>QXMI01000222.1:0-504440 GCA_003568695.1 Protomyces arabidopsidicola
GAACCAGGTCAAGTGTTGTGCGGTGAAGGGCCAGAAGTACCATCTGAATATCTGCATTTGTCAGCCGACAACATATAAGGCCAGCACATCAGAATCATAGTCAATCATCAAGTCACAAGTGCCCAATCCGCCTATAGTTTTACACGCAGACTTACTGACGAAAGCGCTCGGCAGAAGGAAGTTTGGCCAATTCAAAGCGATGCTTGGAATCGTAAGAGAGACAAGAGGGGATATGGAACCAGGTCAAGTGTTGTGCGGTGAAGGGCCAGAAGTACCATCTGAATATCTGCATTTGTCAGCCGACAACATATAAGGCCAGCACATCAGAATCATAGTCAATCATCAAGTCACAAGTGCCTAATCCGCCCATAGTTTCACACAGACACAACAAACTTGACCACGTACGCCACAAAAGCTCTCAAGCGATCATGTGTAGTGTCAGTGCTCCATAAACCTTTTCTTCTCCACACAACACAATCAGTGGAAATATCTCCTACGTTGGACTGGCTACAGTGATGCTCACAACCAATGGTAGCCCGCCAACTCTGTTTACGCCAGTATGCCGCTGCTCGTTCACGACTTCCACCGGCTCAACCCGCAAGCTCCGCGACCACCTTTTGCGCATCGAGGACGACGCGTTAAGGGGAGGGTCGTGTCACGGACTGAACCACAAGCACACGGTTCCGACACAACCACGCTATCAAGTGGCACAACCATGCTACCAACCACGCTACCAACCATGCTACCAACCAAGCTAACAACCACGCTATCGGACCAAGGCACCACCTCGTCGTAAAGACAACCTACCTTCGCCTCCGGCCATTACAATGGTATTACTTTTTTGTTCCGTTCTGCGACACTCGCTTCGTGCGCGACCACGTGGCCCGAACCTAGCCAATCGCTGGGCTCGTCGAGTAACTTATTCCACATCTCCAACAGATGCTTGCTCTTATTCGGACTACAGAGATGTCGTCTCAGCTCTGTCACGTTGTTCTCAAGGCCTCAGCCCATTTCTGCTGTAGCCATCTACCTTCTGTTATTCCGACATCTGCTTCAGTCTAGTTGATGGAGATAAAAGGACAGCCTTCTGCTGCCTTGATCTCCATTCACCAACTTTGTACTTTGGTAGTCTCATTCTCTACCTTTCCTGTTGTCTAGTGTCTTCGACGTGGCCTCACCCTGCTCTGCCTAGTTCCTCGTGCTGATTGGATCAGCTTCTACACCCATCTCAGCCCAGTCGTTACATCGACCCCATGTCTGCAGCAAGCGCTTCTTCAAGCATCATGCGGCGCTGTTCCCACAGCGCGCCTCGGCGAGCCCCCTTCCGCACGCGACACTTTCTAACAAATGCTCCTTGCACGTCCCTCATCTTCCCGTAGACGCCGTGCCTACTCGACCCAGGCTTAACGAAAAACAGACGACTGCCGCGGCACGCACTGATTTCTGATCGCGAGCGAGGAAGCCACAATCTGTGCTTCAAGCTATGGACAAGGCAAAGCACTCGGCCATACACCTGTCCGTTCAATGGCGACTTACAGCCCTGGAAAGCGCCTCTACTTTTTCAACCGCACTTTTGATGGACGCTCCTTTGGCGAAATCATTGCACGAAGGCTCTGAGACCATGTTTCCGATATCAAGGGGATAGTACTTGAAGCGTATTCGTGAAAATGACAAGTTTCTGTACAAGGTGTTAGGCCGCAGCAGTCCAGGTCAACGGAAACTAAGTTGTAAATCGGTAACGACGAAGAAATGTCGACCAGTCTATGTACAGCTTTGTGAGCCTGGCAATCCCATTCATCTCGTTGGCGGCTAGATCAATCAGTGGTCCAGCGGTTCAATGTCGAGGGCAGCAGCGACATCCAAGATGCTCTGGAACAGCGTGATGTCTACTCGCCTGAGTCCACGAGGTGTTTCGACTTCAGCTTCGATTCCGCCAAATACCATACCCACGATATCCTTTCGCCCGTATACCACAGCTGCCCCGGAATCACCCTTTTGTGTAAAGTAGGATTGGAATTCCTCATTCCAGGCAGCGAACGCCTTAAAGTTCTCCGCCAGGCCAAAGGGCGTCTCCATCGAAACGATAAATCTGTAACCATTGATAGACGCGGAGGTAGAGCCACTGCTTCTGCCGACCTTGACCACTCGTTCAGTTCCTTTCAACAGGCTTGGGTCCATAAAACGGTCGCAGTATTGCCCTTCAGTCTGCCGAACTGTGTTCAATTTGTGAGACACGCCTTTTATATCGGCGAGCTCAATCAACGCGCAGTCGCTGTATGTTCTCTCTGCATCTGTGAAAATTACCAGCGCATACCCTTCCCATGGTCCTCTGAGCACAGAACCTCTCGATCTTGCCTTGATTTGTGGCAATCTGCTGCGCAAGATTGGCAGCCCTGTTCTGCCCGGTGGGATCTGAAGAGTAGGTGTCGAACCAAACCTTGTCCTCAGAAATACTCTCTTCCAAGTCTTTGAGTATTGGCTTCATGTCGCCATCTGCCGGACAGACGATTTCGCAGGCGATGAAATCGGCAGGACTGCGCGTGAAGGAAGCCAAATCCGATGGAGCCTCTTGGGCAACATGGAAGCACGTCAAGGCGCATACGCTCTTGCTTCCCCTGCGCTGGACATAAGCCGCCAAGGTCCCAGCAGAAAGTGACCCAGCAGGAGCTATGCTGGCACCCATCTTGCGGTCCAAGCTTCTGTCCGCAGTATCCAGATGCGCAGAGACATGGGTCGCTACTGAGCCTGTGAGGAGGTGGACAGGTAAGGAGCCGTATTGGTCGTCCAAATTACCAGCAAGGCATTCCGGGTGTGTTGTGATGATGACAATACTTGGATGGCCTTGAAATTCAGCGATCCCAACAGCATATGTCATAGACTGCTCTCGAGTTGAGCTAAGATTGCGAAGTGTAGGCACGATGGTGGAGCCGATTGCCTCTTCAGCCATATCAAATGCTTGATCGCGCTCGACGGTGCGCAATACTATTTCGATTGACGGGAAGGTACTGATGGGCGATCTCCGTGCCGGTAGCAAAAAGGAATCGACTGTCTCGGCTGTGCGCGACGCAACGCAGGTGTCTGCTACAGCTGCATTAGGTCTTTTTCGGCTTGCAAACTTGTAAGTATGAGATCGATTGCTTGCAACAGTCGGCGCAGTCTGCGGCCTTGCAATGATTCTCGCGAGCATCATTATCTCCAGAAAGATATCTTTGGGGTTGTAGGAAAAGGGATGGAAGAGAGTCTTATGGCATCTTCCAGGGCTGTGACTCACTATGATTTCTTCAGATGGTCTTCGCACGCTTCGAGCACGGTCGTTTGATGCGTGAGGACTCCTCCGGCTTGAACTAACCATAGCTAGTCTGCGTGAACGCGTGAATTCAGAACTGCAATGGGGCAAAGACGTTGCCACAATTTGCCATGGAATCCGCGCAGCGAAGCATGTGTGCGACTCAACTATGTGAGGCGGGTCGTAGTAATCAATGCTTTGCTTGATATACAAGGACTGGTCACATGCATTCTTTTCTAGTTGAGCAGTCTGTTGCAATCAATCCATGCCCGCAGCCAGGTTCGCTTGGGCTGGAGCGACATCATCGTCGTCCAAATCAAAGCCACGATCGCAGAACCTTTGGTAGAGCTTTCGCTTGTTGTTGGTGCGCTCTGAACTCTAGTCGCGATCAGACTGATCGGGTCCTGGTCTGCCAGTTTCGCTTGTAGGTACAGTCTCGGACTGCTTTGGATTTCGCTTTCATTGCCATTCAGCCGTTTTCCTGAGCGCCTCGTCATCAGGGCTGCCAGCAACGTCGTCTCTGATGCTCTTGTTGCCCTTGCGATGTTCGACGCGCCTACGCTTTGCTTCTCGCTCAGATTTGCGCTGTTCATTCTTCTCGTCCTTAAGTCTGCGCTTGTCTGTCCAAAGCAAGCGCGTCTTCAAGCATCATGTGGCGCTGTTCCCGCAGCGCGCCTTGGCGAGCCTTCCCGCAAGCCACGCTTCCTCATGAATATGCTCCTTGCGCTTCGGTCCTCTCTCCACAGACGTCGCGCTCACTCGACCTCAGGCTTAAGGAACACCAGACGACTGCCGCAGCACGCCGTGAATCCTCATCGCGAGCGAGGAAGCCACGACCTGTGCTGCAAGCTATGAACAAGGCAAAGTATCCATCCATACACCCGTCCATTCATTGGCGACCTTATCTCTTCCAGCGCTGGGAAGCGCCTTTACTTTTACACCCGCGCTACAGATGGAGCGCGGCACCTTGGTGAAGTCATCGCACAAAGGCTTTGAGAGCACGTTTCCGATATCAAGCGCATAGTGCTTGAAGCGTATTCGTGAAAATGACAAGTTTCTGTACAAGGTGTTAGGCCGCAGCAGTCCAGAGCGTTGAACGCTTCGAAACATGCCCTTGTTGGAGGATATCCTAGTAAAAGAAAAGGCTGACGGGCTGAAAGAAAATGCTCGTAAGTCGTGTCTTTCGGTATGTCTTCTCCATATTGCATAATGACCACACTCAGTCCATGCACCCTCGCTCGCGAAAGTCTAGCGTAGCTATTTGATGATGCTAAGTTCGGAGCCGGTATTATTTTGCGTGATTGAGGAAAGATAAAGCTAGATGATTTGGGCGCGTACACTGCTCGTGTTAGAGACCGTCAGCATCGCTGCCAACGTGCCGCTGCTGCGCAAAAGTACGAGGCACAGCTTGACCTCGAGTATTACACAAAGTTTGCATTTTCAAATCACGAAGGTTGCGCTTAAGAAATTCTACTGCTGGGCGTGCAGCCCATCTTCACAAGTTTTACTACTTTCAAGTTCGCAACTGATTGGAGAGGTTTTCTACAAGTACACAGTTCTCTAAATGTCCATCAAAACAGTACAGGCTGTCACGGTAACAGCCCCTCAATCTTATTCAACACTGCAGGAGGATAGTGTTGCCTGCGAGCCAGCTCCACAATAGTATATGCCTCTTGCTGGCAATTATGAGCCAAGTATGCTTTTGTCATGGCAGCATATGTACTTGGCTCTTTGTGCTGGGGACCCGTTCCTTCTTCGAGCGAATCAAAGAAGGATCGAGCCTCGTCAAGACGCCCACCATTGGCGTAACCTTCGATAATCACATTGGCAAGATATGCATCTAGCTCCATATTTTGCTCCTGCATTTTCTTGACAAGCTGCTCCATGCTGACTTGATCCTTGTTGTGCACGAAAGCTTCGAGCAGAGCTTGATAAAGGACAGGGTTGCTGTTGTAGCATGGCATGCCGTCGAGCTGACCGAAGTAGGACTTTGCTGCAGGGAGGTCGCCGGCAGCGCCATACATTTGGATGACGGCAGCATGATGCACAGGTTGTATGTTGATTCGGTTAGAGCGCATGAGCGCCAGCACGCCCTTCACTCCATCGGCATCCACTGGCTCGATCTGACCATAGGCCTCAATCAGCAACCTATAGCTGTGCACAGAGGGTGGGATATTTTGAGCCAATAGCCGCTTCCAATAGTGCAGAGCCCGTGAGCGATCCTTTCGAGCTCGGACGAAGTGCTGCATCAAGGTGTTGTAAGGGGCAATACGCGAGCTGACGCGTGAATCGAGTTCCATCTCTTCAAACAATGACTCTGCCAAGTCGGTGTTGCCAACCCGGCAGCACGCATTGATAATTGTGCCGTAAGTAACTCCATTGGGTGTCAGTCCTTTCAGCTTTAGCTCTTGAAACATTTGAAGAGCCTCTTCAAAACGCCGCGCTCTTGCCAACTTGGCGATGACCGTATTGTACAGAAATATGTCAGGAGTGACACCGACAGAAAGAGCTTCATGGAACAGTGCAAGAGCGTCGGATGCTGTATCAGTACTTGCACTCTCATCCAGCCTGGCAATCATCGAACCAAAAGACTTTGCCGTCGGGCGAAATCCAAGCTCGCAAACTTTGTCGAGACATTGGCGTGCATCTGAGGGCGCCTGCATGTCGCAGAAAGGTGCAACGAGGCCATCGTAAAATCGCGCCTTGGCAGCGGCCTGCAAATCGGGAGACCGCGCAAGCGCGACCTGGTTCATTTCCAATACAGGCATGAGTGCTGTCAGCATAGACGCTTTACCGACCTTAGCAAGCTCGTTGATAACCAAACTAATGAGCCATGGGCTAAGATGCCCTTCTTGTGGGGAATTGAGGCTAGCTTGTACGGCCTTGGTCACAACATCGACCTGCATGCGGCCAGGTTCTCTGCTGGTAACAAGAGCTTTGATCTTCTGAGTCGAATTGCAGTCGACCAATGGATCCCCATCGGGAACGAAGATGGAATTATCGCTGGGAATGAGTACTTTCTGAGTTCCTTCTGAAACAGACTCTGGCGGAGTCGGTATAAACCGCCTGGCAAACGACTCCAATTGAGCGAGCTCATCCGCAGAGCCAAGGGCTCTAGCAATTTCTTTGACGTGAATCATTTTATCGTCCTGAACTGTACCATGGCGGACCTTCTCGGCATCGATGACAGATTGAATGAGAAATTGGCAATGTGCTGGCACGGACGACACTAGTTTTCGGATACCGTCGGGACCTGAGCTGTGCGACACCGCAAGCTGAAGAGCAACTTCCAAAAGAAGCGGGTGCTGTGCAAGCTGATCTGGCATAGAGACAGTGCAAAGACTCGCTAAAATATCAATGATCAAAGCTGGTGTGAACATGTGTTGCAGCGCCTGAATTGCGGGTCGCAATCTCTCAAACATGGCCAAATCCAGGACGCCAGCTTCTTTGAAGTCAGACAAAAGAATCTCCATACAAATCGTGATACGCTCTCGTGTGTAATGGTCCTGCTTAATGCACTTGCGCTTGGCAATAAGGTGTAGGACACGACAACTTTCCTGAGGCTGACCAGCAGCAATAAATGACGACATTGCATAAGAGAGCTGCGCAAGACCAATGGGCACATCGTGACTAGCCCATTCGAGGATGAGGTCTGCAGCTTCTGATTGGCGTCCATTGCGGCAAAGAGCGACAAGGTATTCGCCAGCAGCAGCAGACGGCTGCATCAATCGAGCAGGGGATCTGACAAGTCGATAGTAGCCATCAGCCTTTTTCATTTCATCTTGAGCAGCAGCGTCTTGCAACATGTTGCACAGTCCTTCATCTGGGTATAACTTTGCCGGTAAGCGCTGCCGCAAAAATTCCTCGGCTGCTTCTGGCTGTCGCATTTCTAGGAACATCTGTACGATGCGGGTGTAGTGAATCATGGGAGCATAAGATCCCCGTGCAGAGACCGCACGGTCGAAAAAGTCGAGTCCTTCGTCTACCAATCCTGCCTTGAAGAACGCGTCGACGACCTTTGTGTATAACAAGAACGGATCATGCGGAGGCAAATTGGAGACATCCAGCTTGTACTGGTTGAAACATTCGATAGCACCATCCATATCGCCAGCCTTCGCAAAAGTCGCAATAAGGGAGGCATACATAGGTGCGACGCGCTTGACACCAGAAGCCGTGATGTAATCAAATACAATCACAGCATCGTCCGCTCGGCCCGCAGCCTCACAAGCTGCGAGCAACAATCTCAAGACTTCATTCGAATAACTTGGCTTGCGGGCGCAGATACTGGCATGGAAGATCTCGAGCGCCGCCCCAGTAGTGTCCATCTCTTCAGCAACAGCAAGTGAAGTGGAAGCCAGTCCCCGGAAAACCTTTTGTTTTGTGTTCTTAAGCCAATCCAAAGAATGGGCGACTTTTGCACGGGCATTTATGTCGTAACGTCGCTGAAGCAGTATAGTCAACACAGCTTCGTATGTCTTGGCTGTTGGGGAAATTTCTCTCTCGACCATTTGAGCATAGTATGAAAGTAGCTGCTCGACGGAAATTCTCCGTGAGTGACGAGTTCTTGCGAGCTTTAGTATCGTTTCGAATAGAAGTTCGTAAGATGCGACGTTAAGTTTTTCTCCAGCCTGAATGACTCGCTCATATTCGTCGATGATGTGCCAGGGAGTTCCTTTTTCGCCGGCTTGGACTAAGCTAGCGATGACGGGCGCATGTTCGTCATTTGTCTTGGGGACTGTGTCGGCGTCTTGGCTAGAGATATCCGATTGGTTTTTTGCGATCTCCTCAATTGGAATACTGTCACCTTCTCGGGTACCTGTGGAATAGCGCCTTGTCGCTTGCATGGGCAGAAGAGCTCTTCTCCGTGAAAGCCGACTCACATCGCGGCTGTCGTCATTTGAGACTGCAAGCAATAGATTTTGAGGTATTGAAGGACCAGCATTGCTCGCATTAGTGCCCGAGCTCTGCCAAGACGAAAAGAAGCTCCTCTCAGATGCCAAAGCAAGCTTGGGCTTTGCCAGGGTCAGCGCGGTGGAATTGGCGCTATGCGCATTTTGCGTGAAGAAGGGCTGACCATGCAGACGGCTGGCTCTCGCGAACGAAGCAAGGAGAGAGCTCTTGAGATACACCATGCAGGGGAGGACTCTGGTAATTCGTGGGCGAAAGCCTTCCTAACTGCAGCTGATCAGATATGTTGAAGTGCACTTATCGCGGATCTTAAGGGCCCTGCTATTTGCTCGCCTCATCAAATTATCGAGTTGCGCCGGACCAAAAGTTTGCACGTGAGTGAGGGAGTTGTATTGTGTATATGTTATCATGTTTGGCGACTAATGAGCCTTGAGCTGGCAACTTGTAATCGTAAAACGATACTAGTCAAGCTTGACTTTGCTACTCGGTAATACGAGTAACGTAGAGACGGGGCTGCAATGCGCCCAGCTCAGCTCAATCTTCTCAGCTTTCTCAGCTTCACAGGGCAGCTGAACTTGGTCGCAAGCTCAGACATTACACAGCATCCCCTGTCTGTATGTCCGAAGTATCTCGACTTCGCACGACGAGGACACTCTCCGTATAGTGAAGGCAAGTGGCACCTCCCGTCACAACGTCCAGCTGAAGATTGCCGCACATTTGTTTCTCAAGCGATCGAAGACCGCATTAAGCAGGTTATCGCTGACATCGCCGACCCGGATGTGGCTCTCCTTTTCGAGAATTGCTTTGCCTCAGCGGCAGATACGACTATACGATGGCATAACGCTTCTACGCCAGAGACTTTTGTCATTACGGGGGACATAAATGCAATGTGGCTCAGGGATAGTGCTTTCCAACTCGAACCATATCTCGATCTGGTTTGCAAAGACAAAGCCTTGCAACGGCTGGTGCTTGGCGCCATTCAGACCCAAGCGAAATACATAAAAGCATTTCCATATTGCAACGCATTCCAAGCACCTATATCATCTGGCATCAAGCCAGCTAGTAATGGCCAGCAAGATCGTGTCAGGCCACCATACGATCCAAATCGAGTTTTCGAGTGCAAGTACGAGATTGACTCGCTTGCTGCGTTCTTGCGCTTGTCGCGCAAGTACTTTGAGCAGACAAGAGACGCAACCCTCTTTACTCAAGATTGGGCTGATGCGCTACGACAGAGTATGAGGATGATTGACGAACAATCAAGGCCATCCTTCGACAAGAACGGACACTGGTCAAAACCGCTTTACTGTGAGTAATGATGCAAAGAAAAGTGACTGATGTTAAGCTTTTGAAAGGCAAACAGACAAAGCGACAGAAACGCTCGCTTTAGATGGTGCCGGATATCCTATTAATGAGGGCAGCAATCTAGTGAAGAGCAGCTTTCGACCCAGCGATGACGCGACAATCCTGCCCTTGTTCATACCAGGCAATGCGATGTTATCAGTCGAGTTGATGCACGTTGGTAGGCTTCTCCAGTCTGCAGATGTATCCGGCCAATTTGATCTGAAAAATTGGTCGGCTCAAGCTGTCCAGATGTCTGACAGAATCCGCAAAGGTATCTACGAACATGGGGTATTTGAGCATCCGGACTTTGGTCAAGTCCTCGCATACGAAATCGACGGGTAAGTATCGCACTTCCTCTTCGACCGGGGCTGATATCAGGGCAAGTGTATCGGCAGAGTATTGCGTGACTAACAAACAGTACGGTGGGCGCATTGTGATGGATGACGCCAATATACCATCTCTTCTCTCATTACCAATACTCGGGTTTCTGGACAAGGAGGATCCAATATACCGCGCTACGAGGAAGATGATATTATCACGCCAAGGTAACCCTTACTATCTAGCAGGCAAACGATTGAGTGGCATCGGTTCGCCCCATACCCCATTGAGAAACATCTGGCCCATGTCATTGATTGTCCAGCTTTTGACAAGCGTCGATAAAGCCGAAATTAGCAATCTGCTCGAGAGACTTATCAGCAACACTGGCCGTCTCGGTTTGATGCATGAAAGCGTCAATGTCTCTAACGACGAAGACTTTACCCGGCCGTGGTTTTCCTGGTGAGGCAACTCGCCAAGATTGCGAATACTGCTAATTCGAAGGGCTAATTCGATGTTTGCACTTGCAATTATTGATATACAAAAGCGCTATCCGGATCTGCTTCGATAGGGTCACTTCTTTTTGAAATAAGAAGCGATACCCCCGGACTTTGCTTTCTGACCTGCAGCTTTTGATTTTGGCTTTGTTCTAATAGCAGGTACGGCTCTGGTCGTGGTTGACTCATCCTCTGAGCAAGAGACATAATACCATTCATCTTTGGTAACCAGATAGCCCTTTTCATCTTTGACGTGAATCTGCCTTTTCACCTTCTTGCGACCTCTTCGAGCTACTGCAACCGAGACTTCTTGGTCATGCTCAACGACAATTGGCTCCGCTTTTAAGGTGACTTCAGTGTCAGCAACTTGATGATCCTTCAAATGCTGAGCTGAAGCCATGTCTAATGCTGAATCCTCAGCGTCCATCATCAGCTCGACCGCATCGCGCTCCTCTGATCTCTTGAGTTGGACTGCGCTTGGTTTTGCTGATTGCGCCAATGCCTCTGTCACGCTAGATTGTAATGCCATAGCCGCTTCGGCAATTGTACTTTGCTTGATGTCTTGACCAGAGACCGGTAAAGTTGCATCAGTTCCGACATCTGCAACCGTAGACTTCTTGTTAGCTTTGACTGTCTTGGCGAATGCAGATGCTAGCGAGGAAGGACCCGTATGCTTCGTTGTTATTTTCTTCACCTCGGGCCCCTTTCCATAAGTATTTCCGGGAAGTGCTGCGTTGTTGACTGGCGCAACGAGCCCATCGAGTTTTGCAGGCGGTAGAACTTTGGCAGATATTGCCCTTGGTAGCGCATCTTCTAGAAGTGCTTGAGCATCCTGGTGTACAATAGAACTGCACTTCCGACTGAATGCACTTCCGGAAAGGACCGAAGCAAGCTTCACATCTTCCTGCGCAGGGAGTACAGATTCAAGGCTCGATATGCGACCAGGCTGCAGACTATAGATGTGACACGACGAAATTGTCGAGAACTTCTTCTTTACTGCCTCCAACGTGTCGTCTGTGGCGAGGCAAATTAGCCTTTCGGGGCTTTTCGAGAGGCTGATGGTCGAAGAGGCGCTCAAACGAGCTGTCGACATACTTTCAACCGTTCCAGATATTGCCCAGATAGCATAAACACTTTTATGGCGTTCTCGCCAATCCATCATTAGACTTTTCGCGGTATTGGCAGATATCCCAAGCGATCTACTAAGGTACTTGAACGAAATGCAGCGCTGCTCAGAAACGACCCAGCTCTCTAGACTCAGGTCGCCCCTGGAAGTATTTGCCATCGTTTGTCACCAGCAAAGTGCCTCAAATGCGAATACGGAAATGTGAAGACGGTAGACGTGGATCTTTAAGCGATTGTGCTTGGGCAAATGCAAGTTTGTGTCGTTGCACGCGACGCGATTGCATTTCGCGAATCATGCCGAATAAGAAAAAATTAAGGCAATCGGACTTGATGGGACTTTCTATGACCTATAAGTAATGGAGAAAACTGGTTGGGAGGGGCGACACATTCAAATCTGCTTTATTGCCTCTCCGCTTCTTTGCCAATCTTGAACTGCCAATGTCACCAGTCTATTTCCAGACATCACTTGTAGAGTAAAGGTCGTCAAACGCTGATGTGTGCCTAGCGGACGAAGCAGCACTTTTTGAAGTGGATGATCCTTGATTGATTTCATTTGTCCAGTCGTCTGCCGCGGGCACACTCGATTGCCATGCTGGGTTAACAGCAGCCAGCCGCGCGGACGACTCGGAGTTGCTCCTGATGTTGTTTGCTGTGGATTGAGCTTGCATTGCAGGCGGTGCAAAGCTGACGTTACCAAAAAGACCGCTCAAGTCGTTCAAGCCACCTTGATCCCTGCTGAGCGCGGCATGTTGATTGCCAGAAAATGCATCCTTTTGTTGAGGGTCGCTCTTCGCGCTCCCTAATGGCGCTTGGTTGCGTGGCGCACTGGCATACAGTGACATGATAGACATTTTTAGATCATTCCGGGCGGTCTGCGTTGACGCCCCCGGGACAGCATTCGAGAGGAGCGATATATTCGTTTTTTTCGCTGCGTCTGACTTCGGAAGCTCTTGTTGAAAGTCGTCAAGCGCTACTTGTCGACGTTGAGGCGCCGGAGATGCTGCCATGCTTGCCACGGGCTGCTGTGGGTCTGGGCCAAAATCAAGCAACGATGAGTGTGGCGCTGCAGACTCCGATAACCGTGCAGATTGTGCACCTTGCGTCTTATTCTCATGTACAGATACTTTGACAATCGTCGGCACCGGTTCGTCTTCCTCAATGTCGCTGAGAGCCTCGGGCTCTGGCCGGTCAGGCTGAGACGTCCAGCGCCGCGAAACATATTTGGTCTTCACAAAGTTGTCGATCTTTCCGTCAGACGGAACATGTTCTTTCGCCAACTTGGCTTCCCAGTACTTGTTCGCTTTCGTGTTGCCCCAGCGTATCATTGACTGTGTCTGTTCGTCTGTCCAAGCATCTAAGTCGACCGATTTAACACGCGAGATGTGAGTTCCCATACTACGATGAATCCCAGAGCACCGAATGCACAGAAATATGCCAAGATTCCATGAAGCCCATCGCGGATGATCTGCTGTCTTGCAGTCGCAACAATACTTGTTGCCCTATTGTCAGCAATATGCTAGCTTGCTCTTCCAGCTTACAGCGTCTTTGAGTAGCTTCTTAAGTATAGCTGCGTTTGTATCAGCTTTGCTGCGCGGTCCTCGGCTAGCCATCACGGCGCAACTTTGACTTGGACGCGAGGTTGCTTAGCTGTTGGCGATGTGCTGCGTCCTTGACAAGTGTCGATTTCGTCAAAAGCTCTGAATCCCTGGGGATCGTGATCAGATGGAGCGTGATGGTTTTCACGCGAGACTTTCATGGCAAGTCTGGTCTGCTATGGGCATTGCTCAGTCGCAGATTTTTTCTCTCTAAGCTGGGGAAAGAAGTCTGCTTTGTACAGTGTGAATGACGTCTGATATTAGATCGGGAGCATTACAGTAGACTATTTTGTTGCAGGTTAAGAAGGATACGCAAGTCTACACACCTTTCAGCTTATAGCGCTGTTTCTTGAGATCTTCAAGGGATTCCCTTGCCTGCTTTGAGCCGTGTTGCAGTATCCCTGTGAGAAAAAATATGAATGTCGGCATGACGTGCACGTCCATCCATACGTATGCGCTGCCTCGTAGCTTCGAAAGCGCAATTGCGAGATTGAGTAAAACATTGAGCGGACTTGACCATCGTGACAGGGGACTGTTACGCCCCTTTGATCGGGACACCGTGAACGCAGTAAGCGCAAGGCTACTGAGTGATAGCATCGTTAAGGGAATCGTCGCTGCATTGACGAGGAATACCAAGAGAAGGCTGGTGATAAAAATCAAGCTGAGCGTCAAGTCTCGGAGCCCCTTTGATTCTGCTTGACGCTCCAGATCGCGGAGAACTTGCTCCTGTTGCTCCTCGTCCAGATATGTCTCTTCAACTTTGGCAAGTTTCCCGCGAAGTCTTCTACCCATTATGCTAGCCAGTTTTCTCTGAGCACCTCTGCAAGATCAATTTTGCATTACACAGCGACAGGACTAAGGACGGAGTACTCGTTGATATCTCAGACTGATATCGACCGCAGCTGTGTGATGACGAGCCAAGCTTTTATAAACCTCTTCAGAGTGCCCCTGCTCAATCAATCTGATCGTGTCTGCGACTTTAGCTCCTATTATGGCCACCAGTGAGCATTTAGGCATACGCAGGACGTACGGCGTTGTCTGAAGAATTGTCGCGCGATCGTAGCACATTGGTTTAGGTTCGCTTGAGAATTTGATTGGAACTCACATTTGAATATCACGACTCTACATTTACCATTGCCAAGTCCTGACGCACCCGTTGTTTCGGTGGCGCTGTGGCTAGATCCTTCAGATGCTTTTCCGACGATAGACCATCGCTTGTCCCAGAATCACTCGCATCTGTTGTATGTGTTGGCTCCTTTGATACAACAAAATACCCTGCTATAAATTGCCGCGCTTAAACACTGCTGTAGACAAGATGGCTTCGCGCTTGCCGGGGGAGATTAGCTCTAGCAGACCATTACGCTGTACTTCGCTTCATCAGAGTATCTCGGCATCCACGGGGAGCCCTACCACACCAGCTGCATCACGCCTGTCCCAGTCTGCGCCTTCAGACAACGTTCTTGAACCGGGTGCTACCTTTTCAGATGTCGAGAGTGATTCAGACAGAAGTTTTTCTGATGACTCGATCGAGCAAGATCTGGAAGTCAATGCCGCTACTGTATTTGCCGTAGAAGTCCCTCGTCTACAAGTCCGCGGTTCACGGCACCAACGACGCAGGCTAAGTTCGGCCAGTGGAGCTAAACTGAGGTCTAATCGTCTGTCCCTGGCATACACTTCTCCGAAAACAACCGCCGAGGCAATGAGCATATTTAATTCGCGCAAAGACCTAGACGGGACTC
This sequence comes from Protomyces arabidopsidicola, assembly GCA_003568695.1. NCBI lineage: Eukaryota > Fungi > Ascomycota > Taphrinomycetes > Taphrinales > Protomycetaceae > Protomyces > Protomyces arabidopsidicola. Next base: position 14,807 of record QXMI01000222.1, read on the forward strand.
TCGGCAGCCCATTAGAGTCTGCAGAACATCGCAAAAACTTCTTGGCGGAACTTCCGTCAGCCATTGCACATGTGCGCAATGTCAACTACAGACGAGGAGCTCTCTTACCGCGGCCCAAGTCCTTCACTAGAGTACAACAATCTTTGAGTGAAGAGACGTCTCCAGTCGACACAGATGCTCAGAAAGAAGCAAAGCTAGCGGATATCCTGAGAGGCAAGGAGCACGCTCTCAAAGCACAAGAAGACATGGAATCAATGATTGAGGATATGACAGCTTCAAGAGACGCTACTGCTGACAAGGGCATGCAGGCCATAGGTCCATCGGCCTCGCGCGGTGCTAACTTTCTGATGGACATATTAGCAACCCCTGGTCAAGAGGAAGATGTCTTTACTTTCGATGACCTTTCTCCGCATCTTGGCCTCCCGACGCCGTTGTCGCCGTTGCAAGACGACAAGGAACGATCTTTGAAGCCTCACAAGAAGCGCAAAAATTCAGAGGACGCAAGATTCGAAAGGTGAGTCATTGCTTCAGTTGCAGCCCGAGTGCTAATCTTTAGCAATGTATGATATCTCTTCCGCTAAAGCCATCTAACCAGCCAGTCTTCGGTGTTCAAGCGGCGTGCTATTAGTCCTTCGCCTGGAAGCCCACTCAATTCACCCCCGGTCTCAAAAGGAAGTATATGGAAGCTTGAAGATTTGACACTGTAAGGTCAAGTCGGTTCGCGACAGTCTTGCCAGAGACTGTCTAAAACATTTTCTACTGTGGCATCACCAATGACTGCCGTGTGGCTGTTTTTGGTGGATCTTGCATCGCGTGTCAAATCGCCCTGTGATTGACTACTTCTGGGAGGTTTGTCTTCACTCGCGACAGTATGCAGGGCCGTTGATGATCGAATCAGTGGAAGCGTTTTCTGAGAGCGCGGCGGCCCATTGATTAAACCTATGCGCACGCTGAGCTCTTTGATAGGGGCGCGATAGCGACAAACATTTCGATACTCTTTGCCAACCCTCTCGATCTCTTTGGCAGTCTTTGGGTGTGATAAGCGCGTGCTCGGAGTATCGCGCTGCTCGCCTTCATAACGATCTAGATTGTAAATGCTCGATGCCCGTTGGAGAAGCAGTTTCTGCTGTGTTCGAGAAGTACCGGTCCCAAGCGTAGAAGAGGCGACTACCTGACTTGCGCCAACATTCAAGCCAGGAGCTGGTTTGTGCAGCTTCGGAGAGCGAGGTGAATCCGACCCAGTGTACGACCGATTCATGGAACCTTCGATCATGTTCAGCGAGCCATTCGCGCGGCGCGGAGACTCCAGGAATCTTGAAGTTAAGGGCTGCGAGTTCCCGCCTTGAACATCGTTCGATGAAGAAAGGCGATCAGTAGCACGGATGTCTTTAGATATAGCGGCTTCACGCGTGAGCATCGGTGTAGCGGGCTTGGTGACAGGCTGAGCCAATAGTTTAAAAGGGCTATCACCGTGGGCAGGTTTACCTGAGGTTGACTTGTTCAGAGTCAATCCTTGCATTGATGGAACCGGCTCTAGTAGGTCAGGATGCGTCGGTGGTATGTTCTCGCTTCTTGATGCGGCATCTAAAGGGTTATGTTCGAGCACACGGCGTGGCGTTGCATCGTATTGAGGGATAGAGGGATCTTTGGTCGCAAAATCCGGTGTCTGAACGCAAGTTTCTGCTGCGGGCTTTTCAACTTTGACTGCCTTCTCCTCTGCTTTAGCCACGTCATCCGCATCTTCCTCATCCTCATCCTCATCCTCATCTTCATCTTCATCTTCATCTTCATCGTCGCCAGAGATAGAAAATTTTGCCTTTGCTGCTTGCGCATTATTATCTAACCATTGTCCTGACTCTCTGTGCGTAGACTCATCATGGCTTCTTTTTTCCTTATTGGCCGCTAGATGCGTCGAGCTTCCCCCTGGTCGTATGCGCTTGAGATCTTGCGCCGACTGATTTCTGCGATTGCCAAGGCTTTTCTGACTCGCAGATCGTGTAAGACCTGTAGTTCGAGGAGAAGCATTCCTCAGCTGATCTGTCGAGCCAGACTTTGTGTCGCTAGCTGTCAAAGCCGTCAACTTGCCCAGCTGGTTTAGCTTCTTGCCGTAGCTCGGGACACGCGTATGGTTACGTGTCGCTGCACCAACATGAAAGGCCTTCCTGTGCCCACTTTTCTTGACATGGGTGTCATCATTCTCACTGGCGCTCGATTTGCGCCGAGGTAGGTCTGGTCGGTCTGGTCGGTCACTCATGCGTGACGTCGAAAGATGACCGCGAATCTCTGATGTTGACAGGTGCGACTGCCGCGTAGTGTCCTGTGAAACGAAGATTGCGATAGGGCCCTGCTGGTACGTCTTCAGCAAGGACGCGATGCCTGCATCAAAGTTCAAAGTCCCACAGTAACGTCGTAGTGCCTCGGTTTTCTCAAGGTCGTGCGGACCCTTGTCTCACGCGTTCGCGTGCACAATGCAAATGCAGACTTTGTCAATGCCTTTGCATTCTTGGTCTTACCAAGAGACTTGCACTGTGCTTGCTGAGTGAGCTGACTTGTTTGACACCAGCGAGAGTCTGCGTTATTGAAAGCTTTGGCGGCATGCTCCCTCAAATATCATCTGCAACCGACTGATATCCCTCTGCCCAGTCTTCCAGGGCACTGATACAGCCATGGCTGCAAAACAATCAATCGATGAGCTCAATCTCTATGAGCTTCTTGACGCTTCACAAAACGCCTCAGACAAGGAACTTCGAAAGGCCTTCCGTAAACAGGCGATTCGATATCATCCTGACAAAAATCCAAGCGTAGAGGCAACTGCTCGCTTTCATCTTCTTACAATTGCGATCGATACGCTCTTGGATGCGACGAAAAGACAGCTCTATGACACTTCTATCAAAGCTGCAGCACTAGCTGCGGCACAAAAAGCCAAAATCGAAGGAGAACGACGCGCATGGATCAATGCATTGGAAACCAATGAAGAGCAAGCACGGACGTCTCTTGGGAAGCACAAGCGCAAGCGGGACGACGAGACTGATGAGAATGTACGACAAGCTACTCTAGTACGGCAGGGAGCCGAGCTGCGAGCGGCTCTGGCTTCGAAGAGGACTGCATCAAGCGTCGCCGAGCCTACAGCAACTTCTGCAGGCGCAATCGACACGACCAAAGATTCAGTCTTTACCTCAGAAGACCGCACACTGAAGGTTCGCTTTTCAAGGATAGCAAAGAGCGTGGAAAGTCTGAAAGAATTGTTCGGCCGATTTGGTCAAGTACGAGAGCTGGTTTATCAACCAAGAGATGGCAAGACTCAGTCGGCCTTAGTCGAATTTGACCAGATCAGCAGCGCGCTCGCTGCTGTACAAGGTTCTCCAGACATGTTTCCTGGCATCGGCTTCAAGTCTTGTGCGTGGGCTTTCAATAGGGATTCAAAAGTCAACATGCAAGGGGAAAACGAGGTAAACTGTAGCAGCAAGACGGAGCACAAGATGCAAGGCCTAAACACCTTTGATAAATCCGCTAGCAATCTGTCGACGCCGCGACAGTCTGGTGAGGCTTTCCAGTCAGCTGTGCTCTTAAGAATGCGTGAAGCACAGATAGCGAAAGACAAAAAAAAATCGTGAAATGAAAGCGATCGTAGACACAAATGTTGTGAAGGAAATGCTAAGCATGAAAGTCTAGCGAGTGGGTAGGCATCAATCCTTGCTAAATGTATGCAGAATGAATTACGATGAGTGCCTACTTGGCCAAGACAACACCATCTGCTTGTTAGCGAAAAGTTTCTTGAGGATAACGTCGACATACCGTATTTCGTCTTAAACCAACGGATAGAGTCTGAGGCAGTGACCTTGTGTGAAGCGCCGATCTTACCGCCCTTCTGCTTCTTGATGGCCACACGGCTGCCTGGGCGACCCATGCAGCAGTAGAAGTCCATTCCATAAATACCAATGCTTGGGTCGTACTTGATGTTCAGGTCGATGTGCTCCTGAATACCAAAACCGAAGTTGCCGGTCTGGGAGAAGTTGGACTTCTTGAGCTCGTACTCCTTCACCTTGAGTCCACGCTCAAGAATCTCCTCCGCCTTGGGTCCACGGATCGTTACATGGACTGAAATCTTCTCGTTACGACGGATGCCGAATGTTCGGACTGTGTATCGCGCCTTTGAGTAGACGGGTGTCTGACCAGAGAGTTGCTCGAGCACCTTAGCAGCACGGGTCAGCCTGTCACCGGACTCGCCAACACAGATGTTGAGGACGAGCTTCTGAATCTTGAGCTCCCGCATGGGGTTTTGTGCCTTTGCGTCGCTCATACTTATCGTTTGTGTGTCTTTGTCTTGAGGAAGAGGATGGTGCTGCAGTTTTGTCGGTGAGCCTGTCGCAGTCCTGGCGGGCAGCAGCGAGCGAAATTCAAGCGGAGACCCTAACCCTATGTTCTGCAGCGGTCTTCATTCAGATGGGGTGTCATCTGTTTACCTGGGCACCACAGAGAGCAGTCACGAGTCAGATGGGTCCACTTAGTCTATGGTCTGTGAACGCCGACTACGCACAAGGGGGGCATTGAAGAGCTTCCTCCTCTGCGCAAGAACATCGCTTGCATTACTGCTTGCATCAAGGATGCCCGATCGACGGCGCTCAAGCGTGCGCAGACCTTGTGAATGCAAGCTGCCAGAGGCTTCTGTGGAACTCGCCCGCCCAAGCTGCACACTCTTTTCTGTCGAAGACTCATCGGCAGACGCCGGGTCTGTTAGAGTTTCAGGTTGAAATAGGTGAATCATAAACCTCCGCACTCCTTGGCGGTGCTGATAACGAGAGAGCAGATCGAACGCCAGGTCGAGCATTTTCTTCGTGAAGAAGGCATCCGTATGCCGCTGTCTCAGCCTATTGATTAGCACAGTCCCTTGAACATTCGGGAGTCGGACCGAACAAGCTGCCGAGCAGCATCGTTGGCCAAAATATGATTGCTGAGATTGCATAAAGCGTTGGCTATATCTCGCTGCGTGCCTTCCAAAGAATCAAGACCAATGTCGCCACCTTCGTGTTCTGTGCTGAGGCTGCTCATAGTAGACCAGCTCGATAGCTCAAGGACACTACGCGCCGTCTGAGGGACGCAAACGCCCGTTGGATTGCCCATCCGCGTCACCGTCCCTTGCCAACCAGACTTTTCTAAAAGTCGCACACCGACAGTAGTGTTGCTGATCAGCCCGAGAACGAGGTACGCTGTGCCCCGCAGCCCTAGAAATGGGGACTGCTCGGCAATTCGAACGATGAAGTACACTACTTGCGAATTGTCCAGAAACGGAGCACCACGTTCGGTCGCGCCAATGTTCCCGATGGCCCAAAGCGCCGCCTTCATATGATGCACCTCTTCAGCTGATGATTCAGCATCTTGTCGTCTGAGTCTGTCGACATAGTGGTGGAAATGACCTTTTGTTACAAGCAGGTCGCATCCCTCGGCCGTTTTGGCTAGCTCACCGTAAAAATGTGCCGGTATGCGGCCATCGAATGCTGGTTTAGCAGAGACCATATCTGGCGTTTCGGCAAAGAGTAAGACCGACTCAATCAAGGTGACGTATTCATCATTCCCGCCCTGTCTATTAGCCTTGTAATTAAGCATGCATTCTTACGTGATGCCAGTCGTCCATTTCCCGGCCCACATAGCTCAATTCCTGAAGGTAATGAAATCCGACACTGGTAGCCAAAAACCGTAATAAGAGTGGAGCCCCAACTTCACCCAAGTGTTCCAGAGCTGGTCTCAGTTGCACGACGTGCTCCAGGTGGTTTTTCGAGTTACAAGCCGTCTCCAAAACACGCACAGCGACTTCACAAACCTCGGTTGATGGATCATACAATTGTGTGGTCAACAACCGCAATGCCCAATCCGCCACCTTGCTTGTTTTATCGTCGGACTCCTCCGTCAGCTTCCCAAGCAGAAGACTGGCTTCAAGACGGACCTCTGTGGCGCCAGACATCAATGCTTTGCTGAGGATGATGCGAGGATGTCCCTCGTAAGAATAGTCCATGTGCGGCAAAAGACTTATGAGCAAATCGCTCCTGGATCTCAGCTCTGTCAGATGATAAAGGCTGGTAAAAATACGCCAACGTTCAAGCATCGCAATGCCTTGCGGGTGGGCAGTGAGCGTACCAATCATCTCAAAGTAACCGTGACACAGTGTCTCTTTCAATCTACTTTCGGAGAAGAGTGCTTCTATCGCCGGCACTTGATTCAAGGGGTCTAGCTGGGCGAGACACTCTGAAAGCTGACGAAGCAACTTCGACTCCATCAGATACTTGAAGCCTTCCGTATTGGCGAGCAGTGTTGCAAGAAGAAGGCAGCCGAATTTGACGTACTTTTGATTTGGCTTTGTATTTTTGATTGCTGAAAAACGATGCGTAAATGGCCGGTAAAAGGCAAGAAGACGTTTCATGAACTTGGTTGCCCGTATGCTTTCCTCAAGTCTCTTGGGATTGAGAAGGGGCCCTTGCACCAGCTCTGTCAATGTATCCCAATGCCACTTGGTGTAGTTCTTCGTATTCAACACCTGCGTGTCGAGCAGTAAATTACGGAAGTGTGTGTCATCTATTTGTAAACCCATTTTTATTTTGACTTGTTCGACCTGTCGCTGACCGCGCTTCGTGCTGCTCGCATCTGCCGAATTGACGATCTTTGCGAGCGATGTTTTATTGCGCGTACGATTGATGGACTCAATCTGATACAACGCAGACGTGGCTAGCAGTCTTTCATCATTGCCGAAGCTGGTGGCAGTGGAAAACAATCTGCTGAGAGACTGAAGGTCTCTGCTGACAGACAGTGGCAATAGCACATTCGCCAGTTGCAATATCTCACCAATAAGCAGTGTAGCTTTGCGGGAAGATTGCAGGTCATTCAGGTCTTCAACCACGACCATGAGAGAATCAAGGACCCCCAACTGTAGGAATAGATGCAGCTTTAAGGCAGAGAACTGATTGAGCAGGTTTGGACCTCGATTAGCCTTGCTAGCTGTTGACGATGCATCACTGGAAGAGCCTTTGGCGGAGATGGGGATGCGGCCCATGGTTGTCAGACGCCTACCTGCCAAGAAAGTTGTGGTTAGATTGTTGACTGGAATAGAGAGCGCACTAAACAGAAACTCCAGAATGACGTCGCGAATGCTATTTGAAGGGACTCGCAATGCTTCCAAGATACTTGCTAAACCACGGAAATTGTGTGCACTGGTTGCCACTAGGCCGGGCCACGTGTTCAACATCCGGAGCAAGACAGCTGAAGCGGAAATAAGGGCGTCTTCGCTGAATAGTGCTTCTTTGCAGTGCTCGGTGAAGCAGCTGAAAACAACCTCCAAGTCACTCTCTTTGATGAAGCGCCGATGATCAGGTCGGTCGAGGTGCAGCATGAATGCCATGATGATTTCGTCGCATAGAGCCAGCGGTCCATCGACAAGCGATCGCAGCAGTGATGCGATGCCCCCAGTTAGTTGCATAATGCGAGGTGCCCAGATGAGCAATTCTGTCAATGTTTCAATTGCCAGCGAGGATAAGCGATCTTCAGCTTCTGAAATAGAAATGACTGCCCTGACAAGACCTGAGAACTTGAGCGGTAGCGATTCACCGGTCAAAAGCAATGTCCGAACCAGCGTCAAAGCCTGCTCGCGTTCAAGAGTATGGTGATCTTCCTTGGCGAGTGATGTCAGAATGCAGCGTTCCAGCGCAGAATTCAGGAATGTGTAATCAGGAGCACTAGACAAGGTAAGTATGTATCTGACCAGCCTATATCCTGCTGCAGCGAGGGTTGAGTTGCCCAATGAGCAAAAGCGAGGAACACATATCTTGGGAACAATGAGTGGAATGTCTTTCACAAGCTCCTTGTCGCATTTCAACAGTGAAATAAGCGTGTTACAGCGCGAAATGATGTGTGAAGAAGGAGAGGTTGCATCGAGCAATTCCTCCACGATGGTATTCACTGACTGAAGAGGAGAACTCGATCTTTCTTGGCCAGGAAAGGCGGATGCACTGTAGGATCTTATCGTAGCTAGCTTGGGCCTTGTAGATACCATGTCATCGCTACGTTGTCGCTTGTAAGTTTTGTCAGTCAATGGGCTCAGTGAACTCAGCTCATGTATGCGTGTCTTGAGCGACTGTATGGCGTTGTTGGTTTGATTGAGCTCTTCCATGACCTGCAGGCGTCGGGCATCACGAGCTTCCCTAGGCCGCTCCTTCACGCGAGTATCGAGCACTTGCAAAAGGTTCTCAGCCCCTTCCTTAAGCCGATTCTCAATCTCGAGTCTGCTCAGCGCTTCCTCGAGTGTCAAAGATTCTTGGTCCGGGCCCAACTTGCCTGTTGGTACAGACGCACTTGCGCCTGTGTTGAGCCTGACTAGAGCTCCTGCATTGGCGCCCTTACTCGAGCCCGCCGGCGAAGTCATGCGCCTTTCCTACTAGCCGCTCATGTGACTGGCGAATTGAGATGAATGCCTACTGGCAATGAAAGAAGGAAGCGTTCCAGGCGTTTTCTTTCTACTAAGGCCGCGAAAACACTCGTTTCTACGGCTGCCGCGAAGAGGTCCCGGGCGTGGAGACTTTGTCCTTGTTGAAGGGAGCAGAGATATTGCTGGCGTCGTCGTCCGTCATTTCAGCTGCTGAACGCGGAGAGCTTCTCGACTCGCGCGCGCTTCACGTGGAAGGGAAAGGGAAAAAGAAATTTTGGACGCGGTCGACGTAGCAGCAGCAGCAGCAGCAGCAGGAAGTTCAGCAGAGGCGCGTCGTCTCATCATCGACATTGCACTACAGAGATCTTCTGCCTCTAACTTATTGTCGCCTCCTCAGACACTACTGCTGTCCCTATCTCCCTTGGACGTCGACTCCTCTCAAGTCAGCCTAAATGAACGGCCTTCCCGCAGGCATGGAAAATGCAGTCGTTGCGTGCGTGCTACTTGCTTAACTTGCGAAAACTGCTAACAAGGTGCTAGTCGTGACGAGAATGGCAATCCATTCATCATTGTGCGAGACCAAGGTAACAAGAAACGGCTGCATGGGTTGGATGCAGTCAAGTCTCACATTGCTGCTGCGAAGGCAGTAACCTCTGTCATTCGCACATCCCTTGGTCCCCGTGGACTGGATAAGATTTTGATCTCTCCAGACGGAGATATTACCATCACCAACGATGGTGCTACAATTCTGGCTCAAATGAATGTAGAACATCAAATTGCCAAGCTACTTGTGCAGCTGTCCAAGTCACAAGACGATGAGATTGGTGATGGAACGACGGGTGTTGTTGTTCTGGCAGGAGCGCTGCTAGAGCAAGCAGAACAGCTTATTGATCGCGGTATTCATCCGATCCGTATTGCAGATGGTTTTGACCGGGCTTGTCAAATCGCTGTCGAGCACTTGGAGACAATCGCGGACGAGGTCCCTTTTGCAAAAGACAACACATCAAATTTGCTACGTACGGCCAAGACTTGTCTTGGCTCTAAGATTGTCTCGAAGGCTCATGATCAATTCTCACAGATTGCAGTAGACGCCGTGCTAGCTGTGGCCGACCTACAAAGAAAGGACGTGGACTTCGAATTCATCAAGGTAGACGGCAAGACCGGAGGTTCGCTGGAAGATACCGTGCTCGTCAAAGGCGTCGTTATTGACAAGGACTTTTCTCACCCGCAGATGCCTCACTTTGTCAAAGATGCCAAGATTGCCATTCTGACGTGTCCATTTGAGCCTCCGAAGCCAAAGACTAAGCACAAGCTCGACATTTCATCCGTTGAAGAATTCAAGAAGCTGCAGACTTATGAGAAGGAGAAGTTTGAAGAGATGATCTCGCAAATCAAGGATACCGGAGCCAACCTCGTCATCTGCCAGTGGGGTTTCGACGATGAAGCAAATCATTTGTTGATGCAAAATGATCTGCCAGCCGTTCGTTGGGTAGGTGGGCCTGAGATTGAATTGATTGCTATTGCCACCAATGGTCGTATTGTGCCACGTTTCAAGGACTTGACTGCAGACAAGCTTGGGCGCGCAGGATCTGTCAAGCAACTCTCATTTGGCACACTCAGGGAGCGTATGATGGTCGTTGAAGACTGCGCTAATCCCCACGCCGTGACCATCTTCGTGCGCGGTAGCAATAAGATGGTATGTTTTTCCTATATTTCATTGGACCTGGCTAATCGGAATAGATTGTTGATGAAGCAAAGCGGGCTTTGCACGATGCTCTGTGCGTTGTGCGCAACTTGGTCAAGGACAATCGCGTCGTGTATGGTGGCGGTGCTGCTGAGATGGCTTGTTCGGTCAAGGTCGCCGATGAAGCCGACAAGATTGCAGGTATCGAGCAGTATGCTATGCGTGCCTTTGCAAACGCTTTGGACGACGTACCTGCTGCGTTGGCGGAGAACTCTGGCCTTTCACCTATTGAGACGCTCGCAGCAGTCAAGTCTCGGCAGATCAAGGAGAACAACTCACGCTTGGGTATTGACTGTTTGTCTTCTGGTACGAATGATATGCGCGAGCTGTTTGTCATTGATCCCCTCATTGGCAAGCGCCAACAGCTCCTGCTTGCGACTCAGCTTTGCAGGATGGTTCTCAAGATTGATGATAGCATTATTGCTGGCAGCGAAGAGGGTCAGTACTGATAGGCGTAGATTAGCCAGAAGCATTTACTCAACCCGTTTAAAGGTTGCACAGTCGACGTGTTGCGGGCTGTGGGTCAGAGCTCGCCCAGTCCTCGATAGTTGTGGGGTTGACATTGAATTTGGCTGCCTCGGAACAATCTACTTGTACTTGCACACCTTCAGGTTTCTGTCAAGCTGTAATTCCGCAAACGCAGCATGTTATCTCGAAATGTCTGAATAGGCTCAGACGACTGGAGAAGTGCAAGGGAGAGCGAGACGAGCATGTCATGATCATGACGTTGCGAGGGCTATGCTCTCTGGCAGTCGCACCGTCAGGCTGAGTTTCGCAGTCGGAAAAGCGCGGAGGTCAGATGACAAGGGAAAAGTTGGGCAGCTGACACCGAGCGAGCGCACATGCCTGCGGGATGAAACCACTTTACCCGCTGCTCAACTTCCGGGAGCACGCGCTATGCAGCATTTATCTGCGAGAGGTGTAGTTATGACTGGTAAGCTAAGAAGAGGCAGTACAAGGGCCCTACAATAGCTGTGTGCATTGAAGAGGGTGACCATGTACCGGGCCTCTTTCCCCGGAAGTCTCAGGAGAGAAGGCTGGAGAGCGGCCGCGCGAGGATGATGCCTGAATTTGGCCGCGAATCTGCCGAGGGAGGCGACCAAGAAAGATCTGACAGCTTGCAACTTGCAACGACACAACCGGCCCATCTGCCCTCCTCTCCTCTCTTCCCCCATCCCAACACTGCTGGCCTGTCTCTCTATCTCTTCTCCTGGCACTGCTGTACTTAGCGCCCCGCAAAACACCTTACGGAGAAGCAGCACGCGCTCGTGAAGAGAGTGCAGCGACAGTCATCCCTTCGGCTCCTCATCCGCGAAGCTCCGCCACTGTGAGCAACAGCGTCTTCCTCGTGCTACAGCGCATCGTCTCTGCAGTATAGCAGCGTCATTAGGTTCTTCAGCCGAGCTGCCATCAAGAGCGCACGGAAGTGGCCCATAACCGCAAAGCAATTGACTTTTCCGGCATCGAAACACTCACAATGCCCTCTTCAGTACAGCCAGTGTTATCCCTGGCCTTCAATAACATCAACAAGATTGACAGAGTAGATTGCGACCAGCTTTCGAGCCTCTGGACTGGTACGCACATGCTATATCAAGCGGCACAAATGCTAACTAAGCCCAAGTTTTCACAAAGTGCGCCGAATCCCTCGAGAATGGCCGCCGGCTAGAGAATCTCTCTTGGCGCCTTTGGTACCGCGAATGCCAGCTCAATGACCGTGATATGCAGGAATCCCAAAGACAGTCAGCAGAACAAGGAACACGTCCATCTCTGAAGCGCGGACGAACTTGTAGCTCAGGTGGTGTTCCGCAGCTGTCGACTTCAATTGACTCAGCTTCTACGATAGACGAGCGAGATTTGCTTGCTTGTGGCAGTCCTGAGGAGAGACTTAAGTTACAGCAGCATCTCACTCCTGATCGCTTTCATCAGCTAGTCAGCCAGTTCGGCCATGAGCCTTCAAACGAAGAGTGGAAGGAACGCATGGACAAGTCTGATGCGCCTCTTACCCCCTCTAGTAATGAGTCGGAAGGCCGTGCTGTGCCAGCGACAGAGTCACAATCGCATCAGAGCTCTGACAAGTCACCAGAGCAGGTGGATTATCTAAGCATCAAGGTGCGCAATGCGCCCCTATCGCTTGGACTAGAGGATTCGTCCTCCGTGTTGCGCCGCGCCAGCAGTGTTGTTCATGGCTTTCATCCGAGTCTTGTATCTGTTAAAAAGCCGTTGAATGGATCGTGCCCGTGCCCGAATCCGCGCTTGACAGATGGCTCAGATTTGAAAGGGAAGCAGCAGATGTTCTTCATCGATTCCAGTCCATCTGGCTCAGATGCTGAATGTGATGCTCGAGGCACAAAGCGCAGCAAGAAGAAGAAGGCACTATCAAGGTCGCCGCCTTGTATCGCTTCCCCTCCACAAGTAGCCCTACCTAAGAAGCAGCGCTCTTTCAAAGAGATTGTCGCCCAAGGTTCGGGCTATGACTCGAGTCCATTCGACAGCGATGAGGACAGCGATGCCCCCACTAAAGGGCAACGACGACCTGCAATGGACTCTGCCATTATGAGTGACGACGAGTTTGATGAGCCTGGACAGGAAGATGACGATGATTGGGCTTCGGTTGTTACCGAATCGCGTGCAAACTCTTTCTCTGAGGGCAATGACATGTTCAACAAAATGCAAACACTTCCAGAGCCAAGACCCTCGCTCGCTTCGCGCAAATCCTTGCTCTCGACGCTTTTCACTGACCCGTCTGTGAAACTCAGTAACGCACAATCACGCTCCTCGCCTGCTATCGCTCAGTCGCGACGTCCGTCTCCTGCATCATCCCCACCCTCGAATGCTTCGAGGCAAAGGGGTTGCCCAACCGTTTCAAATTCAATCCTCACGGTAGATACTTTGATGACACCAGCAACAGCTACGGGCACGGATATCAAAGGCTCCGCCTCACCTCGCACCACTCGGCGCAATATGCTTGCTACGGAGCTTTCAGAGTCTCTACGTAAGCATCTTCTCTGGGAGCGACGTCAAAAGCCCACCAATGCCAATAATGCTGCCCAGGCGGTGCTGAAAAGGCGCCACACGGCTTACGATGTGACACAGCTCACTGAGTTCCCAACTGGTCAGCCGGATGGGCAACGGACGCCGAAACCATCCATCTCAGTCGCCGCTGAAGCGGGTTCTGACGACTTTGGCTACAATGGATGCGGCTGGTGAGCGCGCCTTGAAACATCGATTCATCATTTGCATAGCGTCTTGTTCCTGCATGGGCGTCAACAGCATCAATAGTCTCTTTTAGGTTCCTTTGTAATAATGATACATCCAGTAGTACCTATGTCAGTCACGGTCCTTTCACTAACCTGACCCTCCCACCTGGCTTGTTAAGCAAAATTCCAGCTTCAAAATGCTTCTCTTTCCTCGTTCTTTGATTGCCACGGAAGAGCCAGTGCTTGGCATCACCCTTGGCGTTTTTCCCAATTGTCTGGCGCCCTTTCGCATCGGATTGATGAACAGACTCGACTGGTATAGCCGGGAAAAAGCCTGACTGGCGTAAGTCTGGGGGATCAAGAATCGGTGTGTCAATGGGAGAAACCATGTCTTCAGGTGTGCTGAAAGATTCAGCCGCTGCCCTCTTTGGTGCCAGTGAACGATCGTAGTCCACAAAATGAGTGTTCAACAAAGCGTGCATATCTGCATCCACGCCCATTTCAAGTTGAGTGCCTTTATTGGAGATTTCTCTGCGAGTGGCAAATCTGCGTGCATCGAGAGGTGACTCTTCGAGGAGCAAGTCTTCAAGTTCCCATGTGACATCAAACGACTTGGGAGCGGGCTTGTAAATCGGATTTGACGCTCCTGCATCCAGTGCATTCCAGGACAGTGCAGAGAAAAAAGGGTGCTGCGCGAATGGCTTGCTGCCGAGGCGTTCACGAGGATCGATCTGTAGCAAGGCAGATATTGCAGAAACGCATTCCCGCGAAACAGCTGGAGATACTTCAGGAAACGCGGGCTTCTCTGAGTTTACTCTCTTCATGACTTCCTTCGCATCACCACCATGGAAAGGTCGTGAACCATATATGCACTCGTAAAAAGTCACTCCTAACGACCAATAATCAGCCATGCCGTCATACGAATCCGCACGATGCACTTCTGGCGCCATGTAGAGAAGGCTGCCACTTCGAGACTTTGGAAGTTTCCCAGGCCGTGCTTGGGTCGAGACATTAAAATCCGCCAATTTCGCGTGCCCCTCAACATCGAGCAACACATTGTCTGGCTTGACATCGCGATGAACGATGCCGCGGGTATGTACGTATGCAAGGGCTGATGCTATCTCCGCAATCCAGTGTCGTATAGTCTCTTCTGTAAACGTGAACCGGACAATGTGGTAGCGTAGATCTCCGCCTAGTAGCAGCTCAGATACAAAGTAGAGATGGTCTGCATCTTGAAACGCGTAGTACAACCTCGCCACGAGCGGATGGTCCAGGCCGGCTAAGATTGCGCGCTCTCGGAGAACGTTGACCACAGACTGACGCGCAATACACGTCTCCTTGTTGATATACTTGAGCGCAAAGTATTCTCCCTTCTTGTCTTGAACGACTCGCACCTTGCCGAAGGCACCCTTGCCGATGACTCGCAGTAGCTTCCATTGGGCCAGCGACTGAGTAGATAATACTCGTCCCCCCACGCTAGGTAAAGCCGACGTCGCGTTGCGTTCTCTTCCTTTGCGCGAGGTATCTTTCAGCGCGCTTGACGAGCTGCCCATCGACTTGCAACGTCAACCAAACGGGAATATAAGCACCGGAGTCAACTGTGTCGTCTTGCAAAGTCACGTCAGATGACAGCTACAGCAGTTGGCTCAATTCGCGATTTAACCGCTTCAGGACATTAAGGAGCGCCTTGTATCTTTGTCGAAAAATGTCAATAGCTGACGAGCTTGTAAGCAGATGATCCACCAGAACCCGGAATGCAACAGGCACGTATTCTCGTTACGGTGAACGAGTGATGGGTGAGCAAAAGGTAGAGCCAGAACTCAGACAGAAGCGTTGTCAGTGGCTTTGAAGTTGCGCGATTGTGCGCCGTGTGCGACCGAATTTGACAACGACCATCCTTGTCGAAAACACCCTTTAAAGCTCAGTTCCGAACGCACCGAGGTTTTCCGGAATTGTTTCATCCTCATCAGTACGGCTTGAAGTCAAAGTGCTGATCAGCGATGGCCGATAAGCGCAAGGGAGCGCGACAAGACTATGTCTTGCGGGTGCGTTACCAAAATACTCTGCCACCACCACCGTTCGAGCCCAAGATGTTGGCGCTTCCTACAGATTTCTCAAAGTACACATCAGCATCTTATTTGTCAAATCTTTACCAGGAACAACCTCTCAGAGTAGAAGCAGATTCGGAACTTGGTATGCATATGGATCTGTCGTTGTTGCCGGGTATCTTCGAGGGGGAAGAATCAGCCATGTACGCTCCAGAAGTGCCTGAAGAGCTTGATCCGAAAGATCGAGCGCTGCTCAAGACAGACATCGGTCAGCAAAAGCTCTCCACAGATGTTTCCTTCTTGCGCCGCACACAGTATATTTCCAGCGATGCTGCATCTGCAGCAAAAATTAAGCAAGCTGAAAAGGACAAGGCAGCTCGTCATCAGGCCGATCTAGAGTTTGCACTTGACCCTTTGCAGCAAATTGCTGCTATCGAAAATACCTTTACCGCGGCGTCAAGTGAGCTTGACAGTCTGCGTCACCCGACACGCAAGGACCTGCGTGCTGTGGAAGTCTTCCCAGTGTTTCCAGATACACAGAGCATACAACAGCAGTGGTGTAATGCCAAGTTTACCACGAATCCTGCTCCAAGGGCAAAGAGCAATTCCAAAATGGACGACACCGACCTCAGGCTTGATGTCGCAGCGATCCTGCCCAAGGTTATTGAGGAGGCTGATGATGATTATTTATCGTACTTCCTTCCAAGCTATGAAACAGCAGAGCAGATCCGGCAAGCTAATGATCGGCCAACATCAGCAGATGTTGTCCACCGGCTGGACAGCATACGAGACTACGATGCGAAGCGTGACCAGCATGAGGATGACTATATGTTTGTCTTCAACTCTGAAATGGCAACGTATGTTCCACTCGAGGCTCGCATGACACTGAAGACTCGCAGGCCGATGACTGGCAGAGCGAGAGAGAGGGAAGTGCTCGACCTGAAAATCTCGACAAAGGCTGCCAGACATGATCTTGACGACGAAAAAATGGACATAGACTGAGGTATTAAGCAACCCTCTCAAATCCACAAGGGGCTGCGTCACGTGTCGTTATGGCCATGACCTTGTAGACTTTACCCATAGCGACACTTTCCACCAGGCGCTTGTATTCACCTTCTATCCGCTTTCTGTCGCTCTCCTTCTTGGCATTTCGTGCTAGCACAGTGGCTCTAGCGCCGATTCCAAGTCGGTGAAGCCACTGACCTTGCTCTACTGGGCCATAAGCATAGACACCACCTTGTTGTTCAAAAGCCTCCGCAATCGCCTTGAAATCGACATCGGCAGAAAGATCAACCTTGCCGGGGTCGATGAATGGTGACACGATCTTGTGCGCTCGAATGCCTCGGAGGGTGTCGACTGGGATCGTCTCCTTCGGCCCGTAGTCGATTACGAGTGCCGAGCCCTGGCTTTGTCCTCCAATGATTTCGGAGAGCTTCTTGGCCACATTGATAGATTCTGGGCTAACTTCAACGCGAGCTGGCGGCTGGAGGCATTCGAAACGTGGTGATTGAAGCATTTTGCCATGAGGTGATGGCGTTTTGCTCAGGGTCAGATGAAAGGAAGGTGCCCCCTGGCTTTCACTTGCTGGAGCTGGCACTACCGTGGAAACGTTCTTCGTGTCGACCAGAAGCTCCTTCCAGTCCTTCTCGGTGCGTTCGAAAGCATGGATTGGCATTGCATCGAAGAACTCGTGAGCAATGATCATAGGATGAGAGAGATCCTTGGGAATTGTGCTAATGTCAGCATGCCAGCAGACCTCCGGTCCATACTTGGACTTGCCACGCCAAATCAGATCGTTGCTTTTGTCAATCGGACTGCCATCGCCGACCAAGCCATGCTGAACATCGCGTAGCTTGTCGCTCGCCTCCAGAAGATGAATGCACTTCAAGGCTTGCAGAAAAGCTTTGAATTTCGCTCCGGCACGTAGCATATCGTCGAGCAGGGTACCCTTTCCAGGGCCAAGCTCAATGAGGTTGATAGCCGACGGCTTTGATAGGGCCATCCATTCAGTAACGAACCAGATACCGACGAGCTCGCCAAACATCTGGGAGACTTCGGGTGAGGTTACAAAGTCGCCATGTTTGCCAAATGGGGTTTGCTGTGTGTAATACCCCAGTTCCGGGTGCGTCAAGCACTGGCGCATATATGCGGCGATACTGATTGGGCCTGTTGTTTTGACAACTTCTGCCAACTGCTTGGCGAGCGTGTCGAACCGAATTTTTGCCTGACCTGCGGACGCAGATGTGCTAGCTGATCGTGTCCTGAGTGGGAGCAGAGCATTGTGCAAGCCTTTAGTATGGCCATGGACGCACGTTTTCAGTGCATAGCTCGACCGTTCCACATGATTGTAAAATCGGCCACGACTCAGTACAGCTAGATGATGGCGAGAGAGCATAGCCACTCTAGCTTCTAGAAGAGGAGAGCGTGGGCCTTCTTGACGCAGGTTGCTTCGCTGCTGGAGCTGAGGCTTACCTAAGGTTTCTCGCGCCCGTTGCTGCGTTGCGCCTGGCACGTGTCCTCGTCAGAAAACAAAAACAAAAACAAGACCACAAGCAACCAACTGCTCCTGACATCCTTGCTGCTGCTACTCCATGCCGGACAGTACATCGCTCCTGCCTGTTCCAGCCAAAAGAGAGGCATCACCCGCTGCTCTCATGTCATCGGCTTCCGAACTGCGGGCGACAGCGCCTCTCGAGCAGTTGGAACCCAATGTGGACACGCAAAAGGCTACCAGTGCTGCGCCTTTCACCAAGCCCAAGCCAGAGTCGCGTCTCAATCTGGTCAAGCGCACTGTACCACCTACTTCAAAGCGCGCTGCACCTGTATCTTACCCATCAGCAGCATTGCCCGACACGAAACGACCAGCGACACACGCACGCACAAAGTCAACATCAACGACGATTGGACGACCTGGACCAGTGGCAACGAGGCCCAGTAGCGTCACAGGTATAAGGGCGGACGTGCCCTCAACCAAAAGACCTTCTGTCGGATCACGACCCGCAAGTGCAGCAACAACTCGACCATCAAGCGTCACAGGACTGCGCTCCTCACAAGGCCCTCCGGTGATCAAGCCAATTCGGCGTGCCACAGACGCAAAAGGCAGAATTGACGAGCTTGAAAGCGCCTTTACGACCATGAAGCAAGAGCAGCTAGCCCAGGCATCGCGAACC
The DNA here is from genome assembly GCA_003568695.1 of Protomyces arabidopsidicola. NCBI lineage: Eukaryota > Fungi > Ascomycota > Taphrinomycetes > Taphrinales > Protomycetaceae > Protomyces > Protomyces arabidopsidicola. The sequence continues at coordinate 33,376 of QXMI01000222.1, forward strand.
TCGACGGAGAATCTAGCTATTGCCGCCGAGCTTGCTTCGGAGCGTCAAAAGCTCATTGACCTCGCCTCAGAGCGTCGAAACTTGCAACTTCAATTTGATTTAGCAAACGAACAAATAGGTCGACTGACAGGTGAGGTGCATCTTGCCTCTCTGCAACGAGCACAATTGGACAATAGGCACGCAATTGAGCTTGACAATGTACGAGCAGAGTCGGTTTGCAAGGTAAGGGAGATTGAGTCGGAGGTTTTTGAGCGCGAGCGTCAAATTGGTCGTGTGCAGGCTGATGCTGAAGCCATGAGGCGGAGTCTGGAAATGGACATCGCTGACAAGATCAGAGAACTGAGCACTGCTTCCTCTCGCATTCAAGAGCTGGAAGGACAATTGGATGTGCAAAGCAGAGACCGGCTTGCCTTGGAGGGGAAGCTTGCTGAACAAAGCACAGACTCCATGACTCTGCAACAAACTATCGGTGGGCTAGAAGCACGCATCAATGTTATGGAAGCACAGGCTCTAGCGATGCAGGAAACAATTACCGCTCACATACAAGCGCTTGCAGAGTCAAACAAAGAGAAGGCTGAATTGCGCGCAAATTTGATTAGCGAGGAGACACAACGGCGCGTATTGCACAATCGAATCCAGGAGCTCAAGGGCAACATTCGAGTCTTTTGCCGTGTGCGTCCGGCACTACCACATGAGCCCTTGGCGGACTCCATTCGGATTCCTGATACGCCAGATGAGGTCGAGGTTGTCAGTAGTAGCACTGAAATGAGCCTGTACGGCAAAGAAGACAAGACTTACAACTTTGGATTTGATAAGGTAAGAAACACATCCAGAGAAGATGATTACAAAAGCGATTGCAAGAGGTGGTTCCCTCGGAGCGAACTTCTCGGTGAACACTCAAACTTGATCTAATATGATTCTCGCGGGTTCCCCTGTCCATCAGCTAACAACCAGGTCTTCGCCCCAAAGGCACAAAATGCAGATGTATTTGCAGAGATTTCGCAATTGGTGCAGTCTGCACTGGACGGCTACAATGTTGCCATTTTTGCGTATGGTCAAACTGGATCGGGCAAGACGCACACAATGTCGTCTCAAGATGGTATGATTCCGCGAGCTGTAGAGCAAATTTACAAGGCCGCGACGGACTTGCAAAGCAAAGGATGGGAGTACACCATTGAAGGATCATTTCTGGAGATCTACTGCGAAAATATGCGCGACTTGCTGAGCACTAAGTCGGCGACAGGAAAGCTCGATATCAGACATGATGAAAAACGTAAGACCACTATTGTGGATGGCCTGACGACAGTCTCGCTCGACAGCGCTTCTCGCGTCGACTCATTGCTTGCTCTCGCAGCAAAAAACCGTACTACCGCCGCGACAGCCGCAAACGAGCGCAGTTCGCGATCACATTCTGTATTCATGCTCGCTCTCGAGGGCAAGAATGAAGGTACAGGCGAGCGCAGCAGAGGTGTGCTCAACTTGGTCGACCTTGCCGGCTCAGAGCGTCTTAACCACAGTCAAGCTGTCGGTGATCGACTGAAGGAGACACAAGCCATCAACAAGAGTTTGGCATGCCTAGCAGATGTAATCCATGCCCTGGGCAATGACTCTGCGCATGTGCCATACCGCAATTCGAAGCTGACTTACCTCCTACAATACAGCCTTGGAGGCAATTCAAAGACACTCATGTTCGTCAACATCAGCCCAGCAAAAGAGCATGTTAGCGAGACCCTCTGTAGTCTCCGCTTTGCCACGGCAGTCAACAAGACGATTGTCGGCACAGCCAAGAGTTCGAAGCGCTAGATAATTTGTTCCAGGGTTTTTAATGTATACAAGCACAATCCTTCTTCCTCGAAATGACAGAAGGAACTAGTTAGCACTGCTGTGCAAAACTGTCCGTTGCGCAGCGTAAAATTGTGAGCAAAACATGGATCATGGTATGATCATGAAGGCTGGTATCGCCTATGGCGCGAGCCGCTCAGCCTCCCAACGTGAGCCCTTCTTCGCCAGCGAGACTCGGTCGTGCTGCCTATTTGCCCGTCCTTGCCAAAATTCGAGCCGATCTGGTATGATCCTTAGACCTCCCCAGTATTCAGGAACAGGTATTTTGACACTCTTATCACTATCTTCCTTCCCGTCAGCGCCAAACTCGGTGCGAAACGACTTAACGCGGTCCTCCAATTCTGATCGGTCTTTCAGATGTTTAGATTGCGGGCTTGCCCATGCACCAATGCGAGAGCCTACAGGCCGTGTATCAAAGTAAACTTGACTTTCTGCTGGGGTTAAGCGCTCAGTGGTGCCCTCAACTCTCACGGAGCGCTCCATCTTTTCGTACCAGAAGCAGAGTGATCTGTTTATCAGAGAATGTTCTTTAGTGACGAGCAACATACGCATGGTTGTTTGACTCGAGGTCCTTCGACTTGCGTGATGTGCCAAAGTTGGAGTAGCTATTCATTAGCTCAGCACAGCTACAAGTCAGAGGCATACATGACGAAGCCAGTATCATCAAGCTCCTTCAGCAGTACCATACGCGAGGAGACGCGCCCCGAGGGTATTTCGGCAGTAGATAGACACACAGCATCTGCAGTAATCTTTTGTGCTTTGGCTTCATTGAACCACTGGCTATTTGGTCAGCATGTGCATGTCCAAGTCAGTTGACGTACTGGAACGTCTTGAAGGGGTCATCCAGATTTACATCGGATATTTCAAGAGCACCTTTCGTGTACTGTTCACGATCGCCTCCAGTAAAGATGTATTTATCCTTGCTTGTCGCTCCTTCAATAGACATGCTTCGCACTGCGGTCCAATTGGGCAAAGGTCTTCTGGGCACTGATCTGTAAAGCCGTGCTACTGCGTTTGTTCCTATGCGCATACAGAGGCTCGCTGAGCTAACTTTTCGAGGCACGTATAGGATGCGATGTGCGACCAAACTCACCAAGTCTTGGGCATCTGTTGATGTGAGCTCACGTCATGTAAAGACATTCCACAGTCACATTCAGCATCGGGTGTCCACTCATCCTATAAGGTATACCCTCTCAGTCATCTCTCTGAGCGGACCGTGCAAGAGGCAAATTGCGATACTCACGTCGTGGCTCTCGTGTATCGCGCGGATCCCGTGGACCAGCGTCAGGACGATCACGATCACGTTCAGGCAGCCGCTCTCGACTCCTATCGTAGCGGCCTCGATCATGGCTTCGACCCCGGTCCATGCTGCGACTTTGGTCTCGAAATCTGTCGTGGTCTCGACCGTTGCGCGCATTGTCATACCTATCACGCGGGCCACGTCGGTCTCTATCGCCGTTTGTCCAGCGGTCACGGTCACCACCAATAGCTTGCCCCTTCTCCGGCCAGCGATTCCGCTCAGGAGCATCGTGTCCTTGTCCGCGTAGTGGCACATCGCGTTGATGATTTTGAATGCGCTGCGGTCCACGCTCAGGGGGCCCATTGCCTTGTGATCTGCCATTATCAACCCATGACTTTGATGGCACGCCGGCATCCTTGTTCATTGGCAAATTGCCGTTACCGCCCTTCGCCATCTCCCCAGCAGCGGCAGGTGCTTTTGCCGCAGCGGCGGCGTAACCACTTTTGTCCAGCTCGTGTGAAGACTCATACGTTGGCAAATCGACCGCTTTTGCCGGCAGCGGCTCGCAGAAAAAATACTTCGCTTGCAGGGCTTGTGTGGCTGTGGGCCGTTTCGATGGATTCAGCGTCAGGAGCGAACCGAGAAGGTTGGCCATTTCTGCACCATGCACAGCGTATTCCTTCTCCAATATCCGAGGTGGAACTGCAAAGCTCTTGACCCCTTCACAGCCTGGCAACTTTGTCCAACCCGGCAAGGACGACTCTGTGGGTCCTCCGCATAAGCGGAAAATAAGATCTAGTTGATCCACATCGGTGCGGCCCTGAAACATGGGTTTACCCAGGTAGATTTCACCCATGACGCATCCTACTCCCCAAAGATCAATTGCAGGCGTGTAGCAGCGTTCGCCGAGCAATAATTCCGGAGGTCGATACCACCGAGTCACAACACAGTTCGTGTATTGACGCTTGGGCATATCGCTTTCTGGCGCTGGTTCGTCCTCATACAGCCTCGCTAGGCCGAAATCCGCAATTTGTAAAATCCCCTGATTATTGATGAGCAAGTTTGCGGCCTTCATGTCTCGATGAAGAATATGCATCTACTGTTAGTTTGCACATGTCGATTTGATTGACACACGCTGTGTAAGTAGCCAGTCCCTTCCAGAAGCTGTTGCATGTAGCACTTGATCTGGGCAGGAGTGAATTTAACCTTTGGATTTTCCAGCAGGCCGCTGAGATCATGATCCATGTAGGGTGTCACCATGTATATTGCGCCGCGCTTCTTTTTGCTCTTGTCGCCACGTTCTACGGTCATGTCCGTCAAGGGTACCACGTTTGGATGATTAAGCATTTTGAGAATGCGAATCTCTCGAAGTGCGGTGATTGGAAACTGGTGTTAGTTGTGGAAACGCAAAGCTGCAGCCGTACACCATCCTTCTCGTTGTGCATTAGAATACGCTTCAGGGCGACCACTTGCTTTGTCTTGCGGTGACAAGCCCGGTGCACGATGCTGCTTATTAGCCAAAGCCCACTGGTAGAAGCTGCAGCCAAGCGTACCCAAAAGTGCCCTCTCCAATCTTCTCCTGCATTTCGTAGTCTTTCAAGTTGCTGCATCCCTCAAATGCACGCAACTTGGTGAGCTTGGGGATAGAAAGCTTCTTGAGCGACGGGGTTCCAGGGTTTGTCCCAGGCGTAGCAGGCGCCGACTCTGCGAGGGCCTCGTCTGCGGGACGCTTGACCTGCATGGTCCGAATTACGAGCCCAGCGTGCTTGTGCTCTGGAGCAGAACTGCACGCAAGGATTCGAGTGCGACACGGGTGTAGAAGCTGTGTGTCTTTGAGCCTTTTGGTGTTTGTCGCGATCTGTCATTTTTCAAGCGAGCTCCTCTTTCAGGTTCTTGACCTGGACCTTGAGCAGCCGCAACAGAAGCACTTACAGAGAGCTCCCGTTGCCAGCATGAGCGATGAAAAGGCCGAGTCGAAAGCGTTCCTTCATGGCCTCTTGAATGAGACTCTTCGCATGACTGTCAGCGATGGCAGAAGCTTTGTTGGCAATTTTATGTGCACAGACCGAGATGCATCCGTCATCCTCTCCGACACTTGGGAGTACCGCGGCGGTAAGGCGTCGGTAACAGACTGGATTTGGTGAGCTGACGATAGATGATAAGCGATACGTAGGCCTCATTGTTGTGCCAGGCAAGCATACTGTCAAAGTCGAGATGCAAGAAGACAAGTACGTTTGATGATACACTTTCGCTATGGTGTAACTATGCAACAAGAGGAGCATACACTTTCGCTATGGTGTAACTATGCAACAAGAGGAGCAAACGTTGGGAGGGTCTCACTTCTGGATCTGGCAAAGGGCATCGGCCGATTGTGCGGCTAGCACTGGGTTGAGGGCGAGGTTTGATAGGAGCCCAGCTTCAATGCGCTGTGGCAACTCATCTTGCTCGTCAAAGAGCGTCGGCTCTGCCTTAGCCAGGTTCTTCAAGATGGCCGTTGCAAGCATAGCGATACCGCGTGCCTCACCCTTGTCGTCGTGCGCTGTGAAGCGCGATTCGACTCGCATAACAGCTTGTGCTTTGGTCGACTGGCTCGCTTGCGCAACGGTGGATGGCAGGTGGATGCGTGCGTGAATTGCAACCTTGCGCGCATCCATTTCTGGCTTTGCTGCATACTTCTGGCAGCCCTGCCAACAATGTGTGTTGGCGCTACCATCCTTTGGCAGGTGATTTTGCGTAATATGTGTGTATAGAGCATTCGTACTTGCAAATTGTTGACCACAAGGGTCCAGCATCGTACGCGTGCTTGGCGCGACAGGGGCTGGTGCTTCATTTGACAAGCTATTGACCTGCGCGGTTGAATTTTCATTTGACACGCCACTTGTTACAACAGGTTCTTGTCTCGCAGTCATCCACTTGCATGAAATGTACGTTTTGCCGCTCGGTGTGGTGGGCGACTCGCGTGGACGAATGCCTCGAATGATGAATCGCTGTCCTTCGGGTCCTTGTGTTACCATGGCCGCAGCGGTTGGAAAGGCCGTGTTCACCATTTTGATTAGATCTGCGGCTTGCAGCAAAGGTTGCTTACTGGTATAGTGGCTAAAGCGCGTGCGGTACGAGGTCCAGAGCGATATTTGCGTCACGTCGTCTCCAATCGATCCCGCTTGGTAGCAAGTCTTCATCCAGTGAATGGCTCGCTCTGGTTCAGCAAATTGAAGCAGTTCTTGAACCACTTCCTCCGGGAGGGATGGGATGTTTGCTGGGATCTCTGGCGCCTTCGTCTGCTGTGGCTTCGTGATTTCCGACACTTTACCATAGTCGCCGTGGGTTGTCAAGCTGAGGACTTTGCGTAGCAGCTCTGCTGTGTTTGAGTTGTTTGCAAGAGCCTTTGTGTTGTGCTTGTATGTGGTGAATTGATACACGAATTCCACAATCGCCACGACAAGCTCGTCGTCTGCACAAAGCAAGAGTTGAGCAAGTCGGCTGATGGTCGCAGGCTTGATGTCTTGCAGTAAGCGATTATTGTCATCAAAGTTTGAAAGCTTTGCCAGGACGCGCAAAGAGAAGAGGAGTGCATGACGGTCAGCCGAGGTCAGTAAACTAGCGACTGAACGATACAACGGATGTCCTTCTGTAGAAATGCCGAGAACTTGAACGCCAGCCTCAATCATGTCCATGCAATGAAGTCTGAGTTCAATGGTGGCAGTCGTAATTGGCAATGACAAAGCCTGAACAAAGACGTGAACCGCCTGTGGCAACCTGCAGATAAATTTTGCGTTGTCAACTTGCAGACTGGCATTGCGCAGAACGAGAGCAGCTTCGAGGAAGTAAGGTGCTTTGTCTTGAGCGCGATGGACGAAGTAATCACTCTGCCGCTTGACGCGCTTGACTGAAGGCTCAGCGATGAGACCATCAGAGCAAAGTTTTTGGACGCCTTGCTCGAGAATAGACATAAGTGCTTCGGCAAGACCTGGTGTACGCTCGAGAGACAGTTCGTCTCCTTGTTCATAACTTGATCGGACAAGGTCTTTCAGAGCATACGTCATCTCCTCTGGGATGGAGCTCTTGAGCGCCAAAGTGATGCGAGTGAGCTGCTGGGAAGAGAGGCGGCCCTCAATGCGTTCCTTTGGAGGTCTAAGCTCAATGTGCCTGGAAATGAAAGGCTGCAGAGCATTCCTTTGTTCTGGCAGCAGTGTTGTGCTACCAAATTGGCCCGCAGTGGCAGGCGTGATAGGCTTGATAAAGGGTCCATCGCGCTCAAACCACGCTGCCTCTGCCGGTGTAACGACGCGAGGTTGCGTAGTGGGCGTTGGCGTGGCAGGTAGTGGCAGGCGTGATCGGGGGGCGTTGTTATTATTGAATTGGCCTTGCTGTTGGTTTTGTTGATTTTGTTGTTGTTGTTGTTGCTGCTGCTGCTGTTGTTGTTGCAGTAGCTGTTGGCCTATTTGCTGGAAGTTTTGCATGGAGGTGACTTGCTGCTGCGGCTGTTGCTGTTGTTGGGATGTCAAAGCCTGGTGCTGTAACGAAGTGCGCACTCCAGGAGGAGCTCGAGGTCGCTGGGCATGGTGAGCCGGCAGGTGGTTGCCAGAGGAGGGTGACTTGGGCGACGGTGTATTGATCACATCTAGCAGTTAGTTTTCCTTTCTACGCGTCGCCAAGGGGAAGTCCATACTTGGTCTTCGCATGATGGCGCCACCTCGTGCCGTCAAACTCTCCAGTCTCTCTGGTGGTGGAGCTTGCATCTTGCGGTGTGTTTCAATCTCAAAGGCCCTGGAAGCTGTGTTAGCATGCAGTCAGAAATGCTTAAGGTGTTCGTCTTACGCAAGGTTCTTGTAGTACATGGTCTTCAGCAAATACCCGGGCATGCCTGCATTGGACATGGGCGGCACATCGTATTCTGCTGCCACCTTCTTCCACAGCATGGGCGTATCCGACACGACATCATACCCGCCAAGTGCAATGATGCGCTTGTAGAGCTTTAGCAGAGAGATGCGGCGAGGGCCAAGGGCCGGTTCCTTTGTGAGGTGGGTTCCGCGCTGGGCATGGTATAGCTCGAGTGTGCGCATGAATGCGGCATACTCGGGTGTGCGCTCGATGTCTGAGTCCTCTGTCTGTTGTGCACATGTGGTTAGCCCTCTGTTTCCTGTCGGCCTTCCTCTGCCTTAGCTCGTGTTACCTGTTTGTTTCCCATTGCTCGTTGCTCCCACAGACGCGCTGGGATTTAATCGCAGCTCAGCAGCAGCAGCACTTGCAACTGTTTCGCGACTCTGCCTGTGTGTCTCTCTGTGCTGGGTTTTGCTGTTCCGGGGACACGCCTCAGCTGGGGCCCTGTGGCAGTCGGCTTGAGGATCTGTGTTCCTGGGGCTACTCAACGCTGCAACAGATGCAGGCCTTGTTTGCTCTTTGCTGGTGCTGGTGCTTCTTCCTCTACGGCGCTCTCTCGCTCGCTCGCTCTCTTTCTCTGTCCCGCGTCCCTCTCGAGTCTTTTCTCCCTCTGCCAAAATTCCACGTGTGCCGAGGGACACCAGACGCCCACAACGTCCACAAACAAGCTTAAGCTCCATTAGCTGCACGAGCTTCACGGGCTACTGGCAGGGCGCACATAGCTACCAAGTAGAGGAGAGCTGCTCAGTGCGCATCATGCTTTTACTTGCATCCGCCTTTCTCAAGAGCTGCTTGCGCTGATTCTCATCCTGCTGAACAGTGCGGCACATGATGCGCAACCAGTGCCTGACAAGCGTCAGACTATACGAGACAGCCACACGCTACTATATCATAGGATGTACTCAAGATGAACAGCACTTTTCTGTCCTTAAGATTGATAGGACGGTCGAAGAGGATCGCTTCGTTCTTGTGGAAGACGACGCGACCTACACAAAGGTCCAAATCAATGAACTGCTCGGCGCGCTAGATAGCGGGAATGCTTCCACTGGCGGCCTGACCAAGGTCCTGACGTGCTGTGGCATCATTGGTCTGATTCGCTTTACCGCAAACTTCTACATCTCCGTCATCACGAAAAGATCTATCGTCGCCCTGCTTGGCGGACACTACATCTATCATGTGGAAAATACAAAGCTGATCCCATTGTACTCAGTCATACAGCAGAAGAAACGGGATCGTAGCGTAGCTGAAGAAGCACGCTACCTGGCTATTTGGCAGAGTATGGAGATCAACAAAACATTCTACTACTCGAATACTTACGACATAACGCATACCCTGCAGTATAACCTCACCAACAGTGCGGTTCACCAGGAACATCTCATGGGTAATTACAACGAAATGTTTGTCTGGAATCATCACTTGCTCCATATCGCATTCGCTACGATTCGGCAACACTCCAATTGGTGTGTACCCCTGATACACGGTTTTATTGACCAAGCCAAATTGATGATTTTCGGCAAACCTGTTTATGTCACACTCATAGCACGCCGCTCTCGACATTTTGCTGGAGCAAGGTTCTTGAAGCGCGGTGCCAACGAACGCGGCTATGTTGCCAACGATGTCGAAAGCGAGCAAATTGTGTCTGAAGGAATGACCACCCCCTTCCATCGCCCAGACGGCACGCTGAATGGGCAATATACAAGTTATGTGCAGCATAGAGGCTCAATTCCACTTAATTGGTCGCAGCCAGTGGACGGCGTCAACCCAAAGCCGCCAATCGAACTGAACGTTATTGATCCCTTCTTCTCGTCGGCAGCGCTCCATTTCGATCACATGTTTCAGCGCTACGGAAGCCCCATCTATGTCATAAACCTCATCAAGCAGCGCGAACGAACACCGCGCGAGACACTCTTGCTCCAAGAATTCAATCAAATGATTTCTTACCTAAATCAATTCCTACCAAAAGAACACAAGCTGCGCTATATCGCTTGGGACATGTCGAGGGCTGCCAAAAGTAGGGACGAAGAGGTCATTGAGCGCCTTGAGAGCATTGCCTGCGAGTCTATCAGCGCAACTGGCATCTTTTGTGCAAGCGCAGTTCCTACTAATCAGCACGGTGTCGCTCGTACTAATTGCATCGACTGCCTGGATCGTACCAATGCAGCGCAATTTGTTATCGGAAAACACGCTCTTTCAGTGCAACTGCATGCTCTTGGTCTTGTGAGCAGTCCAGCCGACGTCAAATACGATTGCGATGCAGTCTCGATGATGATCGAGATGTTTCATGATCACGGAGACACCATAGCGTTACAGTACGGTGGCTCTCATCTGGTCAATACAATGGAAACCTACAGAAAGATCAACCAATGGTCTAGCCATTCTCGCGACATGATTGAGAGTATTCGGAGATTCTATCACAATTCCTTCCTCGATGCGCAACGTCAGGATGCCATTAATCTGTTTCTCGGCAATTTTCGTGTCCCGGAAACCCAATCCGGCCACCAGCATCTATGGGAGATGGAGAATGACTACAAGCTTCACTTCAATGATGCCGCCCTCCTTGCTGGCCACCGCCATTATCGCTTCTGGTGGAGTCCTAAGCACTTGCAGGGTTCGCACATTACTGATAAGTTTCATCTTGATGGATGTGATAAAATTCCGAGTGCAGACGATCGTTACTGGCAGGAACATTATCGGCCAGGGGTAGTTTCCTCCATTGACAAGATTTTTGCCTACAACATGAACTCTACGGCACGCTACCTCAGTCCAAAACAATTGCATGACGAAACCTTCGATGCTAGTCCCTTCATCGTTCGAATCGCCCCTTCGCCCGCTGCAGTTGTGAAGAAGGAAGAGGTGGAGTCTGAAAGGGCTGGCTCGCTTTCAAATAAGTCCGGCAATCATTCGGCTGTGTCTCTACATCGTTGGCTGGGTCACGCCAGCCCAAGCAGATTCGTGTCGTCTGTGATCAAGGAGGAGAAAGCGCTGCCACAGGTAGAAGCAGCTCGAGGAGTGCCGAAGATGGAAGAAGTGGAAGAGGTACTCGCTTCGCTCCTTGTAACGAAGGCAGAGGACCAGCGTATCTATAGAGATTTTCTCGATCGTGCTCGCCGGTCAGACAACCCAACAGCATTGGCTGAGTTAAGTGACACGACGACAGGGTTGAGCGCTACTGATGCAGTAAAGGCGTATGAGCGTTTCGTCCATGTCGACAGCTACACGTTGTCGGAGGAAGACCGTGCCATGTACAGAGCTGCCGCTGCTGTCCTTGCCATGTGACCTGGGCCAAGGCTAGCATGACGATCTGGTTTTGGTCGGTGGTCAACATACAGAGCACTACCTGAATGTCACTTGAACGAAATGCTGATACATTGCAAGAATGCATGTTCATGTCCGAGGGCATGTATTTGTGCATGATTCATGTGCTCTTCTCAAGCTGTCAACAGCCAAGCATCAGAATAGTGTAGTTACAGAATACGCAATGCTGAAGTGTGGCTGCACAATGGTTCTCAAGTCGCGATATATGGCGAATGTGAATGCTATCTTCTGCATTGCCTCAAGCCGATGGCATCAAGCATGACTCTCTCTGACTAGCTCCACAGTAGCGAACCTGAGTGTAACATGCCGTGGCTGATTTGAGAATCCGCATGCAGCTGTCGAGCTTGTGTATTTGCGTCTAGGGACTGCCTACGTCGCTTGACGTTGCATAGCCGCTTGTATATGTTGCCGCGCATTTTCATACGTCTTGACGAGGTATTCGTGCTTCTTCTCGAGCGCCTTTGCTTCATCCTCTGTTGACCTCTTCTCCTCCTTCAACCTCGATTGCAGCGTCGACTCATCGGCAAGCATAAACATCTTGCCAACGCCTTGGAACAGTGGTGTATCTGTCGGCAGACTATCAATCTCGGCGAGCGTAAGTTGAATAGTCTTGGCAATGCGTTGCTTCTGGACGAGGGCTTGCTTAACACTGGTTAGTTCGCGTTGTGAGCTGACAGCGCGAGCCTCAATCTCTATCTGGTTAGCAGGAGCTTCGGATATGTTGTGAGATGAGACCTGATAGCACCTTGCGCAACTGATCCTCCATGGTCGTCTGGGACACTCAGAGTGCTGCGGCTTGATGACCTGATCTGCTGCATGCGGTTGAGTCGCGCTGGAAAACAACGAGATGCCACAACGCGACTCGACTGCAGAAAGAACTGAGGAAGCTTGCAGATGCGTATGGCGATCTAGACGGTACAAGGAGGCATTGCGTATTTATTCTAAGATCTATCCTCGGATTGTGCTATCTGATGGAAGCAAGGAGCCTCATAGCCTGGATGAGCCGAGATCGAACTACCCGCTCGCCCCTGAGGGAAGCATAGATGGCCCAAGATTCCACTTGTTCTTCGTCGAGCTGACTTAGCCTGCACTGCCTGACTGGGGCCCAACAAAGGTCTATGGAAAGTATGTAGAAAAGCCATGCACATTGCTTTCGAGCCGCGTCCAGGTCAACTCGTGTGTGATGATGACGACATGAGGCTATCCACACGATCACGACGCGTCGAACAGGGATATCATCTGTACCACACGACACAACAGAAGCAAGTATGGTATGCAACAGTTCAAGCGTTCGAGCTCTTACTGACTAACCGCTAGACTGATGTACCAGACCCTAAGACATGGGCCACAGGTGGTGACCCAATGACAGGCAAGCAGAAAGCACTCGTCGAAACGCTCGCCTCTGAAAAGGGCGCTGCAGTCGATGTAGACAGTCTCGACAAGGGCGGCGCATCCATGAAGATTGAAGAGCTCAAGAAGCAGTCGGGTACTGGCACAAGCAATGCAGGTGGAGCGAGTAGCACAGCAGGTGGCAATGTCAGCGACACGCCCGCCAAGAAGCTCACAGAGAGCAGCGATCCGAGCACGGAGAAGCAGCAGCGTTACCTCGCCGTGTTGGAAGATGGTAACAAGGATTCGGAGGATGCATCGTTGACGAAAGCAGAGGCAAGTGAGAAGATTGCAAAACTCAAGGCAGATCAGGAATGACCATAATTGGCTGTAGCGAGAGGTAGCGAATTAGACATGAATAAAGGCTTCGCTATGGACAATGAGGTTATGCAGTGAGATGTCTAGTTCATCTTGCGGATGAGCTCGTTGATGAACTCACCACGGTGACCAAAGTCACCGCCCTCAATGAAGTGGCGCATCTTCCTGACGTGCCAGCCGCCAAGAGGGTTGGAGAGCTTGAAAGGCCAGAGGAAGTTGTTGACCTGCTTGAAGTTGGGGCCCACAGTGAAGATCTCGTGGAGCACATCCTCAATGGAGACAATGCCGTACTTGCCAAGCGATGCCTCAATGAGAGCGTTGTCGGTAAGAGGAATGCGCTGGCCGTTGATCTTGCCGTATCCGCGCTTGTAAAGGAGCTCGCGAACAGACTTGAGGTTTGGCTCGCCGTATGCGACGTATGGCTCGATGAGGGTGAGCATCTGCGATGTAGCCTTGGTGAGCTTGACAAAGACACCATTGTTGATCTGGATAAGACGCATGAGCTGCATGATCTTGCGAGGCTTAGGCGCAATCTTGTTGATACCCTTGATACGGATGACAAAGGCAAGCTTGGGCTGAGCTGGGACATAGAAGTCACCGGAAACTTTGGCGGCACGCTTGAGACGAATCTCCTCACGCTCGGCCTGACGGTATTCCTGGACGTACTTCTCGGCACGCTTGAAGATGACTTCACGCTTGGACTTCGAGGCCTGGATCTGTTAGTTGCTGATCATTTTGCTAAAAGATGAACGTCGTTGTATGCAAGAGAATCGCTTCAGACCCGAAAGATGGTATACTTATAGTTGTGTTGTCTGCATGTCTGACTCTGATTGCACTTTGTAATCACTAGCCAATTCTCTTGCAACGTTGTGGACGGTCGGGATTGAACTCACCTTCTTGCGCTCAGCGAGAGCCGAGGCACGGTCAGTCTTGGCCTGGTCGGCGGTCTTCCTCTTCTTGAGGATAGACTCGGGGACAGGGATAGGGTTGAGGACGGCACTAGAGGGGTTGGTTAGCTGCATCCCTTTTCAAGATTGATCTGTTGGGGCGCAACCCCAGTATGAGTGGAGATTGGCAGGAAGCATCATCAATGAAGGGGGACTGCGCTGTAAGGTGGTCCATTGGACGCTGATGCAGGCCAGCAACGAGGGCTGACACTGCATCGACGAATCAAATTGGTCGCAGAGAACAAAGTCTCAAGCAACAACATCCCAGACGCAGAAGACTGCGTATATAGGGTTTTAGCAAGCTTGTGCCTCCAGCGGTACCATCAGTCAAGATGTCCAGCGGGAGACCCAGGTTGCAAGTCTTGAATTAAGGACAAAGACTCGAGATGAGTCTTGTGTCCCAATACCTCCCTCCGCTGGAGCGCAGAGGGAGAAAGTTGCAATGCACCCAAGTGAAGGGTGCACGCTGTATTACGACTGGCGTGAACACAGTCTCGTCAGGTCGATGGCCAGGTTTGCAGGTGAGCCGCTGTCCACTGTATGGAGTGCTCCATCACCCATGCGATCTTAGCAGGAGTACGTACGCAGAAGAAGACATGATGAGTGGATGAGCTGGTTGAGGATGCTTCCCAGTGTCTCTCCTCCCTGCCTTTCTGCCCACCAAAAATTAAATTCCAGAATTTGTCGGCGCCCGTGTTGACCGTTGCTGGGACTGCGTTTTGGAGTGCTGTCGGAGAACGCGAATTTGACTCCTGCCAGACGCGACTGACTCTGCACATAGACAGCAGGAGGGCAACTCAGACGCGCCTGACTCGGCCCATAGACACGGCGTGTTTAAGACGCGACTCGAGCTCAGGAACGAAGCCATCTGCCAAGCTCAGCAGCCATGTCCTCTCGCGCCCCGCGGGCGAAGCAGCAGAATGCACTCGCTGAACTACGTGCACTTAAGCAGTCGGGCAAGCGTCGTATAGACAGCTACAAGGACCAGGCAGAAGAGGACATCTATGAAGAAGTAGACGAAGAAGGCTACAGAAAAGTCGTACGCGACAGGCTCGACAAGGACGACTTTGTGGTGGATGACGACGGCATCGGCTATGCAGACAACGGCCAGGACGAGTGGGAACGCGCAGAGGAGTCTGGTTCAGACGAAGAGCAGCAGAACGGAAAAAACGGCAGGAAGGGCGCAAAGGCCAAGAGCAAGGGAAAGCGGCAGGACGAGAATGCACCAGTCGACAAGATCAGCAAGTACCTGGTCAAGAAGCCAGCATCTGCAGCTCCGCCGGTTAAAGTGGTATGCATCATTTCAGCTCGACAAGACAGGAAGACTAACGCAGCATAGACAACGACACAGCAGGACAACGACTTCATGGCAGGACTCTTGGCTGATCATATCGCGCCTGCCAATGCTGTGCCTGCTCGTAGAAAGGCCCGGGACCACGAACCAGGGGCGAGACCTGCCAAGAAGCGTGCCGCGTCTCCTCCTCTACGCTCTGCTGTACACAAACGCACTACCTCACACATGAACGGCTCATTCGGATCAAATTACTCGAATGGCAAGTCTGGTGCAACGTACGGCAATGAACATTCTGCCATGGAACCGCAACAGTACGACACGGATATGCCTGATGCACCTGTACCGTCGTCGCCCACGACGCATGCAGCGAGTCGAAGGCACACAGCCCTATCAGATGACGATGACGAGAACGAATTTGAAGTCAAAGCACCACAAGCATTCAAGGGGAAAATCGCACCGACCGTTAACTTGTCTGCATCACGGCCCATGCCCAAAGCTGAGCCCGTCTCATCTCCTGGCCCCGTGCCGAACTCAGATGCCATGGACACAGCATGGCAAGATGTCAACAAGACACTCACTATAGAATCATCTCCTGCAAGAGCGCCTGTAGGCAAGCTCGATGCAACTGATGTTGTCCTCGAGGATGGCACCATTCTTTTTTATTGGACAGACTATCTCGAGATCAATGGTGTCTTGTGCTTATTTGGCAAAGTACACAACCACAAGACTGACACTTACGCTTCCGCCTTTTGCCGACTCAGTGGCATCCTTCGCAATCTCTTCTTCTTACCTCGAGACCATGTGCGGAGTGAGCCAGACAGAGAGGTCACTATGGCTGATCTGCATGCTGAAGTGACCACTGTCATGAGCAGGCATCAAATTCCAGAGTTCAAGGCAAAGAAGAGCACACGCAAATACGCCTTTGAGCTACCCAATATTCCTGCAGAGAGCGACTATCTCAAGGTGCTTTACGATTACAAAAGCTCAACTCTGCCTGTTGATTTGCAAGGAGAATGCTTCAGCCACGTCTTTGGCACCAATACCGCACTCTTCGAGCAATTTGTCCTATTCAAGCGGATCTTTGGACCATGCTGGCTGCGCATCAGCAATCCAGACTTCAAGGTTGCCGTCAATACGACCTGGACGCGCTTTGAGTTTGGTGTCAACGACCCAGACCTCGTCTCGCCTGTTTCAGAGCCTGCGAAGGAAGGATTGCCTGATTCACCACCCATGACCATTATGTCGGTTGCGTTGCGAACAGTGCTCAACAAGCAGGACAATAAGACCGAAATTGTTGTGGCAAGTGCACGAACATACAACAATGTCAATCTGGAGAACCCGATGCCAGCCGATAAGTTGCCTTGTACGAGCTATACGGTCGTCAGGCCTCCTTCGAATGTCTTCCCAAATGGCTTCGAAACTGAGGCGAAACGTCAGAATATCGCCACTGAGCGCAGCGAAACAGCATTGCTCAACAGTTTCATAGCGAGATGGCACATGTCCGATCCGGATATCGTCATTGGACATGACTGGGAATCTGTTGGCTTTGGTGTCTTGCTGGCAAGACTCAAGGAGAAGAAGATCACAACATGGCATCGTGTCGGTCGATACAAACGGTCAGAATGGCCGCGTACCATTGGCAGAGCCGGGTTCTTTGCAGAGCGTCAATTAGCTGTGGGTCGACTCATGTGTGATTTGTCCAATGATCTGGGACGGTCTATCATCCGCGCGCAGTCTTGGACGTTGACAGAGATTTGCAAGCTTGAACTTGGCATTACGCGCCCAGAGGTCGACAATGAGAAGGCGGCAACTGCCTTGACAGAGACTGCCAGGGGTTTACTTGATTTCACAATGCGCTGCAGTATGGACACGTACTACCAGACTGCTATCGCCATTCAAGTACAGATTCTTCCACTATCGAAACAGCTCACCTGCTTGGCAGGCAACTCATGGGCGGCTACCTTGAGTGGTACACGGGCTCAGCGCAACGAATTCATTCTCCTGCATGAGTTCCACAAAAACAAGTACATCTGCCCCGACAAGTCCTGGGGCAAGCAAAAAGCCATGGTAGACGAAGAGAATGAGGACGGTGACGCACCAGCTGGCAAAAAGAAGGACAAGTTTAAGGGAGGACTCGTGTTTGAGCCTGAAAAGGGCTTGTACGATAAGTTCATCCTTGTCATGGACTTCAATTCGCTCTACCCTTCCATCATTCAGGAATACAACATTTGCTTCACCACTGTTGTCCGCACAGACGAGCATGATGCTTCCGGAGAGGAAGTGGTGCCTGATCCACCGCCAGGCGATGTGGCGCAAGGTATTCTACCGCGACTGATTGCGACACTGGTTGAGCGTCGACGCGAAGTCAAGAAGCTCTTCAAGATGAAGGACGCTACAGATGCACAAAAGGCAGGGTGGGAGATCCGTCAGCTGGCACTCAAGCTCACTGCCAACTCCATGTACGGATGTCTGGGATACACGCGCTCTCGCTTCTATGCAAGGCCACTTGCCATGTTGACTACTTTCAAGGGCCGTGAAGTCTTGACCAACACAAAAGAGCTAGCCGATGACCAGCAGCTACAAGTCATTTATGGTGATACAGACTCGGTCATGATCAATACCAATGTCGACAACTATCAAGATGCCGTCAAAATTGGTAATGAATTCAAGAAGAATGTCAATGAACGCTATAGGCTATTGGAAATTGACATTGACAATGTCTTTCAACGCATGCTCTTGCATGCCAAGAAGAAGTATGCCGCACTGGTCTTGGTGGAGGAGCGAGGCAAGCTGGTAGCCAAGACGGAAGTGAAAGGTCTTGACATGCGGCGCCGAGAGTACTGTATGCTATCCAAGGAAGCGTCGCAGTACTGCCTTGATCGCATCCTTTCTGGTGAACAAACAGAGCTTGTGGTGGAACAAATCCACGACTACCTACGTGAGTTCAGCGGCAAGATGCGCAACGGTGATTTCTCCAAGGGCAAGTTTATCATCCTCAACAAGCTCGGTAAGGAGCCTGAAGCTTATCCCAATGGCAAGACGATGCCGCATGTTCAAGTGGCACTGAAGCGTCGCGCAAGAGGTGACCCAGTCCGTGTGAATGACGTGATGCAGTACATCATCACTGGCGAGCCAGGCGATGACCGGCATGTTGCAGAGCGTGCATACCCAGCAGGCGATGTGACCAAGTCCAACTCGGAGCTCAAGATTGACTATGACTGGTACCTTGCGCATCAAATCTTGCCGCCGCTTGAACGACTATGTGCACCCATTGAGGGAACTGACCGTGTTCGCATCGCAGAGTGTCTTGGGCTTGATCCAAACAAGTACAAGTTGCATGAAGTGCACGAACAGCAAGCGCGCGAGTTGACCTTGTTTGAGTCAACCATCTCTGACGCAGATCGGTTCGCCGATGCAGAGCCGTTACGATTCCGATGCCGAGGGTGTGCTCACGAGGCGACATACGCTGGCTTGGTAACAACTCCGTTGATGGCTTCATCACAAGGTCTGCAATGCCATCAATGTAGCAAGCTCTTGAAGCCAGCATCCATCGAAGCTCAGCTGCAAGCACAAATTTGCAAGTTTATCGCGCAGTACTACGAGAACTGGCTCGTCTGTGATGATTCTGCGTGTGGCACGCGGACGCAACAGTGCGGCGTGTATGGACGACGCTGCTTGGATACTGGTTGTCGTGGTGTGATGGCGTATGCATACAACGACAAGATGCTGTACAATCAGCTGCTGTACTTTGACCATCTCTTTGATGTGGACAAGGCCATGTTGGGTGCTACTGTGACTGCACTTGGGTCAGAGGAGCAGGCACAGCAGCTCAAGGTGAATGCTGAGCAATTGCGCGTGCCCTTTGAGCGGTACCGGTTGCTGGTGAATAGCTACCTGCGCAAGTGTGGCAGGCGGTACGTGGATATGGCTGGGCTGTTTGCATTTTGCAGTGCATAGCTTGAGCTGAGTAGACTAGGAGTCATTCAGAAGCAACAATAGATGGAACTCCACCACGACAATGATGACATGTCTTGGATGTGTTCGCTGTCCAATGCATTGGAAGTCGGAAGCGAGCTACAAGCGAGATGAAGCATTTGACAGCTGCAGCGGGACGAGATTGTAATGACGGCGATGTGCATCTATGCCGTCATCTTCTAGATCTATCGAAGTTCAGGCTCATGCGGGCAAGCATCGAGTGAGCCCCTGAAGCACTGCGACATCCGTGGGCGCTGGTTCGAGGTGTGCTCCAAGGCTGCACAGGGACCAGGGATGCGACATGCGCTGCAGATGGCCGACACCGACGACAGGGGCTCTTGTGATGATACAGGAGAGCAGACGACCTGTGCTTGAGGCCCTGATCGCCCACCTTGTGCGTCTCTTTAAGATGCAGGCGAGCGCCCATGGGCCTCCTTCTCCTCATCACAAGAGTGCGATTGTACCACCAGCAGCACAAGTCGCTCAGCAGGCAGGACAGATATATCTCTTGTCACGACATATAGCAATCTGAGCTGACCTCCTTGTAAAGCAGCCTTCTTCTCCTCTCTCACTTACCATCTTCTCGAGCAAGGGCTGTCTCTCCCGGCCACCGAATCTTCTGTGTTTCCCGCTGGTTGAGCACTTGTGTGCGCGCAGAAACAGAAAACTGAGCAAGAAGGCTGGACACACGCACCAGTCAGTTAGCAGCACACCCAGCAACGGGCCCAAGCCAAGCGCAAGGACACAGACACAGGCACGCAGAAGGGTTCTCGTCGCGACCTATTTGTCACCATCAGACACTCGAGCGACAGCACTTTCATTCTTTGCGACACAATCTTCTCTTTTTCGCCGCCTCCAATACAGAGCGACCACTAGCCTGTCGCAAGCATGTCCGAGTGCCGTACACCAGAGCGCGCATCGTCGCCTAGGCAGAATCCAACGCCATGCACACCAGAGGCACCGCGACACCGCCCAGCGCAGTCGCAGGCGCTTATTGATGCTGCGGCCGTCAACCTCGATAATGAGCTCGAAGGGTGGGAGACTCTGACAGAGGCCCGCGTTCACTCGCTGTCTGATGAAGAAGCTCGGCGTTTGGTATGACTTTCTTTTATTGTATTGACAAGGCTAACAAGAGCTCAATGGAGCACTGTCACGTATACAGGGACTGCGTGCTTCGCTACGTCAAGCACGAACTAGCTCGGCGCACTTTCGCTTCCAGTTTGAGCTGCTCAGCCAGAGTATGGATGAATTTGACAAGCGACAGCAGGTCGAGGACGAGCTTGTCCTGAGTGAAAAGCATATGCTTCTTGCTCGTCTTGAGCAACAAGAGGCGCACCAGGCAGAAGATGAGGCGGCCCTTTTTCGAGGCCGCCATCGTAAGGCCAAGCGACGCTGTCTCGAGCTCGCCGAGGCCAATCATCGCCAGCAATTTGAAATCAATCACCTGCAAGCGCAACTGCTCGAGCATCGTGCATCTGCTATGCGTTTCAGCGACAATCAACCGTCACGCCTTCGGCAACAGGAGCTGGGTCTCGATGTACTGAGTAATGCGGCAAGTGCACTGGAGAGCAGTCAGCACAGTAACGACAGCCATCAGGATGCTTTATTGACGAGACCCTCTACCGGCCTCATGAGCCCTGCTCAATTTCCAGCGTCCATGCATACACGGCCCGAAAGCAGCAGTGTCAGCCATATGCGCGATCGCGACGAGCCATTCTCTGATAAGAAGCGTAAACTGGAAGGACTCGATTATGCCAACGATGCAGACCGAGACACGTCATCTGAAGACAGTCCAAGGGGTCATTTCCAGCCGACATTTGCGCATCGCCCAGGTGGCATGCGTGTGGCCGACTTGTTGAGTGCAGAGGATGCGAGTTGTCCATCAAGTGGTAGGCAATCGCCAATGACACCGAGCCGCAGCCCAAAACCACGTCGATTGGAACCGAGTGCTCTGTTGTGAGGTGTACCAGTTGTTTCGTCGAGCTGAAGCATGCAAAGTTGATGCGCTGGCATATATGCTGAGCTTTGTATGTTTACCATGTATTTCTACCATATCACTATCAAGAGCTGCTTTATTCGATATGTATCAGATGTTGACGATCTAATGTTACGTCTCCTTTCTCATACCACCCCTGGTGTTGTAAGCACCACTATCTGATCCGTTGCAAGACTGCACCTAGCCATCAATGTTATTAAGGTCGATGAAACGATAAGGCATTGTGAAGCTGTCCGTTGTTTGGTAGTCTGTACTGCATGCAGGCAATCACAGGCAAAAAGGCCGTGGTCAAAGTTGATGACGTGCATTTAGATCGCTGCATCCTGTCACGTATCTCGTTGTGCATCAGCTATCCGGTACTGGCTTCAACCGTGATAGCGCCAGATTGGGAAGAACAAATTGCTTTCGCATCCTAGACTCGTTAGTATTCAGACAACGTCTGGTTGACAAGACGCACCTCGACACCCAAACGCCAGCCGGTACCAGGATGGGACTGATGCACATCCGTACCACGTACTGAGACAGCACCACTCCGACTCTCTGCGAGAATCAAACCTGACCAGTGATGCAGCTTGATATGCATCGCACCACTGCGCGTGGAGAAGTTGGAGGTACAGGTTTTGCCTGCTGTCTCTGAGAAGGTCGTGTCGGCGCCGAGATGACCTGAACGGGTCGCCAGAAACAACTGCGTTGCATTCGTTGAGAAACGTGCGTCCAGGGAACCAGATTGCAAGGAAGTGAGACGGATTGTGGGTGCATGAAGGGCGCCGTGAGCATTCAGATGACCACTCCTGGTCTTGGCTTCAATCGTCTCTGTCACGTCGACGACTCCCTTGCTGCTGAATGTCAATGAGCCTGCTTGGGTGGAGAGGTCGAGTGCATGCGCCGTGATTTGCTCAACGGCGATGGTACTGCCGTCTTGAGCAGCAACAGTAAGCGTGCCTTTTGGCATATGCGCACTCTGCATACGCACAGAAAGCGGACCACTCGAGATGCTGAGGCGGGTGGTGCTTCGAGGGACACGGATGATCACGTCCACTTGCACCCTGAAGAACCGTAGGGACTGGTAGAAACTCAAGCTGCCGATTCCCAGCGCCACGTCGCCGCCTCGCTGGCGTAATCGGACATGCTCTTTCACTACTTCATTAGTATAGCTTCCAGGTACAAGGAGGTTTACAGAGCAGCGCTGTGCCGTAGACTTTTACATGCATAGAAAGCGGCTCATCAACTTCTGTGGAGAGCAGTGTGATTGTGCCAAACGTGAGTGGCACATAGCCAGAAAGCGGCGCATACGTCAGGCTGATAGGGTCAGTTGGCTTGAGGGTGATGGTTTCCTCCAGCAGCACAAGCGTCGGCATGAACCAAGAAGCCATGAGGGAGGAGAGGAAGCTTGCGCAGAGAGCAGCGCATCAGTAATCGCACCAAGGTCAATTCTTGAGCGCAATCAAGGTCAAACAGTCGCATGTAAAGAGCAGCAGTCGTAGATAGGCAAGTCACAAACAAGAGGAAGACAAGAAGATGCAGTATTTACAATGGGATTCTGTACAACGCTGACGCTTTGAGAGAAACAAGACTCCAACAGACCTGAGCGAGTGCTCTAGCCACCGAAACCGTAGATGGTCCTGCCTTGACGCTTGAGTGCGTACACCACATCGAGCGAGGTGACAGTCTTGCGCTTGGCGTGCTCTGTGTAGGTGACTGCGTCCCGAATGACACCTTCGAGGAAAGTCTTGAGAACACCGCGCGTCTCCTCGTAGATGAGACCAGAGATACGCTTGACACCGCCACGACGGGCAAGACGACGAATAGCAGGCTTTGTGATACCCTGGATGTTGTCACGCAGAATCTTGCGGTGACGCTTGGCTCCTCCCTTGCCCAATCCCTTTCCTCCTTTTCCACGTCCAGACATGTTTGTAGTGTTGGTAGTTGTTGAGACTTGTGTGTGTGTGTGTGTGTGGTTATGTGTTTGGGGGGGAGGCTGCTTTGCCTTATAAGTTTTTGGGCGGGCGCGGCTCATCAGGATTCTGGGCGTGTTGTGTTGTTGTCTTCGCTTTGTTTGTTTTGGTTTCTGGCCTTTGTTGTGGAAGCAGCAGCGCAGAAGCAGGCAGCAGACGCAGACACTTGCTTAGGCGCAGACACTTGCTTAGGCGCAGACACTTGCTTAGGCGCAGACAGCAGACACTTGCTATAGGTGACTGGAGGCAGCATCTACAGGCGTTAGAGAGGCAGCATCTACAGGCGCAGGCAGCGAGAGATGTCACCAGATGAATGCATAGACGTTCGGTGGCATCCTTCTCTACCACGGCATTCGTCTCAAACGTCACCCTCTTCCAGATATCTTGAGCGAGTCATGTACCTATTTCCAGACCGTATCCTTGCTGCTATAGCCCACATAGATAGTCACTTGAAAAAAGACCAAGCCAAGACTCACGTCAGGTCGTCGGCGCCGGCGCAAATTTGACATCACACAGACACACCACAACAAACCGTGACCAGCTGCCTTTCGCGCGTCGCATGGCCTCCTTCCCAGAGCAGGAGGAGCTCATCAGCGAGCATCTCACCTTCGCACCCTTGTCGCTCGTAGACGACATCATCAATACCGCCAACGCCCTCCTCTATAAGGCAGTCAATGCGCTCGAACAGCTATTCCAGTCACTACCGCCGACAGTCCTACCAGATGAAGAAGCCGAGGCAGGCATACACAAGTTCGAGACACTTCTAGAGTC
Organism: Protomyces arabidopsidicola; assembly: GCA_003568695.1. Lineage (NCBI taxonomy): Eukaryota > Fungi > Ascomycota > Taphrinomycetes > Taphrinales > Protomycetaceae > Protomyces > Protomyces arabidopsidicola. The sequence goes on from QXMI01000222.1 coordinate 57,299, forward strand.
GAGTGTCGATCGCAACTTTGACGCGATGGAACTCTACCTCCTCCGAAATATCGTCAATATACCACAAGACGTGCTGCCGTGGATCCGGCTAGCGCATCACGAGCACGCTCAATTCAGTGCAGCAGCTGCAGGAGAATATGCCGAGCTCGATGAGGAGCTAGCACGGACTCGCAAGGCGTACGCCGCTTCATGCAAAGTAAAAGCCCTGCTCGAGCGAGAACGTGCACACCTCGCGCGCAAACAAGCATTGATACGAGCGCATGCCCAGCGTCTCGCCTTTCTACGAGAGACGCCGGCCAAGTACGGCGTAGCGCCGCTTCAACAATCGCAAGATCTTGTTAAAGATCAAGCGCACGCACTCGAGAAACTACTGGCAGAAACACTGGCGCTGGCCGAACAAGTCAATGTTGATTTGCAAGTAACGGAACGCGGCAAGTATCTCCAAAAGGTGCTGCTCGAGACAGTCAAGGATGGTTCCTTTGAGAAGGAGCTAGCGGCTCTCGGTCAAATCGGTTCAGTGGATGAGCTGCAGGCAGCGGCAGAGATGCTCACGAACTCGTAGCTATCGCCTTCTATGTATATCATGTCATTAGTCCATCATCATGCGTCTAGGGATGCCTCAACCGAATCTTTCTCTAGAGGAGCTCCAGGCTCCGCAATGGCGCTCTCCAAACTAGCAACAAGCTGCTTGTAGGAAGCTAGTAGCACACCAACATCCTTCATCGTCAAGTCATCACTCTCCATTTCGAGGAAGCGCCGAGCAATGATTGAGGCGCTGCTCGTCATCTCCCTTGGCCGTACCATCTCCGCAGTCGGTGCCTGAGCACGACCGACCAACGTGTTGCTGAAATTGCGAATCATGCCAAAGCCAGAAAAGCGGCTTGCCGATGCTGCCCCTGCAGCCTTGGCTGATCCCGAAAGCGGCCTCGTCGCAGAAACACTCGACCTGCTCAAAGTGCCCGCTGCAGGCGACGTCTGTAACGCAAGTGTGGTTGATGAAGAAGATTTGCCTGGCGATGCAGGTGCTTGTTTTAGAGGCGACGACGATGCAGGCAAACTGGACGTTTCCAGCATCGAGACGGGTCGGCTCGGTCGTGGTGGTGTGCTCGTTCCCTCTCGTGCTTTGCGTGCCTTGACGCGCTGCTCAATCTCAACAAACTTTTGCCGGTCCGCTGCTGGACGAGGATTGGCGGTGCCTGTGCCTGGTAATCCCACTAGATGCCGCACTTCATCCAAGCTCTGATGTTCACTGACTTTGGAGACTATCGCCCCAAGCTGCGAACCAAACTGCTTCATGCGTTCATCTGCCAGCTCATACACATCATTCGCGGCAGACGACAAGGCGCGCGCACGCTCACTTGCCCGAAGACTCCCAGAGAGTGCTCCAGCGGACGCTCTTGCTCCGCTTCCGGCTGTTAGCAGAGAGGCTTGAGACCCCGAGCGATTCTGATAGCTTGATGTGGGACCAAGACCGCTCGTCAGTGGATCACCTGCATCCTGGCCATCTGTAAACTCAAACGTCTCTAGAAAGCCAATTGCAGCTTCGAGGTTCGTCAGACAATACGCCATTTCTCCCGTCAGCGAGTCTTGCGCCCGGAAGCGGCAGATGAATTCGTAGTGCGAAACGAGCTTTGCAGGGTTCGACTTGATGATAGCATAGATGAAAATAGGCAGAATAGCATCCGCACCGAGATGCTTTGTGCTGCTCGGCTCCTTCTTAGACGCCGGTGCAGCGCTAGTCGCTTCTGCAATCTGTGATGCAACATCTTCCGGTTGAGCATCTTCGCCAGCTGAATTGCTTTGTTGAACTTCATCGACAATCTGCTTGTGACATTGCAGCAGGATGTCAAGCTTGGAACGCGGCGTCATGGCATTGTTGAGGTTCTGTAGGTTCTCACCCACCAGTGTAATGGTTGGCCGCATCGCATCGACCTCCTCTCGCGACAATGGCACGCCGAGCTGTTCAAGTGTGACGCCAATCAGACTGATGGCAATGATCTTGGACATGAGTGCTTCATCCCTCAGCTCATCTGTAGAGGTACGTAGCTCAAAGAGGCTCTCATACATCTCGAGGCAGACACGCTCCTCAACATCTTCCCGCCAGGCAGCATGCTTCTGTTCAAAAGCAGCCCGTCTTGTCTTGCGTGCTTGCATCGCTTCCTTCGTCAACATCTCCTCTTGCGAGCCCTTCAAAGTTCCGGGCTCAGGCAATAAATCCAACATTAAATCAAAAGTGCCACTGTAAAAGTCCTGAAACATGGCCGTCAACTTCTCTGGACTAAAAGGCGCCTTGTGTATTGGGCTCGTCAAGTTGACCAGAAAGCTTTGAATAGAGTTGGAAATCTCGATCGGGAGAGGTAGCGCCAGGATGTCTTCAGGGTCTTCGAGTGCGATTGCAAGTGATGCTTCACCCTGTATCTCCTCCGATGCATCCGCGGATGGCACCGGCCTTGAGAAGCTAGCCAGACGCTGCATCGAGCGTGACCGCCAGTCAGACATGCTGCCTGGGCAATAGCAGCCTCCCGGGTCACTTGTGCTTGTTCTGGTGGATGCACGTCCTACTATCAAACGCGACTCTGACACGTATCGAGACAGTCACAAGCTTGGACATGAAAAGTTTTGTCTATAAAGCAATACGTTTAGATAACAATAGCTTCTACGCAGATAGCTTTGAGATGAGCTCCTTCTTCTCCTCAGCAGACAGAACCTCGAGTGCTTTAGTCATATGCTCGAGGACGGCAGGGCGATTGTGCTTCATGCCCTTAACCACACGCTCGAACAAGTCGCCCGCCGTAGCGGCTTGATTGTCGGCCTCCATGCGCGCCAAAATAGCCTTCGAGTCGCGTTCAAGCCACTGTGCAATCTCACGATCGTCATTCTCCCAGTCGCTTGCACCACCTCCTTCGAGGTACCACTTGAAAAGCTTCGACGATTTGGCAGCGTTGGTCTGACCTTCCATCTTGTTGATCATGTAGTGCTCGTTGAGTCTGCGACGCAAACGCCAGTAGAAGAACCGGCGTGCATTGCGCCATTGTAGTGCCTGACGAATCGTGCCCTTGGCTTTCATCCTGCCGGCACGGTCGTGCAAATCAGCAAATTGTATACTCACTTGCTGGTAAACAGGCATCAGCTGACTTTCACGTTCAGACATCTTGACCTTAACTTCAGATGCTTCAGAAGCACTCAACTCAGGGTTGGCTAATTGCTTTCTCAGAGCACCGTATGGCTCATCGAGACGCGCCATGGTGTCGAGTAGCTTGTCGCGCCTGTATTTGATTCCGACAATACCTTCTGGTTCAAGGACACCTGCACGAGACTCATCGTCAGCATACATCTCCATCATGTCTGCATTGATGGTAGGGTCCACCACAACCCAGGATCCTCCACGCAGCTCAGCATGAGGTGGGATGTAGACAAAGATGGGCTGCTTGTAGCCGACAAGGGCATCAACAATGTAAGAACCATACTTGAGGACTTCGTTGAACATGTCGCGCTGACCTCCAGAGAATCCGCGCCAGTTGGCCAAAATCATAAGTGGCAACTGCTCGCCATGGTTAAAGTCGTTGATAGCTTGGGAAGTCTTGAATGCAGAATTAGGGTACCACACCTGACCTGCTTCCATGAGCACCTGTTCTGTCGAATCCGGATTTGCAGGGTCAGCTGGGACAATATTTTCAATGACCCTTGTCTCAACACCAATGACACCAACGGGAATGCCTCCAAGTCGGGCACGTCCAACAACAACAGTTTTTGCCCAACCAGAGAGTGTCTCTTGGAAGGACCCCTTATCGAACAAACCGTGTTGGAAGCCATCTTCTTCCTCCTTACCGGCAATAAGAGATCGCACATCATACGAACCCTTTGGCGGCATAAACTCGACATCGCGGTCCCAAGTGTCGCCATTTTGAGAAATGGGAACGGGTGAGCCACGCTTGTCGGGCACAAAGGAAATCCAGCGGATGATTTGCGAGATACCAGCAAGATCGTCCTGGGCAGTCAAGTGGGAGACACCATTCTTGTACATGATTTGCGTGCCACCGAGTTGCAAGTTGCTCGAATACACTTCACGACCAAGGACCTTGTTGATGGCTGGTGCACCTGTCAGAATGATGGGCTGACCCTCAATCTGAATAGCTCGCTGACCGAGTCGCACCAAGTAGGCACCGATACCGACCGAACGACATGTCACAAGGGTGATGGTGAAGATATCCTTGTATGCGCGGGATGTGGCACCTGCGATCAAACCCGATCCACGTAGACACTCCACACCAAGTCCGTCCTCAGCACCAATGATAGTGGTAATCTTGTAGCGGGTCTCTCCTTCGTCTTGAATGACTTCAGACAGCACCTCCTTCCGTCCGGCTTGCTCAATTTGGCGGTGCACGTCAGGGGTTAGGTAGAGATACTTGAAGCCCTTTTCTGGGTTGGTAGGATCGTTCCAGGCAACATTGAAGAGGGGAATGAGTTCTTCTGCCATACCAATGCGGGCTCCCGAATTAGCAGATAGGTAAATACGCGGGATACCAAGCTTGCGAGCGAGTTCAGTAGCCTTGTGGAAGTACTTGTCCTCAATCGGTCCAAAGGAACCGATCTTGTACGTGATATCATTGGCAATGAGAATCATCTTACGTCCCTTGGGATATTCTGGGGTCTTGGCAGAGCACATCCAAGCGACCATACCACAATTGTTGGTGCCTGGTTCTCGTGTGACTTCTTGCAGGTCTCCTTGGTCGTCAAGCACAAGCTCGCAAGCTGTGAAGAGATCTTCTGGCACAGAGCGTGCAGAGATAGCTGTCCATTCATTGCGTATAACTTGACGGAACAGCTCAGGGAAGTCGTAGAGGTAGGTCGTTCCCATGAGATGCGCTTTGTAACGCTTGGGTTGGAGCCACTCCTTCGTTGGATAAGGCGTTGTGATGGGTCGCAAGTGCATGGACCCAGTCTGACCAATGCTTTGGAAAATCCATCGGCCATTCTTGTCCTTAACTTCCGAGTAGAGCTCAATCTTAACGACAAAGCCGGAGACATTGGAGATGATAACACGCAATGGGAAAGCCATACCTGTTGCAGAGTCTGTACAGACAATGCGCACTTCGCAACCAGTGACACGCAGTCGCCAAAGACGCCTACCAAATCGCTCCAAGAAGCCACCGAGCGCAGCCTCTACTTCGTCTGGACGCAGATCTACGAAAGTCTGCGTGAAGAAGATGTGAATGTGGTTGAGATCTGTGTTTTCCGTACCGATAATCTCCATTGCATCGAGAATGTCGTTGACGAGACGGTCGGTTTCCGAGATGAGGTACTCGCTTGGTGGGATATCGGCTCGGAGACGGCCAGGTCGGACAATAGCACGCGTGAAGAAGCGTTGGTCCGTTGGCGCCTTCTTGCCGACTGCCTTGTAGACGTGCACGTTGTGGTTGCCAGTGAAGACTGGGGTGATCTTGAAGTTGGACAAGCGCCCGAGCTCGAGCTGGAAAGCCAGAGCTGGCTCAATGTGTCGAATACTTTGGTCTTCGATGTACTGCATATTATTGGAGTCCTTGAAGTAGCCAGGGTGACGGAACGTGAAGTAGGATGGGTAGGACGTACCCTCCCTACCAACGAGGAAGGTCAACCTACGTACACCATGCGACATGAGCTCATCCTGCAGGCCATCAAGGATGGGCCTGACGAACTCAATGAATTGCTCGTCATCCAAGCTTCGGTCGCGAATAGCGATGTTAATCACATTCGTCATTTCATCCTGCGCTTTGGGCGTACGGCGTGGCGAACGACCCGGTGAGCGACCTCCAATCTCAGGCATGAAATCATCTTCGTCATCCGACTCTAGCTGAGATTCGCCTGTCGCCGAGCGTGTCGGTGCACCGAGTGCGTCAATGGCACGTGGCAGCTGTTCCTCAATCATATCAATGGAAGCACACGGTACAATTGCACCAATCCGGATTGGCTCGCTGTCGCTCTTGAAGAACGACAAGTCGCTAATAGACATGACACGGCCGACCCGTGCTGCAAAGTCGTCGCGGCCTGTAGAATTGGGTGTTGCTGGCGTTGCAGGTGTTTGTGTGCCAGTCACAGCGCCAGGCAATGCTTGACTACGAAGCTGGAAGTCCCATGTGAGCATGTAGGGTGTTTCACCGTCCGTGTGGTAGTGAAGCTCGTGTAAGGAATAAGCCCTGTATGCGCGTCGCACATATACTTCGAGCGCCGCAAGCGAAACCCAAGGATCTGCCGCAGCGAAAAAGATGGGCAGCACATCAAAGACTGTGAAGCGAGAATCTATTAGCTCGCGCAGCACTTCTTCATTAGGCGAACGGTGCGACCAATCTTGCTCGCCGTAACGCGACTCTACCACTGACGATTTGAGAATGTGCTCCATTTGAGCAGCACGCTCTTGTACAGATGGCAGGGAAGACTGAATGAGGATTTCACGACCCTTTAGGGCGACTTTGGCAGTGGAGCGCGACTCCAACTCAGCGAGCTTCTTGAGCACACCGCCATACTGTTTTGAGATGTCCGTCTTGGATGCTCGAACAACCTCGAGCAATGCCAACACGAGGTTATTCTTGGCGCCGATTCTTGAGTGCGAGAGGGAGATCTGCACCACCTTGCGCACATCATCGCGGTTCTCGTCTCGCAGGCGAAGCAAGATGTCATCCATCCTATTATCCTGACCCGCAAAGAGATGCTCGACATCCCAGTATTGCTCAAGCAGATCACCAATGACTTGATACTCGTGCGCGCGCAACCCATCCTTGTAAGCATCCATGACATCCGTCAATGGCTTCAATCCTGCCCTCAATAAATCAGCTTCCTTGATAGATAGATTATCGGTGAGGAATGCATCAAATGTCTTGATGAGTTGTTTTGAGGGGAACTCGGCGTGCTTGGCATGTGCCTTTTCAATGAGACTACCGAGTGCAGCATCCAATTTTTGTGGCATACGTGATGCGAGTGCTGCGTGATGCGCTGCCCATTCACCAAAGGGCAAGTCTCCATCCTTCAAGACTTCAATGAGTTCTTTGAGGGTATTGGACATGATGACTTGGTTATCAAAGCCAAGCAAGATGTTTTGCAATGTAGAAAGTAACAAACGGAATCGCTGTGCAGGCTTGTTACCCACAATCTGTGGTGGTTTCCATGCTGGAAATTGTCCCTCAAAGGGCTTTGCATGCTTGACACGGGATGGATCGTCGAGCTCCAGGATACCGAGAATGTCACCCGCTTCAAGGGTTGCACCCGGTTGCTTGATGAGATTCACGAGACCGTCTTCTTGCGCAACAAGCGGCATAATCATCTTCATCACCTCGACCTCAGCATACGCCTCGCCAGCCTTGACATTTTCCCCAGATTCTACCAGGAAGCGTACAAGCTTTCCCGGTGACGGCGAACGGAGCTGTGTCGGGTCATTTTCTTGCTCAAGCAAGCACGTCTTGGAGTCTACTGACAAGCGCGTTGCGCCCACCTCGTCACGGAAATAGACGGTGTGTGAGCGGCCATCCAGCAAGATGAGGAGTCCACCATCAGACAAAGCACGCACACCGACCGAGCACTTGGATCCATTGAGGAAGAGGTGGTACGTGTCAACACTTGAGCGTGTTGCTGTAAAGCGGAATCGCTCTCCCTCATAAATAAAGTCAACCGGGAAGACTGTCTTGAGGATATCTCGGCCTGGCACCTGGCCCTTCTCGAGGGATGTCTGATAGCTGAGCATGCCCTCCTCTGAAGCAAGATGCGCTTTTGTAATGGCACCACAGACAACGGCAATCATTGTGTCGGGTCGTTCGGCCGTGAGTTTTGCGGAAATCAAGTCATCCAGCCAATTGGTAGTAATGGCGTTTGTTTCAAAGGCCGGTGTTTCGAGTAACTTGATGAGATACTCCACCGTTGTCCTGAAATCACCGCGGATGGAGAGTTCTTTGAGTGCAACAACCATGTTCTTTCGACTGGCACTACGGTTTTCGCCAAAGGCAAAGATATGGCCGAATTGCGAATCGGCAAATTGATGGATTCCACCAGAGGTGCCAACGGAGAAGTATCCCCAGACATTACTGCTTGAGCGGAAATTAAGGTCTGTGAGCATTCCACTTGATGGTTTAAATCCTGCACCGGGGTCTTCCGAGGTGATGCGACAGGCGGTGGTATGACCTTTTGGTTTTGGACGACGCTGCCTCTTTTCACTCTCTGGGTTTGAAAAATCAAAGTCGATTTCTGTTGTGGCTTTTGGGTCGAGGCCGTAGAGGAGCCGAATGTCCTTGATGCGGTGGAGTGGCAAGCCCATGGCGATTTGGAGCTGTGCAGCTGGCAAGTTGACGCCTGTGACCATTTCAGTGGTTGGGTGTTCGACTTGCAATCTCGGGTTGAGCTCGAGGAAGTAGAAGGAGTCGTCTGCGTGGGAGTAGAGGTACTCGACGGTACCGGCAGAAACATAGCCGACCAATTTACCAAGACGCACGGCTGCCTTCTCCATGGCAGTGAATGTATCTGGCTTGGCAATGGTCACGGGCGCTTCTTCAATGATCTTTTGGTGGCGACGCTGCACTGAGCAGTCTCGACCGAAGAGGGAGATATTGTTGCCGTACTGGTCGGCAAGCAGCTGAACCTCGAGATGGCGCGCATTGCCAGCAAGCTTCATGATGAAGATGGGTGAACCGGGAACTTCAGCCAAGACTTGCTCAAATAGTGCCGGGAAGGTCTTACTATCTTCGACTTTGCGAATGCCTTTACCACCGCCACCTTCAGATGCTTTAATCATAACGGGGAAGCCAATGGAGATGGCCTTTTCAAGACCTTCTTTTGCATCGTGTGTGCAGGCTTTGGCATAGACGTCATCTGCAACGGTAACGATACCGTGTGCATCGACTTGTACCTCATCTACACCTGTCCCTGACCAACCCATACAGGGGACGCGTGCAGATTGAGCGACGATGGTGGATGAGATTTTATCGCCGAGGGAGCGCATGGCTGAACCTGGTGGTCCAATAAAGACGATATTGTGTTCTGCCAATGTCTCTGGCAATTTCGGGTTTTCTGAAGCGTGGCCCCTGGTTTGTTAGTTTTCGATTTCTCTTTGCACAGTTGAAAGAGCCTCTACCATCCTGCCCAGACGGCATCTACTTTGTAGCGTACGGCCACTTCGACAATCAAGTCGACGTTGGCGTAGTTGTGATTATTGCTACCACCGGGTACTTCGACAAACTTGTCTGCCATGCGGATATAGTCTGCATTGACGGCCAGATCTTCGGGTGTGGCCATGACGGTGAATTGTACGGCGCGTTCATCGTTGAACTCATCGTAGCACCATTTACGGATAGATCTGATTTCCTTGACGGCTGCGATACCGTTGTTTGCAATGAGGATGCTGGTGATGACGGTGTGTCCGTTGCCATGGCTGACAAAGTCCTTGACAGGGGAGGGTGGTGTTTCTGCGCCGTCGACCCGTTGCTTGCCGTAGAAGTGTGCGGCTAGTTGCGTGGGATCCATGGCGACGGGTCTTGCGATGCGTGCTTCGATGGGGTGGAGGTGGTGGTGATCGTAGGCAAGACGGCGAGACCAGAAGAGGGGATGCAGGCGTGGGTGTGCTGTGGGTGTGTGCCTGAGTGCGTGTAGGAATGCAGATGGCCGTGCTGCTGCTTGTCGTGCGTGCAGATGCAACGAGGGAGGCAGCGTGGTCTGTGTGTGGTTGCTGTTGGGCGTTGAATGCAGCTGCTTGCGTGGGGGAACTCAACCAAATCAAAGTCAATCGAATCATTCGCCCAACGGAGCTGCTGCTCTCATACTTCTCTCCATATGACTCCTCTTCATATGACTCCTCTTTCATATGACTTCCCTCTTCCTTGACTTGACTCTATCGCCGCTGCACACTCGCAAACTTCTCCTGCTTCTTCTTCAGCTTCTCCTGCCGCTTGCTCAAGGTCTCCGCACCCTCGCCCTCCAATCCTCCCGCCTGCTGGCCACCGCCCTGCTGCTGCTCCATCTGTCGTCGTGCCTGAGCCAGGCGAGGCTGGATCGCAGGCCAGATCTTGTACACCGCATACCCAGGGATCTAGCAAGTTAGCAGCATACCCAGTGAAGAGCAGAAGAAGAAAGACGCACAGCCAGATAAAATAGCCAAGCATAGTCAGTGATGAAGGTCACCAGCAGATAGACAATCCACGTCATGTACACGATATCCGTCAAGTACTCCGTCACACCTGCCTGTCCCAAATCGCCGCCACTCGATCGCAAACTCCCGTCGCTGTTGAACGTGGGAGAGCCAATCCGCTCGAGTTGCAGCTGGATAGTCAAGGCCACCAGGTTCGTGAGGAGATAGAGGAAGTAGGTCTTCTTGGTGCTCGATGCACGGCAGTAGACGAGCCGGAACAGGATAAACAGGACATTGACCGCCACAGCGCCCTTGCGGAGGAGTGCAATCTTGGCGGTGTTGTCCTTGGCCAGCTGCTTCTCTGCCTGTCTTGCCATGCTCGCGCTCTGCCTTCCCACTCAGACGAAGCGTGTATATGTCGCCGTCTCCACTCTCGCGACGACGAAACTTTGGAATTTCTGCGACGCGACGAAATCAACGCTAGAAGCGACATCCGCGCGCATCCTGCCTAGAGCGCATTGTACAGCTGTATTCTTCATCCGTGTACTAGAATGGATGCGCAACAGGAGAATGAGAAGCTCAAGGAAGAATTAGAGCAGATGCGCGCTGACCTGCAAGAAATGGTCGAACAAGCACGCGAAGTGGAAACCATGCTCGAACAAGACTTGCAGCAAGCAGAACGCAGGCTCGCACAGACAGAGGCGAAAGTCAGAGAATCGCTGGCAGACAGCAATACCTGGAAACAAAAATACTTGACCTGCGAAAGTGAACGCGCTGCACAGGCAACACGACTCCAAGCAGACGTCTCTAAGCTCACACGCGAACTGGCGCAAGTCAAAGCAACGCTAAGGGATGAAGAGCTCAAGCACGATGACTTGGAGAGGCATGAACGGATTGTCGAGTCGTCCTTGGGGGATATGGAACGGCGCTACAATGACGTGCTGGAACGCAATGCAGACCTCGAATCAGAGCTGGCCATGCGTGAGGGGTGGGCAGTCGAGTGCCAGCGACTCAAGGACACCGTACGCGACCTCCAGACTGAGTTGCATGTCGCACAGTCAAGACCGGGCAAAGCGACTGAACAAGCAGCAAGACCACAACATGCACTTGAAGGGGAGGTCAAAGACGACTTGCTCTCAGAATCAGAGGCATCCTCTCAAAAGGACACAGAGTTCCAGCCCATGCCCACCCTGCAACGCAACGCATCTGTCCAAGCCTCCTCTGACCTGCTGGGCCGACTCTCTGCCATTTCAGCACGCATGTCTGGCATCAGCGAAAACTATCGCATGCGTTCTGCCATTCCCGTACCTCGACGAGAGTCTCTCGCAACCTCTGGTATCCCCTCTCCATCGGCTGCTGGATCACCGCAACGGACGATCTCAGCAAAGAGTCATATACCCAGTACGCCCAACATGCGGCGACAATCCGCTATTCCAACACCGGCATCAGTCGCTGCTGCTTCTCTGCCTCCACCACAAACAACGCCGAGCTCCATCAGCAAAGCAGCGACAGGCAGTCGTATCTCGGCTCTCATGCGACCTCTGCCCCGTTCTGCAGCTACCCATCGACAGTCCCTCGGTCCACTCATGAATCACGCACAGCCAATATTACCTTCCACCTTTGGATCACCGACCGTGACTGTCAAGCAACAACGCTCCTTACCTATTGCTGCACTGCCTTCTTCTTGGACACGCGAACAGCTCGAGCAAGGTTCGGCACCGCCACCATCTCCAACTGCGCCTGCTGCGAGTACTTCTAGTAGTTCCCCTGGCAAACCCAGTTCGTCACCCACAAGGACCATGCGTGTGCCACGCAGACAGAGCGCATTCATCAGGCGCGGCTAAGCAGAGTCTTCCCTTCTTCCCTCATTCTAGCATATAGCACTTTTTGCATAGCGATGGCGTTTTTCAAACTTCTCATTCTCTTCACAAGTACTTGCGTGCAAGCGCCTTGACGCGTGCATCAAATGTCCTACTCGTGATGCGCGTGTCGACCTTGTAGAAAGGATTCATGAGACATTTGGTATATAAGTCATACAGGTCGTTGAAGAAGGTCTTGATGCCATCGTCATTCTTAAGGTCATGCAGCAGTAAGAAGCGCGTTCCACCGGCAGTCAACCAGCAACTTACGCTATACCCATTGAACTTGTCGATTTGTTTGAGATAGAGCATGCTGGATGCCCACTGTACCTCCTCAACCATATCGAGTGAGGAGTGCAGGATGAATTGGTTCATGGGTCGCATGTCTTCGCGAAATTGCGGTGTCCCGTCATGACCACCTTTGAGGGTACCAAACTCTGCTTGGTACAGCGGATTGTCCTTTGTGCCAACAATGGCAAGCATGTACGACATGACCGGAAACCGTAGATGGGCCTCAATTGCCGTGGCTTGAATGGTTGCGATGCGATGGTCGCGTCGCAGTTGGCTGGATTTCAGTTGGGCTGGCAAGGAGAATCGGCGAGAAAGCTTAAAGTATACTTGGTGTAGTCTTCATCATACGTAGATAGAGGTCATAGCTTCAATAAGCTTTTCAAGAAGCCGTCGACTTCATAGAGGGGAGCCATCTAAGCCAGAGCAATTCTGGCTGGTGATAGACTCGACCTGATCCAGCTTGTCGCCAGCAAAGTCCCAAATCAAGTTGAACTTGTCCTTTGGATACTTCAACTTGAACATCGTTTGACCAAGCGTCTCCGTGATCTGAGTCAACATCTTGTGCTCCCAGCAGACCAAAACATCGCCATCACCCACTGCCAGTGCTGCCTTTATCTTGGCTGCCGCACACTCAGCGTCGTCACGATCGCACATTTCAATCTTATGAGACAAGTGCAGCACATCGGCCAAGGGCTCAATTGTTCTCAAGGCTCTCTGTCGATGCTGCACGTCCTTTTTCTGAACCGGCCGAGGAACCACGATGTGCTTGATGTTGTAAGGCGGTTGTGAAAAGAGCTTGGCAATGCAATGGGAGCGCGACACTCCCAAGGCGGACAACTCAGAGTTCGATTCATCAGCCGGCTTTTCTCCATGGCGGATGAAGTAGACGTGAGGTGTGCGGCCTCCTTTGTTCTGGGGGAAAGGTGTTTCCGACTTCGTCGCAATGGTCTCTGCGCTCGTCATGCCCACAGCACAAAATAGCCAGATTGCGCTGCGCATTCAAAAAGTGAGAAAGCTTCAAGAGAGCAGGACTAGCAGTGTCAGCGATCTACAGGCAGACCTTTCGGAGCATGAGTTTGAAGAGTTCTAGTCACCCTTGCAGCTCTCGTCGTATCTGCTCAGGATGTTTGTCCGTTGCTTGAACCTCCTGAAGCTCTGAGCGACAATAAGATCCGACGAGATGGGACTAGTCAGCGTCGTGAAATCTACGATCTTATATGAATGTCACTAGCTCACGAGCCCCGAGAGCAGCTTGAAAGTCCTTTCCACCATCAGAGTATTGATAGAGCGCATCAATGAAGGCTGGCACGAATGTACCTGGTCCCTGAGCAAACTCGGCAGCTCGTTCCGCAGCAAGACCGTACAACAACAGGCCTGCCAATGCACCACTGAACTTGTCGTGTGTCGAGACTGCAAGACAAGCAGAGATCGTCGACCCCAGCGAGCAACCCGAACCGGTGATGTCACCCAGATACTTGTGACCAGCACGCACTACCGCCGTCAACTCACCATTCGACACCACATCCTCAACACCAGAAATCACAATGATGTTGCCAAGCTTAGTTGCCAGACCTTTTGCAAGAGCACATCGATCAGACAGGTCGCTTGCATCCAATGAGTCGACACCTCGCATCATGGACTCTTTGCCTGCCACTGCTTGGATCTCTCCTGCATTGCCCTTGATCAAGTCAAAGTAGGCATTGTCGAGAAAGTACTTGACTGTCTTGCGTCTGAATGTCGTCGCGCCACCACCAACAGGATCAAAGATGACGGGCTTACCGAGACGGTTGTTGGCAGCAATCGTTAAGCATGTCTCCGATGCATCCCTCAGCATACCCATGTTGACGAGTAGAGCACCATTCACCTTGGCCAAATCTTCAGCCTCCTCTTTGACCTCCGACATGATAGGACTGGCCCCAACGGCTAACGTCACATTGGCTGAGAAGTTCTTGACCACGTTGTTCGTGAGATGGTGAATGAGTGGCGACTTTCGCCGAATGCTGGACAAAATAGCAGCAGTCTTTGCTGTCAAGTCTATCGTCGACTGCAAACTGGTCTGCTGCGTCTGCCTGAACGCAGGTTCATCGGTCAGTAGTCCCTTCAGACCTGCGGCTACGCGCTCGGGCTCACTGGATGTCATCAGTACCGAAACAACAGCAACGCCATCAATCTTCTTGCCCTTGGTCGAAGACGTGTGATGTACGCGATCAATGTTGCTTGCATTGAGTCCGCCAATCACAACTGTTCCAACTTTGCGATCTAGCGTCTCGAGATGTGTCAGGATGGCTTGCACTCCGGAAACGCCAAGTGTTGGCTTCGTGAGTTCCTTTGTACTTGTATCATAAACGGGGCCGATCCCAAGGTAGTCAGCTCCGTCTTGGACTGCCTTCTCCGCTTCCTCGATAGAATTGCACGAGACGCCAATGATCTTGCCTGGACCGAGGAGCTGGCGAACCAAAGTGCACGGCATGTCATCCTGGCCGACATGGACGCCATCTGCTTCAACAGCTAGAGCAACATCGACTCGGTCATTGATCAAAAACGATACATCGTACTTCTTACAGACAGCACCGATTCTACGAGCCTTGTCAATGAATTCAGCCGTATCAGCGTCTTTTTCACGCAGCTGAACAATGTCGACACCACCTCGAATGGCCTTTTCTACATGTGCCTCAAGCGATTCAGCAGATGAGGAGAGCAATTCAGAATCAGTCACTAAATAAAGCGTATTGGATTTCATTTGATACACCATCGTAGCGTCTAGCAAGTTGAGAGGACTGGATGGAAGTTAGGAGTGCCGTTAATTCTGGACCACATTAACTGCCAATTGTGAATTGTGAATTTCGCAGGAATACCCGAACGACACAGGTCTGCCCAGTTCCAGCTAATTACTATGACGGCTCAGCTTTTCTACACATACAACGTGGAGCGTCAAATCTTCTTTCGGAGTGCCAAGAGCTTTGGGCTCGTCAACTTGAAGCCTCTGTTGCCAGGACACGTTCTCATATGCCCTCAACGGGTGGTGCCACGTTTGGCTGATCTCAGTACGGACGAAGTGACTGATCTTTTCCTGTCTGTACAAAAGGTTACTGGAGTTTTGCGTACCGTGTATAAAGCAACGGGATCGACAATCTCTCTACAAGATGGGCCCGTCGCAGGACAGTCAGTGCCTCACGTACATGTACATATCCTTCCTCGAAAAGCAAATGACCTACCAAATTCCGATGACATCTATGGCCAGCTTGACCAACAGTCAGAGGTGATGCTGCAGAGCTGGCAAGCAGCATTGGCTCAACGACCCAAATTTACTGTAGTTGACGATGAATCCCGAAAGCCAAGGACAATCGATGAGATGGAGGAAGAGGCCACCCAACTGGCAACCTTTTTTGACAACAGTATCTAAGATCGCCAGTATTGCGTAATAGTATGTACGCGGTCGATGAACACTGGGAAGAGTGCACTGACACTTTCAATCAACAAGTCTTCGAAGAATCGCAAACTTTGTTCTTCGTCCATCTCTAGGCAGAAGCGTTCCATGATCTTGCCTACAGCACGCTGAGGCTCAATCTTGATATCCGGAATATTGGCATCTACCATCAAAGCAAACAGATTGAGAATCAGACCAGAGTTCTTCCGCAGGGCGGAGAATGCCGTGAAGCAATAAGACTTGAATCGGGAATACCAAAAGGTAGGCTCGTGACTCGGACTATTTGCATTCATGACTTCGACCATCTCTTTCGCGAGCTTGAGTGCAGGCGCAAACGGCTTTGGATCGCGTCCAAGAATGAAGCCAAAGTCGGCGTGGAAAAAGTGTCCAGTCTTGGTAAGCAAGAGGTTGTCCAGGTGCCGGTCGCCAACACCAAGCAGATACGTAATGACACAGTAGCCGGCGCAGGAACGAGTGTACGTATCCATAATCATCTCGTCGACCTTGCGTGTGCTGGTTCCTCCAAGATACGCACCGAGACTTCCTTGTTCCGACAAGATTGCCCCAAGCGAGGCGGAATGAACGAATTCGACAAAGCCAGATGTAGTCGAGGTAGCCAAGATACAATACGGAGTCAGCTTGAGGTCAAGATTCTCCCTCAAGAGCAGATCATTGAACAAGGTAATGATTTGGATGACGAGCTGGTCTTGTCGTAGATCATCGCCGGACTTGAAAATGATGTCGAAAGTCTCCTTTTTAGCCCCGTCGATAGAGGCCTGGTCAGTTGCCGCCTCTGTCTTGAGAGACAGCTTGAGAGGAAACATGGACGATTTGAAGACATTGCAAGCCTCAGGAACGAATCCAGTGATCTTTAGATGAGGATCAAGGGGGAATGGAATACTGCTCTCGAGCGATGCATGCTCATTAGCCCAGGACCGCAGCTTTTCAATCCTCTTCAAGCGATTTTCTTTGCTCATTTTGATTTGTTCGGCCATGGTCGTAAGATCCTGCACCCACTGCTTCTGTGCATCAAGAGAATCATACTGTGGCTTGTCCATCGAACTCAGAAAGATCTCCAAAGTCCGGCCAAATACAGGCGACGCATGCGCATCAGAGCTTTCCACAGTCAGATACCAGTAAAGCTGCGCACCGAGACTAGAGTTATTTTGACCTCGGCGCACAAGAAAGGCGCTAAGGGGACTAGCCTCGGGTTCATATCTCAAAGCTTGGACCAATTGTAAGAGGTAGAGGTTGATTTCTCCGTCTTCGGCTTTCTCGAGACGCGAGACGGCAAATTCGCGTACCTGTGCGTTCGTAAAGGCGGGCCCGAGTATCTCAAGGGCGGAGTCAACAGTGATTGTGCTCCACCTCGAAAGTAGAGCTACAGCTTGCACCGTCTCCACTTGATCAGCCCAGACGACAGAGCGTAGGAATTTGGGTAATGCGCCTGGCAGACGCGTCAGGTAATATCTAAACTTCCACAATAGATCCTTTTCTTCGTTACTGAGCTCTGACGAAGTTGGATTGAGCAAGATATCGAAGAGGTGGTCACGAAGCCGTGGCGAGGGCTTGAGATCGCGATCCAGGGCGCCATTGCGATGACTGCGAACCAGCTTTCGATGCTTCGTCTCTACTGGATTGACATTATAAGCATCAGGGTCGTGGACCATGACCATAGAGTTGTTATGCAGTGGCATATCCTCCTTGACACTGTAAGAATAGTCGCCACTCGTGTAGAGAACGGGGAAATCGAAGCGTGGAAACTCAACCACGAGGTAGTCTTGTTCTGATGGTGGAGCGGCACTGGCAGTCTTCTCCAACTGGCGAAAAGTCATGTTGTCGAGCCAATCGACTCGAGGGATGTCGCCTGCTTCATGTGACTTGACAAGTTCTTCCAAACGATCAAGCTCAGTCGTCTTACCTGACTTTGAGGGCGTTGTGGTGTCATTGTATGGATCGGCTTCTATCCCCTTGTGCAAGAGCAGCTTCTGACGACCTTTTTTGAGGACTCCGTCATCGTCGAAAATTGCCACCGTGGTCGAAGCGAACGGGTATCTCTTGGCGGGTCCTTCTAAATCCCACACCGTGATAGCGAGTTGGGCACTTTTGCTTAAGCAATTAATGTCTGGGAAATCAAGCACTTGATTCCAGGTCACTTTGCTCGTCTTGTTGTGACGGTAGCGTGTTTGCACTGACGGAAAGACTTCCTTGTTGTCTGCCCAAAGGGTGACCGAGATGTAGAACTCAAATCCAGCCTTCGTATTTGCGCCAATGAAGGCAAGTGATGGGTCACTAAAGATATCTGAGGAGAGAGGCGGCGAAGATGGCGCTAGTTCCAAGCAGTTGAAGCGCACTTGTAGCGGTTGATCTATACGACTTGAAGGAAGGAAGCTGAACGTCAACTGCTCCATCATGATATGAGCATAATTGAAAGCGATTCAAGTAAGAATGGAGCCCTCAAGATTGCGAAGCTTGGTAAAGGACCTCAATTAGCTAAACTATAGTTCCAAGTGTGCTTGCAGCACTCCAACACGTGAGACTACTAATGGTCAGTCACATATTCTACCGCCGCCTATCATTGAAGACCTGCTCGATAGCTTGCCTTTCGTCAGCTTTTAGCGCATGCCACCTGGGATCGCTCGATGGTTCAATAGTTGCACTCTCGAGCAATGCGAGGAAGTCTTTCTCTCTTTGCGTTTGACTTCGCTTGAGATGGTCATGCAGGAGTCTGAATAGCTTTTCTCTCTCGTGATCAGTTGCACCATAATCACGATAGACCACTTCCTTCTTGAACTTGCGCTTAAAATCCTGCCAGTAGGTGAATTTGCTCTGATGTTGAGCAACAACTTCCAGAAACGCCTGCTTGGCCTGCTCGTTAGTGGAGTGGTTTTGAAGACTATTCACATACTGGTTTCTTGTATGCGTTCGCCTTCTCGTCCGCTCTTCTTTGAGCCTCTTTGATGCAGTAATTGTCGAATGCGGCCTTCCGCAATTTCGTTGTATCCAACACTAGTGTCAGACAAGCGCTAAGGCAGGCCGTGACTTACCTAAGTAGCGTGGATCCGCAGCGATCTTTTCCACCTCAGCATCCCACGTCGAATAAGGGTCCACATGGCAATCAGAAAGCATTGTTTGAAACAGCTCCTGCTGCTCTGCTGCAGTAAATTCAGGCCTATCCCCTGGAGCTTGTTCGGCAGGCATCACACCTTCTTCTTCCATAGCTGCGAGTTGCCAAGCAATGTCGTCTTCATCAAATTCGACATTGGCTCCATTTGGGGCGATCTCAATCTGTTCCGGCTCGTAGTCAGCCTCTTGGGATCTGTCTGACTCATCATCCATTGGCTGATCCTGCACGGACGGATCATCGAATCGCGTTCTTTGCCATTCTTCAACCGCATCCGCTATTGACTCTGGGAGCTGCCATGAGGATTCTCCTGTTCGCGGATCGTGGTAGAAAATCCTTCCTAGCTTGGTAGTCACTAGTAGCCACGGTTCAGCAGTACGAATGACATCCTTGTATTTTGGTCGGTCTCGACCAAGCCTGTGATTGCCCAGGCCCTGTGAGGCCTGCACTGATACTGAGGTGGTAGGATTATTCGTATCCGCTCCTGAAGATGTAGCTAGTAGATCTGTCACAGGAGCAGTCTCCTCCGATGGCAGCGGGGGAGGGGGTGGAGGGGGCAAGCTCTGGCGTACAGGTTTTTGGTAAGTACTCTTTTTCGTAGCTGCATTATAGTAATATGTATGGCCAGAGGGAGCTTGATGAGCAGTCCACCCATCTGCTAGCTGTTCCATGATGTAATAGATGAGCAATGAGACTTGTTCAGGTGTGTGCTTGATACTGTAGCTATTCTTTGCAGCGCGAGGTAGCATCTGTTCAGATGGTCTTCAGTGATTTAGCCGACGTTCATTCTTCACCTCATCGGTCATCGATTCCCATAGCTGTACTAGACTGCGGATTTTCTTGCTATCTTGTCTGCGGAACAATCGAAGAATATGGTAGCTCGAGTCCTCACAGTTGCAGGATCTGACTCTGGCGGAGGAGCTGGCATCCAAGCCGACCTCAAGGTCATGACTGCTCACAATGTTTATGGCATGAGTGTCATTACTGCAGTCACCTCACAGAATACGCTTGAAGTCGATGCAGTGCAGCTGATGGACGCTGAAATGCTCGAAAAGCAGTTCCGTTCTGTCGTCTCTGATCTTGGTTGCGATGCTGTCAAAACGGGCATGCTTGGCGACCGTAAGAATGTCATCCGGCTCGCCTCTTTACTTAAGGAGTACAAGCTGAGTAATCTTGTAGTTGACCCAGTCATGGTAGCAACGACTGGTGCTCGCCTTTTATCAATGGACGCTGTCGAAGCATACATGAACTTGCTTTTGCCCATTGCTCAAGTCGTCACGCCCAACCTCGAGGAGGCCAGACTGCTTCTTGCAGAAGCACGCGGTGTACCTATCGAATCAGTGGCAGCCATTGACAGTCTCGAGTCGATGAAGCAAGCTGCAAAGGACTTGTCGCTTCTTGGACCCAAGTACGTCCTTGTAAAAGGTGGTCACCTTCCGCTTAATGAACATATGCAAAAGCAAGACTCGCCCGATCGCGCTGGTACTTTAGTTGCTGATGTACTTTATGGCGCTGATACCTTTCAAGTGATGGTAAGTGATTGGTCACCTTCTCGCAACACACATGGGACAGGCTGCTCATTGGCAAGTGCTATTGCATGCCAATTGGCACAAGGAAAAGGTATGCCAGAGGCATGCCAAGAAGCAATTAGCTATGTTCACGGTGCTATACAACACAGCTTCGACCTCGGCTCTGGCAGTGGACCTCTGAATCACATGTACCGGATCTCACAGTTACCGTTCACACCGTAAGGGAATTGTTCGTCGTGGCCGAGCTGATATTAGGGGTACTTTCATCGACTATCTCATCAACCATCCAAGAGTTCAACCTGCGTGGAAGGCCTAGTAAGCTGTCCCTCGAATGAATGAACTAACCGAAGTACTGAACATCAATTCGTAAGGGGGCTTCAAGACGGTTCTTTACCACTCGTTGCGTTCAAGAAGTTCCTGCGGCAAGATTACCTTTACCTGATTCAATATGCCCGGCTGACCGCATTGGCAGCCTATAAGTGTGACAGGCTGGAAGACATCGCAGGTTCAGCTCGTGTCATCCTTCACATCGAAGAGGAACTCAAATTACACGTCAGCTACTGTCAATCTTTTGGCATATCAAAAGCTGAGCTCGAGAATGGGCAAGAATCGATAGCATGCACAGTGTACACAAGGTACATTGAAAGCATCGGAAATTCCAAGGATTGGCTCTCGTTACAAGTAGCATTGGCTGCGTGTCTTGTGGGTTATGGAGCTGTGGGTGAACGTCTATCAAAAAGTTCAAAGACGGATAGGTCTTCCGTATACTGGGCGTGGATTCAAAATTATGCAGCCGATGACTACGCTCAAGCAGTTTTAACAGGAAGAGGTAACATTCAAGCAAACGCTGCAGCATGAGTTAGCTAACGAGAAGCACTAAGCGAAAAACACGCGATGCAGTGTTCCCCTAGCAAGGTTAATGAGCTCGTCGAGATCTTCAGACGAGTGACAGAGTATGAGGCCAATTTTTGGACAAGCGCAATGGAGGTCGGCAATCAGAATTGAGAGCCTTCTTGCGGTTGAGGCAGCTTCTTGTTACTTGGACTAGCCATATCCCTACTCGGTTAGTTTTGGATAGCGTGTTGATGCAACAAACTTTCTTAACTCTTGAAGAATGGTTTCCATGGTATACTTGCGATTCCAGTTGGCGAGACATCCCAGACGTGTTACGAGCACTTTGCCATTGCTTGGATCCACACACGGAAGGTTGATACGTGACAGAAATTGCAAAGTCGGTGGCACATCCGGGTACTGCGGCCCGCAGGTAATCCGTAGTGAATAGATGCGATTCTCATGCACGCTGTGAGCTGGTCCGAGGATGGTACCGTTCCAATCTGACATCATCATGTCTGCCTCATCAGCAAGACCATAGGAGCATGCGCCGTCTCCGCCCTTCTCGCCCTTCTCAAGCTCTTCCAGCAGTCTGAAATTCCTCGGAATCTTCGCCGATGCCATAGTTGTGCAGCTGATGCCTGACTTTAAACTTGCGTAGACAAGAGTAGAGTGTGTTGAAACGTTGATTCCTGAAATGTCGCCAGAAGACAGACGCGCGCGTAGATTCGACACGAGACACAAAAACAGCCTCCTCGCAACAAACACAGCCTGGTGAGGTGACTTGGACCTACTTAGCAGGCAAGACGGAAGGCGATCGAGGGGCATTCAGGCGCGGATACAATCCGTGGGCCACAACTATCAGAAATGGACAGCCAAGATGCAGCGGCCATCACATCTATACCTCCCGTTAGTCTCATTCTCAATGAAACCATTTCGCTTGTCGCTAGTATGCGCAAACAGACACGCTGGTCAACATCGAGTGTCGCTGCTATTCTAGGAGGTGCTATAGAAGCCAATATGGACGAAGAAGGCAGCCTAGCGACCCGATGGGGTTTACGTGGCAACAGAAGCACTGTCAGCGAGAATCCCCTGCTTGCTGGCTTCTCCAAGCTTCGACAAGACTTGCTCAAGATTGAAGGTGAGATCTCTGACTGACTTCGCGACTGGACTGACCTTAGACATCAGTGAGTATGACATGACTGCGCTCCTACATCCGTTCCTGGCCGTAATACGAAGCTCGGCTGTTACTGGTTCTGTCACGTCTCTTGCGCTCAATTCTGTTGGCAAGTTCTTCAGCTATCGCATCATACACAGCAAATCGAAGAATTTACCGAGAGCGATGAAATTGCTTAGTAGTGCAGTCACACATTGCCGCTTTGAAGCATCTGACAGTGGCCAAGACGAGATTGTTCTGCTTCGCATATTGATGCTCATGCAAGAAATGATGTCCGGCATCGGCGGGGACCTATTGGATGACGAGAGCGTATGCGAAATGGTGGAGACTGGCCTCAGCATGTGCTGCCAAATGCGGCTCAGTGAGATGCTTCGTCGCAGCGCTGAAATGACTATGCTTAAAATGGTGCAGGTCATCTTCGTCCGACTCAAGCATATCCCCATTAGTGAAGCAGACAGCGTTCTCACACCATCACCTGACTCAGAACCGGGCAACCCAAATGGCACATCGATGCGCTCTCCAACCAAGATGCAGAAGCCAACGGTTCCGCGCCAAAGTGCAGACATGGCTGCATCGGAAGAGAGCAAAGCTTCTCAGGCATCAGCGCAAGAGGCTGACGCAGTACTTGCTCCTTACGGTATCGTGACTGTGCGAGAGCTGCTCCGAGTCTTAATTTCGATTCTTGATCCAGCAGACCAGCGTTCAACCGATTCTATGCGCATTATGGCCTTGCGCATCATCGAAGTTGCCTTCGAAGTGGGTGGGAACGCGATAAGTGAAAGACCAGTTTTGAGGAGGCTTGCTGTTGATGATCTCTGCAGGCATCTCTTCCAACTGATTCGATCAGACAATCATATTGTTCTGCAGCATTCTTTGCGCGTCATTTCTACCTTGCTCCACACCATGCGCGTCCATCTCAAGCTTCAACAAGAGCTCTTCCTTAACTATGTCGTCGCTTGTTTAGTTCCTCGACCAGATGCGCTCAAAGAGGCAGGAATCGATCCATCAGTATACGAAGCGCTGCCAGTAGCACCAAAGATTAAGCAACAACAGTCTGGGCGTTCTACTCCTGTTCCTGTCAAAGAAAGACAAAAAATGGGCTTAGAGGGCGGCGGGCGTGGCGCAGATGCACGAGAGGTGATGATTGAATGTATTGGGACGCTTGTGCGTATTCCGACATTCATGGTCGACCTTTTCGTTAACTATGATTGCGAGCAGAATTTGAGCGATCTCTGTGAGGATGTAGTTGGATTCCTATGCCGCAACGCATTCCCAGACACTGCAATCTGGAGTACCACCAACGTACCGCCCTTGTGTCTGGACGCGTTGCTCGGTTACATTAACCTTATCCACTCGAGGCTGGAACTCCGCGCCAAGCAGGTGAACCCTGACTTGCCCGATTCCACCACACTATCGCAGTCACGTCAGCGCAAAGAGCTCGTCCTCAAGGCTTCTGCTAAATTCAACGAAAAGCCGAAGATCGGAATCGCTTTCCTGTTGGAAAGCGACTTGATTGACAAGGAAGACACAACAAATTCACTTGCCAAATTCCTCTTCGCATCGTCGCGAATCAACAAGGAGATTCTCGGTGACTACATTTCCAGGCCTGACTCGATTGAGCTGCTCCGAGCCTTTGTGCGGCTATTTGACTATCGCGGAAAGCGGCTAGATGAGGCACTTCGGGCGCTATTACAGCGTTTCCGATTGCCAGGAGAATCGCAGCAAATTGCCCGTATCGTTGAAGAGTTTGCTGCGGTCTATTTTGAGGTGAACAAGACAGTCGTGAAGAGTGCTGACGCTGCCTATGTGCTTGCTTATGCGGTTATCATGTTGAACACAGACCAGCACAACGTCCAAGCGAGAAAGTCACGCATGACCTCTGTCCAATTTGCAAGCAACCTTCGAGGCACCAATGACACTGAGAATTTCCCAGCAGAGTACCTTGACGCCATTTATAATGACATCAAGACAAACGAGATCATTCTTGCAGAGGAGCACGACACCAGTGCGAGTTTTGCATACGCTTGGAAGGAACTCATGGAAAAAGTTGATAGTGCTGGACCTTTGATTGTCTGTGAGACAAATCAGTACGATAAAGCCATGTTTGAAGCCACCTGGCGGCCTCTAATCACCACATTGACTTTTGTCTTCACCTCAGCCACAGACGATGCCGTGTTCTCTCGCCTCATTGGTGGGCTCAGTCAGTGCGCCAGTATCGCTGCACGGTATGGGTTACATGATGCTATGGATCAAATCATTCATGCTCTGTCGCGTCTTACCTTGTTTACATCGGGTAAGCTTCCGAGCACACAGCGCAACATTTGTGTTGATGTTGACGGGCAAAGCGTCACCGTTAGCGAGCTTGGAGTTGCTTTTGGTCGCGAATTTAAAGCTCAGCTCGCAACCGTCATCCTTTTTCGCATCTGTGATGGTAACGAGCGTGTCATCAGAGACAGTTGGGAAGCACTGTTTGACATCTTTGGCGCCTTGCTCATCAACTCGCTCTTGCCAGCGACGTTCTCGCAACTCCATCGCTTCATGAAAATCTCGCCCATTCCGCTTCCGCCACCTCCAAAATCGTCGCGTCCAATGCAGCGGAATCAAGAGGCTGGCTTCTTTAACAGCTTTGCTTCCTACTTGTCAAGCTATGCATCTGACGAACCCCCGCCACCGACATCCGAAGAGCTTGAGAGTACCCTGTGTACATATGATTGCATCAAGTCCTGCCATTTGGACAAATTCGCCGACAATTTACTGTCATTTTCGGTGCAAGAGTCTGAGCCGCTTGTCAAGTATCTGCTTCGCGCAGCCCAGGAACGGCCAAAACCAGACAACGAACCAAGTGACACCGCAACAGGCATTGCTGATTCGAAGCCTGTGTATCGGCCTAAGGTTCTGCTTTGCCTCGAAACGGCTACAGCTCTTGCCCTTCGAAATGACGAGAGTGTGGCGGCCTTTGGTGGTCTAGTCATCAACGTACTATCTGCAATGCTATACCAAGCAGCCGTCAATCATTCCATCACCAACGAGCGAGTCCTCGCCTACCTCCTCAGGCTCCATCAGGCACAACTTGTGATTGGCAAAGTGGAAGTTGATGGTTTCGTGGTCCAATTGAACGAGATGCCCGAGGCCCTCATCACTACGCATGCTGTACACATCGCCTATGGTCTTCTCGAATGCCTGAAAGTTCCGCAGCATGGCGACCAACTATCACGGAATTCGGCATTCTTTGATGTGCTAGAAAAGTGCCACCAGAATACGAACGCTGCTTCGCTCCTCTTTGAAATTGCTAGTTTCCTGTCAGCACAAGTCATGATAGAGACGTTTGAACCCCTTATCGCACTGCTCGGTAACTTAGCAGATGCCGGTGGTGTTGGTCAAGCAGATGAACGCCAGCCCGAGGTAACCCGGACCGCATCGACGACAAAGCGCGCTTCTCAACCTGCTGCTCGACCAACAAAGCCTTCAAGGGCTCACAAGGTCGAGGTGGATCGTGCATGCAAAGCTATCGAGCTGTTGTATCAATTCCGTCTTGATATTCCAGTCCTCCTGGAAGGCGATCAAGCTATGTCTCGAGATCACTTGTGGCGCGTACTGCTGAGCGCTCTGCAAAGTCAATGTCTCAATCCTTGTCGAGAGGTCAAGCAAGCTGCCTTTACCTATCTACAACGCACACTCCTTCAGCTCGATTTAGATGCTTCGACCGCACCAACGCCTGGGGTCATCTTTGACGAGTTGCTCTTTGGTCTCAACGACAAGCTTGGGCGGCTCCCGGCCGGCAGTCTTCGGCCGAAGGTGCTTGAGGAAGGCAGAGTACAAGCATCTTCGCTCATGTGTAAGGTCTGGCTTCAACATTTGAGTGCATTGCAGCAAAGACCAGGGTTCGAAGAGCAATGGCTGTTGGTGTTGCGAAATCTCGCTCGAATGATGCAGTCTGCTGGCGGCACTTACTTTGGCGAGGCGGTTTCAGAGTCTTTGAAGAACGTTCTGTTGGTGATGGCATCTACGGAAATGCTTGTTCCGGGTTCAGCACTGCACACGCGCACGGAAGCAGAACTTGATGCTGCTGGTTCGGACATGCTGCAAGCACTCTTGAAGGGCAGTCGCCCAAGTACAGCGGCCTCGATGACACAGGAACGACCTGCTGATACGCCTTTGCAGCTGTCAGAGGACAGGTCGTCTACGGACGAGAGAACCATTCCTGGACCAGTTGTGTGATGTACACCATCGACCAGGCTTTTGAACTCAAGCCTATTCCTTTACATGAACCATGCTAGGTTCATTTGCAGTCATGGTAGCGAATCGCCACAAATCCCTAATCTCGCCGATTTGGCTAGTGGCTTAAAGATCACTGAGCGTCCGGAGCGACAGTCCCGGCCGCCTGCAGGCTAGTACGATTGAGTTTCTCGAATGGCTAGAACTTACGCCACGCTTCACCTCTATATCATGGTCGGCACGCTTCACGCCAGGCCGCTGACTGGATGGTCCATCTGCATTTTTGACACACTCCTCAGAGTTTTGTAGTACATTACAGCTGCAATATATAAGACTGCGTCGTTCCATGCCATGTCTACGATTGCCATAGACACAGGGTCGACTGACCCAGCGCCTCCAAGTACCATTAGCACGAGAACTTGTAGAGGAAGGACTCCTGCTCCATCTGAACTCCTTGTGACTCAGAATGACTCTGCCGCACTGTGACTGCCCTACCTGCCAAACACCAGAATTGGATCCGGCGGGACACGTGCTCCACTTGGCTGTGGGCGAGCGAAGTTGAAGTGCGCTGAAGGAAGAAGTACAAGCAGCAAGAAGGACTCAACCACCCTCGACAACTCGTAAGTCAACTCAATCTCTGCTGCTTCGAGGCTGCCTAGACCCGACGTACATTCACTCTGCGCATCGATTCACGCACCTCTTCGCTCTGTAGACGAAGATAAGGGACACAAAGACTGACTTTCTGCTCTAGACAATGGCTATCAAGCACAACAACATCTTGGCGCACAACCACTTCCGCAAGGAGTGGCAGTCTCACGTCACCACCTGGTTCGACCAGCCAGGACGCAAGCTCAGGAGACGACGTGCTCGTGTGGCCAAGGCTGCCCGTGTTGCCCCCCGACCTACCGACTCACTGCGCCCTGTCGTCCACTGCCCAACAGCAAAGTACAACATGAAGGTGCGTGCGGGACGTGGTTTCTCTCTCCAGGAGCTGAAGGCTGCTGGAATCCCACGCAAGTTTGCCAAGACTGTTGGTATTTGCGTCGACCACCGCCGTCAGAACAAGTCGCAGGAGTCTCTCGATGCCAACGTTGAGCGTCTCAAGGCATACCAGGCACAGCTCATCCTCTTCCCACGCAAGCATGGCAAGGGCAAGAAGGGAGATGCCGATGCCGCTACCATTGCGGAGGCCAAGCAGGTTGCCAACGCCGCCAACTTCCCCATCTCGCAGCCCAAGCTTGACCTCGAGCCCCGTGCCATCACCTCAGAGGAGAAGGAGGGATCTCGCTACCACGACTTGCGTATGGCTCGCTCCAACGCTCGTCTTGCCGGTAAGCGTGAAGCTGCTGCCAAGAAGGCGCAAGAGGAGGCAGATGCCAAGGCCAAGGCCAAGTAAGATGCTACACAGTATCTACTTTAATGTCCTTCTTCCTTGCCTCAACTGCGTCTTCCCTATTTCTACTGTCTTCGTTGTCAGTCATCCCCTTACTCATGCATCCGTTTCAATCTGAGCTGAGAGATATCATCGCGGCGACTGGTTGTGTGCATGTGCTCATGCAACTGGCAGCCTGACTGCACATCAGAATTCATACACATCAAAATCAAGAGCATACACTTCCATCTTCCACTCCTTGTTCTTGATTTTGCTTTGAAATTTATTTTGTCGCGCGACATGACGACCACACGCATCATATTCTAGAATCTAGACAAGCTACTTGCCGTTTGTCTGGAGAACTGACGCCTTAGATCATCAGGGATACAGTTGCCCACCTTATTTGAATAGTGCGCTCACAAACTACCACCTCTGCTGAGCGCAAGGACAACAATGGACGATCCGTCGAGCGACGTAGCACACCCCGGCCCTACGTCAAATACGCACCATGATGCAGTCAGTACTACGGTCGACGAAGACTTTTGCAGAGTCTGTCGCTCAGAGGGCACAGACGAAGATCCGCTCTTTTATCCTTGCAAGTGCTCTGGCTCAATTCGATTTGTCCATCAAGACTGGTAAGTCTTAAAAGCTCCCCATTGCATGACAAGAAGACAGCTAACACATCCGCAGCTTAATGGAATGGCTTCAGCATTCAAAGAAGAAGCACTGCGAGCTATGCAAGACGCCATTCAAGTTCACCAAAGTCTACGAAACAAACATGCCGCGTATCCTACCACTGCGACACCTCTCAAAGACGCTCTTCAGGGATGGGAAAGTCTTTACAATGCTGATACTACGCTGGCTACTCGTATCATTTGTATGGCTTGGCTGGCTGCCCTACTGTACGCGGCATATCTGGAATGGTGGTCTACGCTTTGGCGAGTCAATGACATTCTTCTATACCTTGCTAGGCATTATCCCCTGGCCAAGCAAGACGGAGTCGGGAGCAGCAGTGGCCTCTACAGCGGCAGTCGCCATGGACACCTCTGGGCCAATAACTGCGAATACAACAGGAGCGATCCGTGATACGTTCCTACCATCACCACTCAACAACCTCACACAATCAGAATACGTCAATCGCGTGATTGCTGATGTCTTTGAGGGGCAAGTTATCACCTCCATCATTATTGTTGTCTTTGTTGTTGTCTTTCTCATTCGCGAGTGGATTGTGCAGCATAATGCAGAGATGCTCGCTGAAGCAGGTCCGTTCGCACCACCCATTCAGGTAGATGATGCGGATATTCACGAGAGACGTGAACAACAACGTATGCTTGCCCTGGCGGAAGTCGAGCATCATCGAGAAGCAATGAGGGCATTCGATCCATTACAACTCGCGAACCAGAACAATGACGAGGACGAGGATGACCATGCAGCGCCTGTTGACGCGTTGGCAAACGAAGACAATGCACAGCAACCCATCGAACAACATCTCGTGGATTCAGAAGCTGCTGAGGGGGAATCGACAGAGCGGCAAGTCGACGACGCCATTCGTATAATTCACGGCACACTCAATGAAGCACGACTCAATGATTCTCAACTCGACATTGCGATTGCAGTAGGCACTCAAATTGAGGATGGTGACGCAGAACAACGGACGACAGCCGAAGAACGAGCCCTTAGGCGTGAAGCGGCACTACGTCAAGCAGAACTGCGATTTGAGGAGCAGGAACGTCGTCGCGGTGCAGAGATTGGGTTGATGGGCTCTAAAGCGCCACTTCAAGCTGAAGAACACTCTTCAACAATGATTCAAGAAGCTGAGAATATGTCAGAGCGAAGAATGACACGGTCCGCGAGCAGGATTCTAGCACTTGAACGACAACTTGCTGAACAGTCTGGTACGGCGACCGTTGAAGAAGCACGTCAACGCGCAGCACGGGAACGTAGTGCAGAGCGCAAAGCGTGGGATGCGCGTAGGGAAGCAGCTGGTGATGCCCGATTTGATGAGCAGTATCCTGATTCGCCTATGCCTCTCCCTGTGCAACCGACTGAGGAGGGTGATGATGGAGAAGAAGAAAGCTTCTTCTTGAACAGTGGAGAAACAGCAACGTCGCCAGATCAACCTGAGCTACGAGGTTCAAGTTCACTGTCTTTTGCACATACTGCAACGCATGTGGACAATCCTGCATCAGGTATCGAATCGATGTCAGAGACGGACTTTCGAGATATGCTCAATGCGACACAGGATATGGCCAACGATGACGTCCGCCTAGCAAGTCTTCGAGCAATCATTGCTACCGTGCTGCAGGGAACGAATATTGTTGAACGGCCTGAGACGCATTTCAGGGACGAGACTTTTGACATCCTGGTCTATCGATTAGTTGAGATCGAGCGAATGGCAAATTCATTAGAAGTCGATCTCGACTGGCAACGGCAAGTTGGTATTCAGTTTGAATTGCAAGACACGAATCCCCACTACCGAGACGTGGCGCTTTCAGATTTGATAGATGGCGTCGAGCATGGTATACAAGACCGAGATCTGCACACAGAACCTCAACAGCGTTTTCCCACCGATCAAGATGTTCATATTGCTGTCGATGCAGCGCAGCAAGCGGCGCAGCGGGCAGATGACGCCCTCATCGATGAGATGGAAGCGGAAGAAATGGACGAAGATATTGAAGGTCTCTTGGAACTTGTCGGCGTACGTGGACCCATCATCAATTTGCTACAAAACTCTATGCTCGTTGTGGTACTCATCTCGACATTCATCTTCTTTGGCATTTCCATGCCGTACATGTTCGGTCGAGGCATACTCGCGGCAATCTGGGACCCACAAACCTATGTGACGGACTGGATTGGAGTCTACCGAGATATTGTAAGTGTTGCCGTTCAATCGGTCCGCGATGCCTACTTCTTGCTGGCTTTTGCAATCAGCCTCATCTATCTCGCAATGCTCTCTTTGTTTCAATTCTCCGCTCCGATGCTTCGGCCTATGTTGCCATACGTTCGGCGCTCGCCATTTGCTCTTTGGGTCATTGAGAAGCTACTGAAGCGTGTGCTTTGGTTGGGCGATGCAGTCCCACGCATGCTCAAAAATGCCGAAGTAAGTAGAAGTCAGACCACTGCATCTGTTCTGGGTTCATCGATCGACCAATTGAAGACTTCGACGGCAAATAACACCTTTTGGAAGCCTGTGATGGACTTACTTGGGCCACTCGGGAACAACAGCGACTTGAATTCCTTCGTCAAGAGTGCATTTACCGCGTTCTCTCCTAGGGCCAATGCCATTATCACTGGCTATGTTGTTATCGGTCTCATGGGGGCTCTATACCTAAAGCTCAATCGACGCGTTACATGGTCAGAGACTGGTCGTCAAGTTGAAGTTGCCCTTCGCGCTATGATCCGACAGGCTGGATACGTCCTCAAGTTCGTTATCATCCTAGGTATCGAGCTCGCTGTCTTTCCCCTATACTGCGGCGTCTTGCTGGATTTGATCTTGATTCCGCTCTTCACAACTGCAACAATCGCTGATCGAATCAATTGGCTGGCCCAGTACCCTTTCACAAGTAATTTTGTACACTGGTTTGTGGGAACAATCTACATGTTCCACTTTGCCTTGTTCATCTCCATGTGCCGGCGCATTGTGCGGCCCGGTCTGCTCTTCTTTGTGCGCGACCCGGATGACCCAGAGTTCAACCCAATCAAGGAGATTTTGGAACGACCAATCCGATCACAAATGCGCAAAATTGGACTAAGCATTTGCATCTACGGTACTTTGATTGTTGGTGGCGTCGGGAGCGTTGTTTTTGCTATCCGACGCTGTGCACCTGGCTTGTTGCCTTTGCACTGGACATTCAGGGGCCATATCACTCCCATCCCAGTTGACGCACTCGCCTTCCAATTACTCATCCCAGCTTTCTACCGTTACTTTGACCTGAGTCAACGATTCCAAACAATCTGGAAGAAGTGGTTCACCTTGTCTGCGAGCAAATTACGACTTTCCTCTTTCATCATGGGTCACCGAGTCATCGAAGAGGAAGATCGTGTCAAGCAAGGGGATAAGTATGCCGTTCGAGGATCATTCAGGCGTGTGCCACAGACTGATTCGATTCCAATGCGCAAGCTACAGCGACCAATGATCATGCGTGTTACTGAGGACAACATACTTCTTGACAAGAAGGAAGGAGAGGTGGACGATACACGAGAAGACCCAAATTACACGGTGGTCTATGTACCGCCGTTGTTCAGGCTCCGCATCTACATCTTCCTGCTAGGTGCATGGTTCTTTGGTGCAGCGTCAGGTGTCTCTGTCTGTGTTGTTCCTTTGCTCTTCGGTCGAAAAGCGGCTCAGTCTTTGGCGCCAGGCGAAATCGTCAACGATGTTGTTTCATGGTTGTATGGCACATTCGCACTCATCATGGCTTTAGGGCTCTTCAGTGGTCTGGCTCGTGTTGTCTCTGCCCTCTCCCATGTCAAGGAGTTCATGAAGCATCCAGAGCAGGCTGTTGCCAAAGTCAGTCAAGTGCTTCGGTTCGTGGTCAAATGGCTATACCTGGGCAGCAGCTTTGGGGTGATGATTCCTCTTGCGATAGGCCTGTGTATGCGCGCCTACATCTACTCACCACTAGCACTCTTGAAGCCGTCGAATATGGTGCCCGTCATTTCGATCATGCATGACTGGCTGATTGGTGCAGTCTACGTCGTCATCATCACTCGTGTCGCTTTGTACATGCCTGGGTCACATATGGCCACTGCCATACAAGCTGTTGGTCAAAACAACTGGACAGAGGGCTGGCAAAACCCACAGATTGGTGTAGCGACGCGACGCCTCATTGCACCCGCTTTGGCGAACTTGCTAGCTGCTCTACTTGGACCTGCTGCGCTTGGCTTCCTTGCTCTCAAGACACGCTATCGACATGCAAGTACTGAGATGAGTGCGATCGTCATGCGTATGTCCTACCCGTCTGCGGCATTAGCAGCGGCTGCCGTCTTGATGACCAAGGTTGGACAGATTGTGTGGCGTCGATACCGTCAACGCATCCGAGATCACGTCTATTTGAAGGGTTCTGTGCTACACAACTACAAGGCTCGCTCTCCTCCAACGGCCGTACTGGAGAAGACTGACGGAATCGCTGTGCTCCCAAATCAAACGATTGATGAGCAGATGCCAGCACTGGCCAATTAGGTCACGTTACATAGACTTTTCTTGGTTACATGTCGTCTAGCAGGACTTCACAAATTACGATAATGAGCACTTGGTGAATATTTCTGATTTCCAGCTGTGAGGAAACCTGTCATTGGGTCATCATGGTTATTGACGTAAAGGTCCATAAGAATACAGACAAGAATTGCGGGCTCAATTCAGAACATCGTCCCGTCCCTCAAGATTGACGGCTATTACCGAGGCACACGGGCCGGCAATGTCCAAAACCTTGAACGGCAGCCATGCATGTGGTCTGATCCATTTCCAGATTCTCGGGATGTGCAAGGGAAGCAAGCGAACGCGGCCAGGTCTACTAGCTGCGAGAGCTTGCGAAGACCTCGCGCGTCGAAGACAAGTAGAAGCTGGTCTTGTGGGCTCCAAAGCTCTGAGAGTCTCAGGGCAAGTTCTTCTCGAGCTCGAGCTGAGAATATATCTATCTGCCAAAACAGTCTACCGAACGCGGAATCCGCCGAGTCGGAGAATTTCAACAAGGAAAATGAGCGCCACTTTCGCGCCCTGTGTAACGCCCACACTGACCAATTCTTTAAATGTATGCGAGCTCAGTAGTGCAGAAGGAGAACCGTTGATGTCTTGTGGAGCTGGCACTGGGTAGTACTCTGCGCGAAAGCGATGAGCCAGGCTCCAGGATCATCTTCCACGTCGTTTGCTCACTCGCCCGTCTTGATATCCTGCTCGCGCAGTGGCATGTGCGGACGCCCAGTTTCAGATTTGAGACACAAAACGGCCTCGCCGGCCCCATGAGCCACGATCGTGGTTCGATCGAACGCTGCAGCTTCTGCTTAGCTCTGGCAATACCACCTGAACCTCTATAAGACAAAGCAGTTGCCACTATGCGCTGTTCTCTGACTATAGGTAACTGCTGACTCCAGCTGTTTATATCATTTCTTGCCAAGGGAGAGTCAGGAAGCGCCCATTCTGCCAAGATTGCCCTGGTCGCAACCTCAGCGGGTCCAAACATTGCTGAGAGCTGGCAAACCAAGCTCACAGGGCGTCGAGCATCGCCAAAGAGAGCAGCATTTGATGCGTAAGTATTGCCACCCTCCTGTTCGCGTGGCAGTGTAAAGAAGTGCTCAGGAGCGCATCGTCCGGTGATCAGGCATCTAAGTTACCGAGTTGCGCAAGGGTGTCCAAGATCCTGCTTTCTGCTCTCGATGTTTGCACCTTTATTTGTAAAGGCCTGCGACTCGTCTCACCGCTTGCGAACGCGATAGCCCCTGCTTCTCGCTGAACCTGTGCCCGATCTGTTCAGCTGCTGGTAAAGACCTGCCCAGCTGCCACAGATGCTGGCCATCAGACTTCGAGCAAGGAGGACACCATTCAGCCGACCACACCATGCCGCGACAGGAGCTTTACATGCCAAGCAGACTGCTAACCGATTTAGTCGTCCATGAAAATGCTGGGCCTTCGTTACCAGGATTGTCCGAAAACGGTAAAGTCAAGCCAGTTCAATCAGCTATTGTGCACATGACAGTTCAGCGCGACGGCAGAGGCTGTAAGCGAGATCACTCCTCGATAGGCCGCAGTAGTATGCCGTCGAGGGCTGATCAAGACGCGACCGTTGCCCTTTCTCGCTCAGCAGGCCCATTCAAGCCGGCATCTGCTGAATCATACGGGCCTGCGCAACTTGCTGCACGCCGGCCTGTTCAAGTGGTGGATACGACTTCATCAGTAGGGCCCGAGATTCATTCAGTATCCGTTGTTCCTTCAGCGGCGCATCCGCAATCGCCTCAGTCTGGTGTTGTCCCTGCAGCGGCCCCAGCAAGGGGCAGCACTCATCCTCGCGATGGGTCTTTCGGCTCTGGAGCTTCAGGAAGATCAGGGACCGGTTCGCTTGGGAGTGGTCAGGTAGGCAGTTCTCCAAGATACTCGGCCTCGACATGCAGTTATGGCCGACAGCGGCGGTACAGACTTGAGATAGTGTCCTTGCCAGCGTATTGCACCACATCAGGCGCTGGACTTTGCTCTCCGACGCTGGTCGTTCGATTGCATGTGGAGCCAACTTCGCCTCGAGCTGCAGGGGAAGGGTCTGTATCTGATTCTGATACTAGACATGTGTCTGCTGGGTCAATGGCACAAGAGGATGTGCCATACCTCATCGCAAATGTTTCCGTGTGGTCTTCTGATGGCTTATTGCAATTGATGCCAATCCCTGCTACTACAGCCACTGCTGCTGGCTCAGCCGGTAGCATTACTTCTGGACCTCCCCTGATGCGTGGTAGGCTTGTCGTTCATGGCCAGCTTTTGAAGGATACACAGGGCCATGAGAACATTTATTTCATCTTCCCTATTCTGCAATTGACGCAACCTGGACAATGGCGACTGGGAGTGACCTTATTCGGGCTCTGGCCTGGTGGAAGCGCCATTCAAGATCGCAGGCGCTCTTCACAGAGTTCGATTGCTGATGCATGTACTGGGTCGCTGTTGGCGGCTGTGGTGTCTTCGTCGTGCACGACTGCTTATGATGAAGAGGATGTCACTGGCTTGCAGGAGGCTACTCTTGCCATTAGTCAAGATCCTGGGCATCACGAGCTGGAGATGCTCTTGGCAGAATTTCGCCAGCAAGGTGCAGACTTGTCTGCTTCAGAGCTATCTAGCGATGGGTCAGAGGGAGGCCATTGATGTGTGTACAAACAGGAGTCGTTCTCAATGTCTGCAAGCAGACGGCGACATCACCCGACACATTCGAGTCGCTGCACAACGATTGCGATTGACCATGCGGGAAGCTCATCACAAGGCGCACATACACGGAGACTGGTGTGAGAGTATAATAGAAGGAAATTCAGAGGTTTAAGGTAGCGTTCAGCGTCAGGAACAGTAATTTTGGCTCATCGTTTCTTACTACGTTTTTATGCATAGTCATCTGCAAGCGCTAGGCATGAGGTCCAGGCGCATTCCACATGGCTGGAATATCAGTGTCTGCAAAGAAGTGACGCTCAATGCCGCGTGCACTCAGAGTAGCCATGCGAATGACACCGCCAGAAGAACCGTCACGCTCCATGGCATGGGCAATAGCCTGCTTCAAGAAATCAATGGCTTCCTGCTCAGTCATACCTGTCCTGAAGTGGGCGTCACAATAACCGTAGATGTAGCTCGACCCGCTGCCACTGAGGGCCAAGTCTTGCTTGTGTAGTGACCCGCCCAGCGGAATACTGTATACCTCTCCCTTGGTCTTCTCGTCGTAGCCTGCCACAATCAGTCCCGCTGAGAGATTGTCCTTGTTGCTATAGCACATCTCCGCAGCCATGTTGGCGGCAATCTTGACACTCGGCGGTTTGCCGTTCTGAGCCTCGTACATCTGCAAGTAGTAGTGCAGGATATCAGCAATTGCCTGTGTGTCGGCAGCTGAGCCAGACCTGCAGCACCATATCTTTTCGTGAATCTGTGTCAACTTGTCCGTCACGCGGTTGGCGATGTATGCGCCTGTGGTTGTCCGAGAGTCTGCAGCCAGGATAACACCGCCATCAAATTTGAGCGCTGCAATAGTGGTCCCCATGCTCACTTCGCCCGTCTTGAGCGCTTGCCAGTCGACGCTGATAGATGCGTCCATGGCGTGGTTGACAGGAGCAGTCATCGTGGCCATTGCTCGCCTTGTCTCGTGGCGGTCAACGGTACGCGTTATGGTCGTCGCTCTTGTCGCTTGCATTGAGCCGCGTAATGTCGCATACACGTGCACCGAGACACGACGGGCATCCATGGCAAAGACGAGGTTCTCGACCGACCTTCCCCTTGCACATCCCTACTGGAGGGTGCATAGCTCAGATGCCACCTAAAAAGGCTCAAGATCCAAATGCTAAAAAGATACGCTTCACCTCCTTTCATACTGTCGCGCCAATCAACCAGAAAAACTTCTACACAGACTATCTGAAAAGTGATAGCCAGTTCTACGCGCATCGTCTCTTCATTGAGCATACAAAGAAGGTTGCTCAGGCCAAAAAGGATAAGCTAGCCGAGAAGGCCGCTGAAAAAACAGAAGGTGCAGCTGCCAAGGACGATGATGACAATGAAGATGGCGACGAGGACGAGTCACCCGAGGAGCGTGCCACGCTCGGTGCTAAGAGCATCGTCATCCATCTCGGGTCTCGTGATATGCGAGTGGGTCTTGCATCTCATGCCTATCCGAAGACTGTGCCTTGCGTCATTGCAAGACGGGTGTCTGGTCCAGCTTCACCGGAGCCCATCATCGCTTCTGATGCTCAACTAGGACCCGGTCTTTTCGGTGCTGATTTTGAGACTGATTTGAAGAAACTTTCCACAGAAGTCAAACACAGGATGCGTAACACAAAGCGTCGAATGATACCAAACGGACCAGATCTCTCCTCGTCTTTCAACAGCCGCAGCCAGCCTGAGGAAGTGGTTGAGCACAATGATCCATCAAAAATCGAATGGACAGACGTGAGTGATGCGCCAGCGTACATCACTGGCGAAAAGGCTCTCAAGATTAGACCGAGCGTCGAACCTTACTACCAGCTCTTTCGACCAATTCAGCACGGCACTCTCAATGAGGCTCCTTATAGAACGAAGCAAGAGATGCTAGGAGATCTTGTCCTCATCATAACACGTGCCATCGAAGATGAGCTCAAGGTACCACAGCGCAGTTTCAAGGATTACGCCTTCTGTCTGGTCATTCCTGACCTATACGATCGCGCATTTGTCGAAATTCTTATGCACGTTGCCTTCGCCGAGCTCAGCTTTGGCCAAGTGCTTCTACTGCAAGAAAGTGTGTGCGCCACTTATGGCGCTGGCATCTCGTCTGCTTGCGTGGTGGACGTTGGCGCGCAAAAGACTTCTGTATCTTGCGTTGAAGAAGGAATTTGCTTGGGCGACTCGCGAGTGCTACTCAACTACGGAGGAGACGACATCACCATGCTCTTCACCAAGACTCTGCTACGCGCCTCTTTCCCCTACCGCGACTTTGATATGTCGCGTGCTTACGACTGGGCGCTCGCTGAAGAACTCAAGGCCAAATTTTGTTCCTTGAATGAAGCAGACGTTGCTGTACAGCTATATCACTTTTACCAACGGCAACCTGACAGACCCACTCGCAAGTACAACTTCAAGGTTTACGACGAACAAGTGATGGTTGCACTTGCCTACTTCTTTCCGAAAATATTCGGCAACGGCGAGAGACTTCGTGGTCGTCGCTCGCTATTCAGCAAGTCCAGAGACATTTACGAAGACCATGTCAACGAGCCTGATTCGGTGGTCCAAACGCGTTTCTTGTACGGCAAGGCAGACCGTGAGCCGAACGGCAATACAAACCCCACAAATCGACCTGGCGCTGTGGTCAGCACGCTGTTGTCTGCTAAGGCAGCCAATGCAGCTGAGTCTGTGGCAGGCGAGACGCCAATGGAAGTCGACTCGCCCAATCTTGCTGCTGCGGACGCTGCAGACGTTACGGGTGACCAAGTCGAAGGCGCCATCAGCAGGCTTGACAGTCAGGCAGCTCGTGATGCGGAAGAAGACCGTATTCTGATGGTGCCCCTTGATCAGGCCATCATTGCTTCGATTGAGTGTGCCTGCGAGAATCTACCAGTTGGCACGGAAGAACGTAAGAAGGCCTTATTCTCGACCATTCTCATTACCGGTGCCGGCTTCAATCTCCCGCATGCCTCTGCGTACCTCGAAGACCGACTTCGCTCGTTACGTCCGAGTGTCGAAAAGATTGAAGTCGTACCGGCGCCAAAGGAACTTGATCCACAAGTGCTCTCCTGGAAGGGCATGTCCATCTTTTCACGTATCAAGATCGCATCCGAATTCATGATTTCAGCACAAGAATACGAGCTGCTTGGCTGCCGGTCAATTCAGAGCAAATGCCTGGGTTACTTTTGGCAAGGCTGAGTGTTCTCATATACAGGCAATGTATCGTCTCCTGCTAGTAGTGCCATCACTGTTTTGCGCAGCGCCATGTGTAATGGATTGTCGAGCTCGGAACGATTGCAATCCTTGTCATAGTAGAGCTGCTTGAAGATTTGCTCAAATTGGGCAAGCTGCAATGCTTCCACTCTAGTAGGCTCTCTACATACACTGCCCAGGCCAGCAGAGCCAAGGGCTAATGTCTGCTGCCAAATTTGCTCTTCGTAAGCGTCAAAGCGCTGCGCGAGCGTGCCATAGAGCTGTCGAGACACTCTACACAAGCGCTCTTCAGGTCTCGTACTAGCATAGCTTGGCAATCTCATCTTTCAGCTGCTTCGAGGGTGCAATGATACTTGGGAAAGTAAAAGTAAGTCGTCGTTGCGTGAGCAATTTGGTGACGATACCAGCCCCCTGACCGCGCCAAATATGGGCGATGTGCTGAGGAGTCATGGGTTCAAGTACGAGATCACAAGTGAAAGCGTGGAATATTACTTCCATCTCCCACGATCTGAGAAGATGTGACGAAGAACCAGGACGCATGTCAGCCGACAAACCAAAGCCTCCACCAACTGTTAAAGCAGCGCAGGATTTTGGTGCGTCATCTGAATTGTGATCGCCTGTGCGATGGTCGACTACGCAGCTAAATAACCGCGGAAACGTCTCCAATAACATGATTGTTAAGGTCAGCATGTCGTCCTCGGATCATCATTTCACAAGTTGATCGGGATACATGGGCACGCTCTACCAGGACACTCTTACTTGGCGAGACCTTTTCAATTCGGGTTCACTTCCATCAAGGGTAGGCACCCGGATGTCCTCTTTGAGGGTTTGGCCACATTCAGCCCAAGTCAGAACTTGTGAGAGTAGCTGCAGGACCTATGAAGAGTTCGACAAACCCTAGAGCATGGGCAGATGAGGACTTCATTAAGGATCATAGAATTTTGGTAGCAGATTAGATGATTTCTTAAGCAAACAAATTCGACGACTGCGAAGAGCAGACAGTGTCCCGAGATCCTACTTCTTCTTGTCGACCAACATTTGCATAGGCGCATGTATGAGCATGCAAGATGACGCTTATACGCTTGAGAAACATTCCACCGGGGTCTCATATTGGCCTTGACTTGCACTCTTGGCAAACTGGCCCGAACTTTAGAGGCATCAAGAATGTTCCCAAAGGTATCCATTGCTTGCACATCACAATAGCAGAAGTTTCCTTAACCAAATATGCTGTTTGGCTTGATATGAAGTCATCTATGAGCACTGCTTTCACTTGGAGACCTGTCGAGCAAGACTTGGTAAAGACAAGCTCAAATCAATCTATGGGTTCAGATGAAGAGATGTTCTTTGTGGCGTGTCCTCCAGAGCTTGATCGTCACTTTGAGGACTTGAGCAAGCAACTCGATGCTGATACAATCAGACTGTTCGTAAGGCTGGAGAGCGTCCTGACAAGCACATCAACATCGAATGTCGACCCTTTTGCCGATGAGCTGAATAGGATTGCCATGACGGTTATTACTGGCAACGAAGAACCCACTCTGACATTCACTCCAATTGATCTCAAGAGAAGCTGGAGACCTGGTGCTATTGGAAGAGAGTTGACAGATCAATCTCTTGACAAGTCGTGGTTACTTCACGACACGCTACTACGCTGCAATGGTGTCAAGGGATTCCTAGCTGAGTTCGAGTTTTGTACACTCAGCGTATTGCTGTATGGCTCACTAGCGGCCTGTGACCACTTCAACACCATGCTCCTTCTCATCGCCAATTCAAAGGCAGCTTTGCTAAAGGAACCTGCTTTCTTTGAAGGCATCCTCAACTTGTTACATGTACGTCCTACCTTCTCGTTGAACTCGCTAACATGCCAGCTTCAGATGCAGCAAGTCCCTGAAGATCTCTTTGCAGACTTCTTTTCCCTCAATGTTCCACAACAGCTAGCGGTGATGCAAAGGAATACCAAAGAGCTCATGGTGGAAGATGGCACTGACAGGCTACAAGGCGTCTACGAGCATATCGAGATTCTGCTCGACTTTTTGCATCGCGAATTCAACGTCGAGCACATTGCAGAACAGGCTGTATTTCCTGGTGATGGGGATGCAGATCTTTCAGAGAGCGAGCCTGACGATGAGAAGCCTGTTGTAGTTGAGAATGTGTAGATTTTTGTCCTCATCGTTGCCCCTTGACACGCGCAAAAATCGTCGGCTCCATGATGCGCGCCAACATGCGCAACTCGCGAACGACAAACTCAAGATCTGGCCCTATAGCGACAATCATGGCAGAAGCTGAGCAAAAGGAAGATGTGCCCATGCAGCAGGCTGACACGGATGAGGAGGAGGAAGCCCCAGAGAGACAGGTAGAGGTTGTTCCAGGTGAGCAAATTGATGCAGATGAAGATCTTTTGGACGACTATGAACTCGATGAGGAAGAGATTCAATGCCTGCATTCGCGCGTGCGTGATATCCCAGCCTTGCGGCTTGAGCGCTTTCCAAAGTTGAAGAAGCTGTGCTTGCGACAGAATGCGATATCCAGGATAGAGGGCTTGCCGACAACCTTGACGGAGCTGGATCTGTATGATAATTCAATTGGCCATATGGATGGCATTGCCAGTCAAGAGAAGCTGGAAATGCTGGATCTATCTTTCAATCGCATCAAGCACATTAAGCATCTCGATCAACTCGGCAACACACTCAAGCTCTTGTACCTTGTGCAAAACAAGATTTCGCGAATTGAGCATCTCGAGAATCTCGTTCACCTGACCATGCTTGAACTCGGAGCCAACAAGATTCGCGAGATTGAAGGGCTTCAACGGCTCACTATGCTAGAGGAACTTTGGCTGGGTAAGAATAAAATTACCTCGCTCTCTGGTGGGTCTCTGGCAGGTTTGCCCAGGCTACGTCTCTTGTCTATTCAATCGAATCGTCTGACTTCGCTCGAGGGAATTGAGGAGGTGGCCGAAACACTTGAGGAGCTGTATGTTGCTCAAAATGGCCTGACAAGCCTAACGCCCTTGTCGAGCTTGAAGAAGCTACAAGTCTTGGATATCTCTAGCAACAGGCTAGAGCATCTAACGGATATCGCGCACCTGAAAGAGCTACGAGAACTTTGGGCGAGTAACAATCAACTCACAAGCTTCGAGGAGATTGAACGCGAGTGTAAAACGCTGCCTGTGTTGGATACGGTTTACTTTGAGGGGAACCCGATGCAGCGACAGAACCCAACAACGTACCGCAACAAGGTCAAGCTGAGTGTGGGTGCGCAAATCAAGCAAATTGATGCAAACATCTTGAGGGCATAAAGCAAGAGATGTTCGTGTCATTGAATTAGGTGCCATCTCTCGTACAGAGAAGGCCTAGAGTAGTGGTACAGAGTATTGAACGCAGACGCCAGAAAAGAACAAAATGTAAAACAATGAAACACGAGTCGTTGCACCAGACGATGAAAATGCGCATAGACACTTGCAAAGCAAACCAAAAGAAGGACCATGAGAAAGCATGAGGCATCAATGAGCCAAATCAGCAATCAGAGCCGCAAGAGCCTGTGTTGGCCTCTTTGATGTCAACACAGCCGTGACGCGAGCCATGAGCGACTCGTCCACCTCCGTCAAGACATCATCCTGCCATCTTTCCTCATGCCGAACCATCTTCACCAGTCCGTCTCGCTCAGCAGCTTCAGGCACGAGCACCTGTACTGTTCGTGACGAACGAGTAATTTTGCGAACACGGTAGAGGTGACCAATCTCAGCAATCACAATACTAGCTGTAGATCGCCATTGATCGCTAGATGGAGAAGAAGTCGGAGCAAGATAAAGCTGCTCTTCTGCGAGGAATGCCTTGATTTCCGCTTCATCATATGCAGCAAGAGGAACAGCTTGTAGGAGCATATCTGGGTGGAAGCGAGATAGGAAGCCTGTGAGCGGGTAAGCGTGACTTGCCATGGGACTCGGTGCCACTGTTTGTGGGAATTCAGGGGATATGGGAACCGTATCGAGTAAGGCAACATGGACACTGCCATCTGCTTGTTGTGTACAAATCGGCCGCTCACCAACAACACTGGCATGGGGTGTTTCCTCTTCCGACTCTGAATGCTCAGAATTCACGTGATTGGGTGATTTACTCGTAGAACGCGGTGAAGCCGGTGATTGATGGCCAGAGAGTCGCGCTTGAGCGAAATCGCTCGATGCCCAACTTGTCTGGAGTGTGCGTGTGTCACTTCTTGGTCCATGCATCGTCATTTCATCGGCGAGCCTTGAGCGTGACCCATTCGAGAACCACGTCCACGAGGGTTTCCAGCTTGAATTGCGGGAAGAGGCATTAGAGCTTGTGCTCGGTGGTCGATGGAAGACGGAGGGTGAGACGAGTGGAAGGCTGTACGCAGAAGACGGGTCCATGCGAGCGTGTGGGATATCCCAGGCACGATTGATGCGTTCCTGTTTAGCAACATTAGATTGACGTCGACGAATGAGGTCCTTTCTCGGCATGCCCAAAATACCGTTGGCTGGCCAAACCAGTGCAAAATCCAAAGCTGTGCGAATGTGCATGCTGTGATCGCGAAAGAGAAGTCGAGCGAGACAGAAAAGTAAGCGTCGTGCCAACATTGGACTATCAGAAACAACCAAGAAGCGATTCTGCAAACTGTCCTTGTGTATTGCACCGGTACGAATGCTTTGCTCCTTGCGCGCTTCCCTGAGATGCTGCACAAGATATGAAAACAGGGTCGAAAACAAAAACTTGCACTCCTTCGAGTCGAGCTGCTCCATGACCTGCGTAAGCTCTTCCAATAAAACGGATGATTCCTGTTCAAAAGGCTTTTGCACGACATCAGGCAATTCAATGGCTCCAGCAAGTCGTTCCCGGAATGCAGAGGCAGCGTCGGTGATGACGCGGTCCATAGAAAGACAGTGATGACCCAAAGCGCAATAATACTTTTTGCCGCGTAGGAAAACCTGTGGTTCGCCACGCTGTCCAGCAGTGCGACACCGTGAACGGGAGGAACTGGGTG
Organism: Protomyces arabidopsidicola; assembly: GCA_003568695.1. Lineage (NCBI taxonomy): Eukaryota > Fungi > Ascomycota > Taphrinomycetes > Taphrinales > Protomycetaceae > Protomyces > Protomyces arabidopsidicola. The sequence goes on from QXMI01000222.1 coordinate 101,274, forward strand.
TGGACAACGTTGCACCTTGATTCGCCAATCTGCTGAAATGTTGAGAGAGTTGGTCATATGTGGTTCGCTGGAGTGCATAGGCTGAGCGCGTGAGCATGGTCCAATAGCGTGACAGGCGCGCACACTCTACTTCTTCTTGTCCTGTACCGGGAACGGAAAAAAGGATTCCAACAGCGCAGGTGGCAGGTTGACAGCGGCTCGATGACACTTGACTACCACACCAAGACGTCGTTGGTGAGTGACTATCTGTTGTGTCGACGGAACGACGTCGCTGGGAGAGGTAAGGCCCTGGCGACGGGAGCCAACCCAATGTAGCTTGTTCCTCTGCGTCGTGGCTTTGCGTGCCTGTAAAAGCGACGCTGGACTCTTTCTGAGACGCTCCGGGCCCGCGCATGGCGTTCAAGCCACCCGACACGCTTGATGATTCTGGACGACGCGCATGCATTTGCTTTTGTTGAGAGCTTGTGAGAGACGTCGTGCGTTGGTGATGGCGCTGGTGCAGGCGATCGCGCGAGCTGTTGCGCGATCCTGACTGCGTCTGTTTGTCGACATGACCATTGAGCGGCGTCATCGCCGGGAAGGGATACTCGCGCATACCGGATGTCGAGCCCCATGACGAGGAGAGGGAGGACGTACCGCCTGTTGGTGGGCCGACGCCCAATCCATCTTCATCGGCCATCACATCAACAGAAAAGACTTTTGTGAACAAAAAGGTGCGCGTACCATCGTGGTCGCGGTCCTGCAGCGGATGAACGCGTACTGATGTTCCGCGGTAGGAGAGCGGGATGGTGCCAAACATGAGTTCCGTCATGACTTCTGATTTGCGCTCGTTATGCTTTTCTGCAGCATGACTGTATGAGCCGCCTGCCGTTCGATGTGAGCGCTCGCCAGCAGTCTCGCTGGTCGGAGCTGCGCTGTCGTAGAGGACGACTTTTGCCTTGTCGCCTAAATCTTGTGCAATGATGATTCTTGGTTTTGCAACGGGTGCGCCGCAATCCCTGAAGAAGGTGTTAGTGGTGTGACATGCACGTTGGACGATGCGCTTACGGCTGGGAGCCATGGAGGAGGAGGTGAGAGCGCCTGTCTGCTTCTGAGTGTGCGGATGGGGACTTCCCGGCGAAGAGTCGGTTGAGCATGGTTGCGCGAGCTGCCTTTCAACACTAGAGCTGATGCGCCATTCAGGAGGAGGGCCCTTGGTTGATGCTGGTGAGGAGGGATGGATAATGGATGGATGGATGGATGGACGGATGGATGCGTTGCTGCTTTTGACATTTTGGACTTTTGGTCAGCAGCAGCAGCAGCTTCCGAGGGCCGGCACATGCACCACAGCGACCTGTCGCCGCAGCACAAACAGAGGGAGACTCCTGGCGAGCAGCAGTGCCAGTCAAGCCTTGTCCATTTCCTCGCTATGACAGACTATCCGCCTATGTCTCTTGCTATAGACTGCAGGCATACAGGTGCAGCTGCTGCGTCGCCCGGAAGATGCCGCCGGGTTTGGTCTCGAAGATCGCTTGAAGATCCGCCGTGCAGCAGAGTGAGTGAGTGAGTCGCCGTCTCGCGTGAGGACCCACAGCGGCAGCCTCAGACCTGACGTGGCATCGATGTACAGCACGCAGTCGCTCCTGTCTGATGACTGCATACACGCATACACGCATACATAGTCGAAGACGCAGGGGGCTATCGCAGGCCACTGCTGCCGAAGAGTGAGACACACGCGCGCGGCTGCAGCCCATTTGACACTTTGGCATGCGGCTCCATCTCCCGACCCTCCCCAACGGGCGCAGACTTTGCCTTTTGGGGTGATCCCCGGCAACGACCACGGCCAGCTGCACGCCGAACGACCTACTCGAGTTCTGATCGGTGTGCATGGACCCAACATTGACTGTGATATGCTGTGCCCAGGCGCCTCCTATGTTTGCGGAAGGACCGCTTGTAACAAATACCCGCGAGCCCTGGTGTATTCCTCAGGGCCCCTGCTGACTGCGCACACGACACATCGAAAACAGGCATTGGCACAGACACCGGGGCATCGCTCAATGTACTACGGAGACTGATAACAGCCTCATATAGGACCTTGTGACTCGTGCATGGCCATGTACAACGCCACGCTTTCGTCTGTTGCCGCAGCTTCTACCTTCCCAGCGGGCGGCAGCCGACCAAAGAGGTGGCCATGATCCAGCATTCACTTGCGAGTCGCTACAGGCCTCGTTGAAGGTTCAAAGGCCCGACTTTGGGTAGATGAAGTGTCCCTTGAGCGCCAGCTGCCCATGACGTAGCAATGCGCATGTGACTGCGGGATATGCGCGTGGGATACCGTCTAAGCGTCGACATGCGACCAGGCCTCCAACTGTCCAGGATACGAGGCCGTTGTTCGACTTGTCGACGGCAGGGATACAGGGCAGCTCGCTTGTCCGTGTGCGCAATGCCGTGCTCTTCTCTGCCTTCCGCATCTGCCGTTTCCTGGCACAACAAGGATGACCAGGCGCTGATGCCTATTGAGCGGACACGACCCGAACTGACAAGCTGCACCGTTGCGTGAGTGATAGGTGGGTGCTGTGACGCATCTCCCGGATACAAGACGTGCCTGTCGCTTGTCGAATGTTCCAAAGACATCATTTCTCTGCTTGACTTATTCGCCTCAGTGTACCGGTCATAGTTGAGCATACTGGCTATACACTAGTCCCACGCGTCATTCTTACTTTCATCGAGTGCAAGCGAACAGGTAGCTGAGGTGAACTGCCCGTGATGAGTGATCTGCCGTGCCATCTCAACGCAGTCTTCCTTTTCTGTGCAACGGACAAATATAGACGCGACAGACAAGAAAGCACATCCACATCCTCCATCAGCAGCCCGTGTGCAGCAAGCAGTACTCAGCTTGGTTGCAGCTCAGCAGGCGTGTCCTGCTACTTTTCCTCACCCAGCGCTTGCTTGGCATTGCCAGTGTCCATGAAGAAAGGCAGCTATCACCCAGGCTCGGTAAGCTCAGTCCACTGCCTAAAGTCTCCTACAGCAAGCTGACACATTCCAGGGCATTCAATCGAATCGCTTCAGCATCAATATTGATCGCTTTGGAGGGCGCCAAAGCATCTTCCGCAATAGCTATGTCAGAATAGGCGCCGTCTGCGCATTCTGTCTCTGCACCCTCTTCTACGTATCGGGCTACAGCAGCAGCGTCGGCCCGGCAATCAGTTTAAGCTTCGGTGGGGTCATGAAAGATGACCCTACCATTCCGAGTATCAGGCATTTCGACCTTGCACAATCCATTGGGTCGTCTCGCGGTTGGGAGAATGGCGAGCGCGTGTTGTTCCTATCGCCGTTACGTGATGCGGCGGTCCATCTCCCGATGTTCTTTAGTCACTTGCGGAACCTGTCGTACCCGCATCACCTCGTTGACCTTGCCTTTTTGGTGTCTGACTCCAAGGACAATACGATGAGTGACTTGGTGGCCTTGCTGGACGACTTGCAAGCAGATCCTAATCCAACGATGCATTACGGCGACATTACTATTATTGAGAAAGATTTCGGTCAAGCTATCGGACAGTCCTTCAGTGATCGCCACGGCTTCGCTGCTCAGGGCCCTCGAAGAAAGCTCATGGCACGCGCTCGAAATTGGTTATTGAGTGCAACGCTCAAAGCAGACCACAGCTGGGTCTACTGGCGTGATGTGGACGTTGAAACGGCACCAGCCACGATCCTCGAAGATTTAATGCGGCATGACAAGGATGTGATTGTTCCTAATGTCTGGCGACCTTTACCAGATTGGTTGGGTGGACAACAACCGTATGACCTCAATTCCTGGCAAGAATCAGAAACAGCGCTACAACTTGCCAAGACGCTGGATGAAGATGCAGTGATTGTGGAGGGGTATGCTGAGTTTGCGACGTGGCGACCTCATCTCGCTTACTTGCGTGATCCAGAGGGTGACCCAGAGGAAGAGATGCCAATTGATGGGATTGGCGGTGTCTCTATCCTTGCAAAAGCGCGTGTCTTCAGAACAGGCACACACTTCCCTGCCTTTTCCTTTGAGAAGCATGCAGAGACGGAAGGATTTGGTAAGATGTCGCGACGGATGGGCTTCTCTGTTGTTGGCTTGCCGCATTATGTTATTTGGCACTTGTATGAGCCATCGGTCGATGATATCAAGCACATGGAGGAGATGGAAGCGGAGAGAGTAGCAAAGGAAGCCATGGCAGCAGCAGTAGCCAAGGAACAGGCAGGGGTTGACGCTGCGAGTGCCCAGTGGGAAAGTGACAAACAAGCTCTAGGTCCAGCTGGGGCTGCCATGGCAAAGAAGCCTTCTTTGCCCGACAAGGCATCTGCTGCCGGTGACAGTACGCAACAAAAGCTACAGCCGCTGCCACCCATCAAGGTAGAGCTGCTGCCGGAACAGAAGGACAAGGAGCGTGGCAGCATCAATGGCCCACTTGCTCATGCCGGCGAGAAGATGGCACAGCAGCACGAACCAGGGAAGGCACCTGTCGATGGCGTCTCCGAGAACGGCATCACGCCTGGATCTGGCGAGTCTGAGAAGCAGTAGATGACTTCTTATTGAACTCAGTTGTGACTGCGACGCATGCTATGACGTGCGCACGTGACTGTCCAGCCCGCCCAGGAAGAAAGAGACAAAGCAGCTACCATCTACCAGCACCCGTATCTATCGACAAGAACAGCCATGGCAAAAGGCAGAAAGTCAGGAGGCGGCGCAGAGGGACTCCTCGGCCTCCCGACCCATCAGTCACGTCGGCACATCTCAAATGGCCGCAAGTCGCGCTCGACGCTCGCTACGTACACCATCCGCGCAGCAGTCCTCTACGCGCTCTACTGGATCCTATACGCGTGCCCATCGACCATTGATGCCAATGCAACTGCTGTGTGTCGGCGATTCAACAGCTTGAAGGAATTTACCGTCAAACATGCAGGTCCGCATGTGCAACCCTATTACGAGCAATACGCTGGCCCATACGTGGCCAAGGGCGAGCAGTACTATACCCAGGCCAACAAGCTGTACCAGAAGCAAGCAAAGCCTGCCGTGGATCAAGCTGGTAAGCTCTACAACAAGCACCTGCATCCCGTTACGGCAAAGGCGACACAAGCTGCCAAGAAGCACTACAATGCTCGCTTGGATCCGGTGGTGAGCAAGTATCAGAAGCAAACTCAGCAGGTGTATGGTCAGTATGTTGGTAAGCACGTTGATTCGGCGGCAAACAAGATCAAACCTTACACTGATTTGGCATCGACCAAGTCTCAGCAAGTGTATGATAAGGTTCTCGTCCCAGCCTACCACAAAATCTCGCCGCACGTCAAGCACGCTGCAGCGATTGGTGCATCAACTTACTGGCAACACGGTCACCCTATTGTTTTGAAGTTGCGCGACGCACTCCTAGCATTCTACCGCACAACCATCCTACCTCCCTTGCGACGTGCTTTCTACAAGTACGTCGAACCACAACTCGCACGCGTCTCTCAGAAGTTATTTGAATTCAAGGCTGCTCGTGGTTTCGCAAGTCCTGATGTCGACACTGCCAATGTCATTGCTGCGTCTGTTTCTGCTTCTATGCTCGCAAAAAATACACCTTCTGCAAAAGCTGAAACAACCGTCATTGCAGGCGAGACCATTACTGCTAAAGCCCCCGAGGCCACGATTGATGCAAAGTTGCAAAAGAAGATGGACGCCGAGGTGCTGGGGCAAGTCTTGACGGCCGCAGAGGAGAGCTTGAAGGCTGAGGGTCAAGCTGCTGCAGATGTTTTGCAGGAGAAGTTGCAAACTCTCCTCCCTACAGCCATCAAGACGCAATCCGTCTTGACATCAGATTACCTGCTGCAACTTGAAAATACCGCCGTTGAGCAAGTCGAGGCTGTTGAGCGACAGATTCTCAGTTACGCTGGAAATAGCGCAAATCACGGCAAATCACAGAGCGAGATTACCGAGCAATTGCGACCGGCGTTTGCCAAGGCTGGTAAGAAGTTGCATGAACAAGCCGTTGAAGTCAAGGCGCATACCTCGTCTGTGCTTGAAGCGCTTGAACGACGTGTGCAAAAGAACACATTTATTGTATATGAAGGTGTTGCCAAGTCTGCGCTTGCTGCCAAGGAAGCTGCACATGAACTCATTGGGTATGATTCTGAGAGTGTCTCTCGCAAACACCGCAAGCAGTTTGAACACCTCGACACACAACTGGCAGATATTGAAAAATCTCTCAAGAAGCTTGCTCAGAAGGAGTTTGACGCCTCTGCCAAGGAACTCAAGGCACTTCTTAAAGAAACTGACAGCAAAGTTGAAAAACTCGCTGGTGGTGCTGCTTCAAAGCTCGAACAGCTCCACTCGATTGGTCCCAAGAAGATCACCCTAGGCGAGGACTCGGAAAGCTTTGGCTATGGCTATGTCCCCGTCAATGCAATGCTCGGTGCTCAAGCCTTTTACGAGAGCCTCAGCTCCTTTGTTGCTGGTGAACCCACCACTACGGCAGGTATCATTGATAAAGCCTATGAATCGATGGAAGCCGCTGCCAATGCCGCTGAAGAGATGCTTGAGCCAGAACACATCACCTCGGTTGTTGGTGATGCTGCCGCTGCTGCTTCAGATTACATCAAATCCATCGATACCGATGAAGTTGCAGCCTCTGCGAAATCAGCTGCATCGGTGGCCTCCTCCCAAGCTGCTGAAGCCTACAAAACTGCTCAGTCTGCTGCCGCTGCTGCTTCGGAGCAAGCCGCTAAAGCCGCCGAGTACATCCCAACAGAGCAAATTAAGGAACAAGTTCAAGAAGCTGCTGGCTACGTCGCAAGCCAAGTTTCTGGTGCTGTTGTTGGAACAACGCAGGGTCTTGGTGAGCAAATTGCGAGTAAAGCGTCTGCTGCTGTTTATGGAACCCCTGAACCGGGTATTGCTGGACAAGTATATGACCACATCAAGGGTGCCGCTGGTCAGGCTGGTGACCATGTTGAGAATGCATTTGATGTGATTGGCGACAAGGTGAGTGAGATTGTGCACGGTACACCACTGGCTGTGACGGATCAGATTGCTGCCAAGGCATCTGAGCTGGCGTACGGTAAGGAGAAGCCTGTTGTGGAGAAGGTCAAGGATGGTGCGTCCAAGTCGTATGAGGAGGTCAAGGAACAGATGCTTGCAGCTGCTGAGAAGCTCAAGGCTGAGTTCCCGCACATGGAGCTCTAGACACCAGAAGCAGGCAGAGAGAAGAGTACAAACTATGAAGTTGAGCTGTCGTAGATAGCGTGAGATTCTTAAACTACTCCGCAATTTGGCCTTGTGTCACCCCCGCGATGTTGACCTTGGCATCAAGCCCAAAGACACTCTGAAGCTTAAATCACTGCTATAATCATGTCGAACGACGCATCAGCCATCAAGGAGCTCGAGCGAAAGCTTGCTCTGCAAAAGAAGGCCTTCCTCAAGGATCAGTACCCTTCAATTGATGCTCGCAAGGAGAACATTAGCAAGATTGCCGGCATGATCATGTCTAACCGAGATGCCATCCACAAGGCCCTCAATGAAGACTTTGGCAACCATCCGAAGGCCACCTCTGATCTCGTCGAAGTCCTCGGTGTTGCGGGTCGTGCGCAGTACGTCATCTCTCAGATTGACGAATGGACCAAGCCAAGCCAACGTCATGTCGATGCTCAGCTATTCGGTGAGTCCAAGGCAGAGATCATCTACCAACCCAAAGGTGTCGTTGGTGTGATTGTCCCCTGGAACTTCCCCATGGATCTCTCACTCGGCCCGTTGTGCGAGATTCTCGCTGGTGGCAATCGCTGTATCATCAAGCCAAGCGAGTATACACCAGCTACAGGTGCATTACTCGAGAAGATGGTCAAGGAGATGTTTCCCGAAGACCTTGTCACGGTTGTCAATGGCGGTCTTGACCTATCTCGTGCATTCTCACAACAGAAATTCAACCATCTGCTTTACACAGGTTCCCCTGAGGTCGCCAAGTCCATCATGTCTGAGGCTGCTAAGAACTTGGTCCCCGTAACGCTCGAGCTCGGTGGTAAATGTCCTGCTGTCATGGTCGGCAATACATTGACGCAACGCAACGTCGATCAAATCATGCAAACCAAGCTCCTTAAGAACGGTTCGATGTGCGTCACGGTTGACTCTGCTGTTGTGCCAAAGGACAAGCTCGAGGATTTCATTCAGCTTGCAAAGGACTTCTTCAAGAACAATGGGTTGGACGACTATGCAGCATCGCCAGACTGCACGGGTATGATTAGCGAGCGTCACTACGAGCGTATTGTGAGTATGGTAAAGGAGGCAGAAGCTGCTGGTGTGCGTACCATAACACTTGGTGGCAAATCTCTTGAAGCGGTCGCTGGCAAACGCTCACTGCCCCTCACGCTGGTTGTGGATCCACCAGCAAACCTGCGCGTTTCCAAGGAGGAGATTTTTGGTCCGATCATGCCTATTGTCACCTATACCAACTTGGATGATGCTATTGCAACCATCAACGACGGCGAGCGCCCACTTGGTCTCTACATCTTCACAGATGACGCCGAGGAAGCAAAGCGTCTCGTGAATGAGACAAACTCTGGTGGTTGCTCCATCAATTCCTGTGCTATGCAAGCTGCACTCCCATCCATGGGTTTCGGTGGATCCGGTAACTCAGGCATGGGCCGCCACCATGGACTTGAGGGCTTCTTGGAGTTCACAAATCCTCGCGGTGTATTTACCCGGGGTCCTGCCACGTCTCAAGATTTGATTGCTGCATTTGGGCCTCCATTCAGTTTCGGCGAGCAAGTTGCAGCCGGTGCCTATGCTGCAGCTGGCATGTAAATGGGTACTTTGGTATTTGCCCCGGACTCTGCTACTGTTGCATCATAGCTTGTGACGATGCATGGTCGCTTGTGATCTCGCACATGTCAGATCTGCTTACCACGCATGACAGCATCCCCATCCATACTCCTGTAACCCCAAATAGCCCCAAGATACATTCATAATATATTGTAGCCAAGGCCCCTCGTATAGTCTCAAGATTCTACTTCTTCTGCGTTCTAAGGGCTGAGCCCGAAATACGCGCGCACCTCGAAGCGATCGTCAACGCTTAATTGACTCCACATTTCGACGGGATACACTCATTCTCTGAAGAGCAGCTGCAACAGTCTCCAGCTGCAGGAATATCAAAGAGAGAGCTCTATAGGACTCACGCAAACCATCGCACGAGCATCCAAGCTACGAGCATCACAGCGCAAGAAGAATGAGCGAATACTGCTCATCCGACCGCAACATTACTATCCGCTTCGAAGCGCAACCGACACGGCCGCCCGATGACGACGATCATGCCAGTAGCAATTCAAAGGATACAGAAGATTTTCGGTGGGCGCATGTGACTATCTTGCATCCGTTCCTCGTTCGTGTGCGCTACAATGGCACCGAGCAACCTGGCAGTGACGATTATACCCTCTACAGCAAGATCACAAATGCGCCGGTCCTATGCTTGAAGCGACCAGATGGACAAGCGATTGCACCGGGAAAGGAATTACCAAAATGTCTCGCCAAGATTGTGGCAGAGGGTGCAAAGCCTCTAGATGAGCTCAGTCGTGGTGGTGCAAAAGTCTCACAGGTCTTTCATGTCGTTGTGCCCTCTCAGAAGGAAGACATGGATCATGCGCCGGCTCACATGTCTCTATCGAGCAGTAGTGGTGCGCTTATTCCTGAAGTACAACAAATACTGGATGATGCTGTGCTTCAGCGTCGCCAGCAGATGGAGGTGGAGCTTGCTGCGTTTGTTCGTCGGCAGCAAGATGCCCTCGAGACCCTTGTTGCACAGGCGACAGAAGAGGCAGAGACATTGTCTGACATTGCCAGCATTGCAAGCCTCAAGCAAGAGCAAAAAGACTCTGCTGCCTCGCAAACGAGCTCACAAAAAAAGCCGGCAATCAAAAAGAACAAAGAGCGGGTACAGTCAAAGCGTAACCCGCTCCTTCATACGCGGAACTTGGCTGCAGAGGAAGACACGAGTGCAAGTGATCGTTCCACAAGCGCAGGACACCGCAGAACACCAGGCTCTTCAAAGCCGCGTCAAAAGCGTCCGCCGCATCGCAGTGAGACGACTCCGTTGCCAAAATCTGTGCTCCTTAAAGAAGTCAGGCGCAAGTCAAGCATGTCGCACTTGTCGGATGGGACCTCTCGATGCAGCGACGTCACATCGCCTGTGACACCAAAACGAGTCATGTTCTCTGAGCAGGAGCCACAACGCATAGACTCACCTGCACTCTCATCTGATCCAGAAGATGGTCCAAATATCAAACCGGCAAGCGAGCGTTTGCAGGCCAGCACATTTCAGGAGGAGCTGGATGTGGATGACGTGTTTGAAATGGACGAAACAATCCCAGTGATACCCTTGCCACGACACCAAGGACAGCCACTTGATTCACCAAGTTTGACGGGAAAGATCCCCGTTGGACTTCATTACGGTAGGCAGTCGGATCAGGGTCTCTCAGGCAGTTTCAAAATGCGCAGTTTGGACAAGTATGGTGAAGATGATGAAGAAGCCGGCGAGGTGCCGTCGTTGACACCACCGGATGCCCGTCTCAAGAGTCAATCATCTAGGCTGCCCGTGGACAATGCACCGTCAAACTTTGCAACGTCGCTTCCACGCGATGTGCCGGCATCGATGCAGACTGTCAAATCCCCGGGGATGATCAACTCCGTCAAGGACCTGCCGGGCATCTCACCTCCAAGCATGGCCTCGCCGGCTTCTCCTATGGACGACATGCCGCCCGTCGGCATGCCAAGGGACATGGCGTGGCGAAAGGCAGTACAGTCTTCGTTAAGAATGAGTGGATTGATCATGCCAACCCAGCCTGCTGAGGATGTCGAGAGGGCCTTGCAACAGACTCTCAGCAAGCAGGGCGCTACGGCTTGACTGGTCTATCAAAAAAGCTGATCTAGGTAGTCGCCAAATATTTTAATGATCCTGCCTTTTGCCCATCTGATCCGTCGTATCGCACTATCTTAATGCGACCGAAACCTCCACACTCCTCCTTCAAGGGCAGTCGCATTATGTCTACGCTTGAATTTTGTACGCTTGATGTCTTCACGACCATACGCTATGAGGGAAACCCCCTAGCACTGATCAAGCTTCTCCCAGCTCAAAGCGAGCAATTGACGCAAGCCGACAAGCAAAAGATTGCCAAAGAATTCAATCTTTCTGAGAGCATTTTTGTGCATCTACCGCATCCAACAGGCTCTAGTGATGGTCCACAGGACTGCACGCCTGGTCTACAATCTGGTGACTATAAAGTGGAAATCTTCTTGATCAACATGGAAATTCCATTTGCTGGACATCCTACAATTGGAGCAGCTACTTGGCTTGCAAAGAATGGCTATCAGCCAAAGAGAATCATCACAAAAGCTGGCCCGATTCCGATTGAGCTTGACGAAGACAAGGCGAAAGCACAGATTCCACAAGACTTTCATCGGCATAAGCCGTGGGAATCACTGAGCGCAAGTTCCTTGCTTATGGCAAATGCCCGTAACTACGCCCTGTGCTCTATTGTCAAAGGTATGACATTCTTGCTCGTCGAGCTGAATACTATGGATGCGCTTGACAAGGTACCCCTCATACAAGCAGATATGCACGAGCTGTTGCCAAACGTCAGCGATTTGGACGAGGGATGGCGAAGTGGAATGATTGGCGTCTACTACTTCTTCAAAACCCAGCATCAGGAAACCGATGAGCCCGATGCTCGTCAGTGTATTTCCGTCAGGACACGTATGTTTGAGGGAATGCTGTTCGAAGACCCTGCAACAGGCTCTGCGGCCTGCACGCTTGCGTGCTCACTGTTCGAAAATTGTCGCGCTCCAACGATGGCGATAGAGGTGACTCAAGGCGTGGAGATGGGTCGACGCTCAGACATCAAAGTCGAAGCTGTCAGGTCAAGTGATCACAACGACGGGCCTATCATCACGCTCAGTGGCACGGCTGTACCAGTCATGAATGGGCAATTGTTCATCTAGCACTTTGTACTAACGCTCAAAATGGGAATGGCTTGCTTGTCCTGTTGCATATAGAATTTGCGAATCAACGACCATCATTGACAGCTTATTTCTGCTTGTTAGTAGGTGCAAATCAAGCAAGGAACCGTACAGTGTGCGCAATCTTGCTCGGGTTCATCTGTGTCTTTGTGTACTGCTTGTTAGCCAACCATCAACTAGCGCGTTCGTTGCATACGTTGGACGAGTAAGACTTAACCTGGAACTTTTGCTCATGAGGCGCTTGCAAATAGTACGTCCAGCCCTGTGATTCCGCAAATCGAATCGCATCATCTTGCGTGCCAAACTTGAGACTCGTCCCTTGCATGAAGTCTCCCGAGGACGCCCAGCCCATGAGTGGATTGCTCCATCGATTGTCCTTCTCCAACACATCCCAATCCATGCGCCACAAATTTGTGCCCTGGATTCCACTCTGCATTGCTGTCTTGGATGGTTTGTAGATACGCACAACGCGTTGATGAAGGGACTCTGGTGCACCAGAGATGCTGTCTACAGAGACCGTCTCCTTTGGTCCTCCATCACGTTCGGCGATGCCCGTGGAGTCTGTCTTTTGTGGGGCGAGAGATGAGTTGAGGCGACAGTGGGATACACCTGCTCTCAGTCTCGCTGTTCTCAGTACCCTGAGCGCGTTCATGGCGAGTATGCTGCTGCCTCTTTGTGCTGTGTTTCTGTCCTGGTCGTCGCCGCAGCCAGGGTTAGCGTATTGGCACGTGACTTTCCACATCTCTCCGACGACCGAGTGAGAAGAGAGAAGCAGAGTGAAACCATCACAAGAAGGCAGCATGTTGAAGGCACTCGTACCTCCCAAGGTACGCACTTTCTCTCACTGCTGCAGACTACTCACACGTCCGCTGTAGATCGCAAACCCAAAGTCTATCGGTGTCGCGGCAGATGCAGCCCGTATGACCCGTGTCGTCTCCTTCTACAAGGCCCTGCCACGCGGTGCTGCTGCAAAGCAGACTGGCTGGAAGGCGAGGAACATCGATGGAAAGAGCCCCTCGGGTACACCCATGCTCTACTTGATTGGCGGACTCTTGTAAGTCTTTTGGCGAACCCCCGACCGTGACCAAGCATGTTCTTGATGTTACCTCCGGAGGCACTCATTACTTGCTCATAACTAACGATAGTGTCATTGGATACTCCCTCGACTATGCTTTCCACCTCTCTCACCACAAGAACCACGAACACCACTAGATTTCGACAACTTAGAGGTATTCCTGTGCAGCATAGGGTGCTATACAAAACTATCTGACTCGCTTGCGATCCTTCCTCTTACCCTCTGCTCGCACTGCACGCTTTCTGGAGCCTCCTCGGCTGTGAACTGAGTCCATTTAAAGCTTTGATTTTTTTGGCTGCCAATTTAGGCAATTCGTGCTTCTTAAAAGAGTCGACGCGAGTCGATGGTCTTTTATGCTCGTTGCTGTGCATTACCTCTCTTCTGCTCCTTGTGAAAGACTTCTCTCCAACCACCTTCTGATCCGCGCTTTGTCAAAGAAAGCAAGACCGTGCACAGTGGTTTATGCAGCACATTGCATCGCATTGCAGCGCATGTGCAGTCCTTATGAACCGCATTGCGCCCTTGTCACTCACTAATCATCCTTCTAGGCCGAACAGAACCTGCAGCTGGCTTGCATCCCCCAAATCCAATGTTGTGGCTCTATCCTCTTCTACCCTGGCAAAGCGATTACTTTCTCGACTCGATGCTGGCATTCGATCCACGCAAATCACCAACCAGCTTATTTGACAATGCTGATTGGCTTGTGTCCCTGATGGACAACGAGAGATGGGTCGATGGTCACGGTTTGTCCACGATGCAGGAAACAGGCGCAGTTGCTGCAAAAGTGACTTGTTGCGTCGCTGATCTTGTGCATGATAATAACGGGCTCACGTTCAATGGTATGATGGCCACACAACTCGGCCTTGCTGATCGTTCTCTTCGCTTTCCGTTAGCGGTGCCGGGAAGTATGGTGCGATGTGTTCGGACCCTGAGAGGCGCTGCCGGGGTGGTGGCTTCTCAGGTCTGTCGATTTGCACCGGCTTTGATCTTTGCTACCTGTCTTGGCCTGGCGTATTATGCAACAAGCAGAAAAGAGTATCGGTCCATCAGAACACGGAATGATGACACTCAGGATGCTCATAATGAACCGTTAACAGTCTCTACTGAAAGCTCAGACTCATCGCCCGTCGACAACAAGGCAGAGCCGGATAAACTGAAGACTGTGATGGACTTGGAGGTACCATGCATCGCAACACCAGAGACATCACAGGTGCTTCATGCTCATCGCCCCATTTCACCACACTTGACAGCGTTCTTTACCTTCTCGCTCTGGGATGCCTTAGCGTTACTGCACGACACGCTGACGGGATTCACTACGCGTCTTGCTCAGTTGATACGGGGAAAACAACCTGCCCTCCGGCATAGTACCATGGCTGCTACTTGCGCCACGGATACACATGGAACGCTTTGGCACATCGCAGTAGATGGTCAGCATGAGATACAAGCCCACACACAAGGCTTACTACCAATCGAGTCATTTGCTTTTTAGGTCATTATAGTTGAAGTGATATATAGGATACTGGTTTACTTTCAGGGTGAAACTTCTTGCTCCTGCCACTGATCGCCTTGCAATGTCCATTGCTTGCGCTCTGCCGGTGGCTCCACTTTGAGGTATTCCACCTGCTTCACCTCGAGTATCACAAGACAAAAGCGTTTCAATGCTTCCACTACTGCCTTCTTTTCTTCCTCAGACTTGCAATCTTCGAGGGATCCTGGAATTTCCATACACTTTTCTATTTGAGCCTTCTTCTCTGATGTGATGGGGGATGCAGGTTCTGGGTTCTGGAAACTAGCACGCAGTCCTGGTGAGTGTTTAGCGAATTGTCGTAACCGCTCGCTCTCCCACGTCCACTTCTCTGCATCTGCCTCTGGCACCGAGACGAGCTGCTTGAGACGATCAGCGGGGAAAGTTGCATTATCGTGGTCTGTCGCCTGCAGTAGCCACGCTTGACCAGAGAAGCGGATTTGTTCTTGTGTCCCTTGATGCCACCAGCACACCTCAAATCCATTCTTCTCTTGCCCTGCCTTTTGCTGAGCAAGGAGTTGCTTTGCTTTGAGCATGAGACGGTCGGTTGAGGTGACAATGAGGCTGCTTTCAACAGACTTGATGGGATTCCCACCCGTCGGCTCATCTTCTTTACGAGGCTGTCCGACGAATCCACGAAAGACGACTGTCCGCACAGACGGATGAAGGGGCGCATCGGGGCCAGGCATCGTAGCAAGCTGGATATTCAGGGAGTCTTTATTGCCCTGCTTCATGTTCTCCTTGAGGGTTTCCTCGATAACGGCCTTCCATGGCGGTGATGCAAAAGACATGCTATTGAGAGATGAAGAGGAGATGTGCTTGGATATTTGCCGTATCCTGCTTGACATGGACCTTGCATTGGATCTGTCGTCATGACTGGCCCGTGTTCCCCTGTCGTCGTATCTGCAGCCATCGTGCGACGTTCGGTGCTGCCGGTTCGCTTTGAAACTCAACTTTCAGGAACACAAAACCTCAGACGACCTGCTGACCAGGGTGGCCTGACTGGGCCTGACCAGCTAAGTATGCTGCAACGCTGTATGATTCATGGTAGAGGCGGTCTGAAACTGGCAACGCGCCTCTACAGCACACATAACCTTGTCCGCTCTGGAAAAGTCACAACAGCTACCCTTGCAAAGCTCTATAGACAGACAACCCCCATCTCCGTCGTCACAGCGCATGACTATCCATCCGCTCTAGCTGCCAACAAGGCAAATATTGATGTTATACTAGTAGGTGACTCACTCGCTATGGTAGCCTGCGGGTATGACGATACGACACAACTCTCTATGGAGGAACTGCTCTTTCATTGTCGCAGTGTGAAGCGCGGTGCTAAGAACGCCTTTCTCGTTGGTGACTTGCCGTTTGGTTCCTTTGAAGTGTCACCGGAACAAGCCATGCGTTCAGCGATACGACTGGTGCAGGAAGGCGGGATGGAAGCAGTCAAACTAGAAGGTGGTTGTGAAATGGCAGAGACAGTGAGGAAAATTACGCGGCATGGCATAAGCGTTATGGGTCATGTTGGCCTATTGCCACAACGACAAGCGAGTCTCGGTGGCTTTAAAGTTCAAGGGAAAACGGCAGAAGGTGCTGAAGCAGTTCTACAAGACGCATTGGCGCTACAAGATGCTGGATGTATGTCGATTGTCCTTGAGGCAATCCCAGCACCCGTTGCTGAGATTATCACACAACGACTACGGATACCGACCATTGGCATTGGCGCTGGTGCTGCATGTTCAGGGCAAGTCCTCGTACAGATGGATATGCTCGGTGTGTTTGACCGTTTTGTGCCACGTTTCTGCAAACAATACGATCAGCTTGGTGGCAGGACCATCGAGGCCATCACTCGGTACAATGAGGAGGTCAAGGCAAGACAATTCCCAGCAGAGGAACATACATATCCTGCAGACAGCCCTGCGCTGGCTGCTTGGGTCGCCAAGAATAAGGCGAGCTAGCCGAATGCTGGTGTTAGAGAGTAAGACAGGACCAGTTGGTTGTCCGATTTGAAGCACTAGACGAAGTGTCAGCAGGAGAATTTATGACGCTCAGGCGTACAGAATACAGATTGTGCAACAGCTCATCGGGAGCAGGTATGAAGCTCGTGTTGACGTAGACGTACTAGTCGTCAGTCCCCTACTAAACATGCAAGTTGATGAGGTAGGTACAATTGGGTCGGTAGAAGGCAAACATAATTGCTGCTTGAGAAAACTGGTCGCTGATTCAAAGCGATGCATGGCTGCAATACGAAAGACTTGCTGCCTGAGGATAGGCGCTCGTCCGACTGCTCTGAAGCGCAGCGCAACCTTGTCTTGCGGGTCAGGTTTTAGATATTGAGCAATGATGGCAGAGAAGCGTTCTTGGATAGCTTGAGCATCGTTATGAGCAGCAGCTGTCTCTTCAATTGAGTGCATAGACGCAGCAAGGCATCCAGTCACAAGCTCAAGTGGTTGCGGCGCTGTCGGCACTTCCCACTTTGCCTCCGCAAGACCACAATCACGTAAAACTACATACTCAATTGCAAGGCACAGATGCTGAGACACGCTTCCCTCAGGTCGCTCCTACAGCCGCGCATGTTCGCCTACAGTACACGCTCGAGCCTCTCAACCCTCGCCATCCTCGAACACCAAAATGGTAAGATCAGCCAAACCACCCTCACGGCCATTGCTGCTGCGGCCAAAATTGGCGGCCCTGTGCATGGCCTGCTCGCTGGTTCAGGCGCCAAAAAGCTCGCTACAGAGGTCGCTGCCAAGATCCAAGGTCTTGAGAAGATTCTTGTTGTTGAGAATGAGGCGTATGATAAGGGCCTTCCAGAATCATTTGCACCGCTCGTGGTAGAGACAGTCCAGAGTGGCGGCTATACGCATGTGTTTTGCGCACACTCGGCTTTCGGAAAGAACATGCTTCCCCGTGCGGCTGCGCTGCTCGACGTGATGCAGGTGAGTGATATTGTTGGCATTCAATCGGAAGACACCTTCATCAGACCCATCTATGCTGGTAATGCGATTGCCACCATCCAAACCTCTGATGCAGTCAAGCTCGTTACGGTGCGTGGAACGGCCTTTGAGCCGGCCTCGGCGGAAGGCGGCAGTGCTAGTGTTGAAGAGACCAAGGATCCCAAAGCAACGAGCCAAACTGCTTGGAAATCCGAGCAGCTTGCTAAGTCCGAGCGCCCCGACTTGGCGGGTGCTGCAAAAGTGGTGAGCGGTGGACGTGGACTGAAGGATAAGGAGAACTTTGACAAAATTATCTCTCCCCTTGCTGATGCACTGGGTGCGGCTGTTGGTGCATCGCGTGCTGCTGTGGATTCTGGGTATGCGGACAATTCACTACAAGTTGGACAAACTGGCAAGGTCGTTGCACCAGAACTGTATATCGCTGTCGGTATCTCTGGTGCCATTCAGCATCTTGCGGGGATGAAGGATAGCAAGGTCATCGCTGCAATCAACAAGGATGGCGATGCACCCATCTTCCAAATTGCAGATGTCGGTCTTGTTGCTGATTTGTTTACGGCTGTGCCTGAGCTCACCCAGAAGCTGTCATAGAGAAGTTCACATATTTTACGTACAGGTACATGCTACACACCTGGTGGTCGGTAATTGAGCTGTCGTCCTTCTTCGTATACCTCCTTGAGTTTCGCTTCAACCATGCCCATCCTCTCGAATTCCAAGTACTTCTGGTAGAGCAAATAAGCATATCGCGCATCCTCAACTGAATCATGCTCCTCAAGCTGAATCTTGGTATCCAGGAAATACCAAGACAAGAATTTCAGGGACAGCTTCCGTTGCCTCTCTGGGATGAAGAAGAGTTCCACCGTGTCAATCACTTGATCTTTTGCTAGATTCATGTTGATGATGCGGAAATCCGACTTCAACCCATGTCCGATAAACTTACAACCAAGTCTCGCTAAAGCGTGCAGCTTTTTATAAGCCAGTTTGAGTGGAACAAGCGCATGCTCCGTACGTTCTGGATCCAAATCTCCGTCGCGAATACCGGAGAATTCAGTCAAGTAATTGACGACCGGCTGATGCGTGACAATGTAATCATCAATGAAGGGTGAGCCGGCAAATTCGCCATCACCACGCAACACCGACACACGAGCAAGCGATAATCGACTCGGTGCAATGATGTGTTTTGTACCATCGCTGCGAACTTCAAGTTCTTCTTGCTGGAGTGCGACGAATTCTGCATCAATAGCAACGAGCGTGCCGGGACTCAGGGCTTCGTCCTTTGACAGGGGTCTGAACCCTTCTGGTCGTTTTGGGGGCAGCTTTGACAATGACGCCTCGTTGTAGAGGATACTTGTGTCGACTGTGTTGCCATGCTGTTTCTCCCGCGTGACTTTATCCATGCGTTCATAGGTGAGCATCGCCGGTACTTTCCATGGTCCTGGAAAGCTCAAGGCTTCTTCCTCTGATACCTCTTTGACCAAAAAATCATTCAATAACAGCCATTTGCCAGGTTGTCCGGCAAGGCCAGCCGGCGCAGTCGCGTGGGCAGCGCCTCCGGCAGCAGCAACGTCTTCAGGAACCCGAACAAATGTCACAAGATGCGATTCTTGAGGTCCACCATCGACTCGGATCTCACACACCAAGCCAGTCAGGGCGTAGTTGGGCACTTTCCCATCAACTGTGCGTTTATCAAGATCACGACCTTGTAAACATTGTAACTTGCCACCACTCACAGACAGTCCCAGACGTGTCGGTGGCCATGATTTGCCTTGCCAGTATCGCCATTGTTCGGGGGTATGACACATGGCGTTGATGTTGAGTACAGCCGGTAGGGTCTGAACGAGTCGCCTAATGCCAGACGGTTGAATTGCTCGACAGGCGGGACACCAATTTCGTTGACCACCTTCGTGATGCACGGATAACCTCAACATAGAAGCAAATTGCGCGGTCTGATTATCCTTTCTTGACAAGACAGGCTTGCCATAGATGAGATCCGTCACAACACTGACATTGGGTTTGACGGTTTCCAGGCCACAGACGCATTTTGAGATGACCTTTGAAAAGATGCTGATGGTGCCGTCGAGTTCGGCTTGTTTGTGGAGAGACTCGATGTCCACTTGTGCTGCAGTCTCTGCAGGTGCAGACTCGCGCAACATGGTCTCCAGCAAGAAACGGTTGAAGGACTGTCCCATATTGGCCCAAGGCATCACTGGCGTCATGGCATTATCACCCATCACAAGTCCCAGCTTTTGCGCTTCTGTGTTCGCACTAAAGACTTGCAGGAAATTGGTTGCTTGGCAATTTTGCCCATTCGCAAGCATGCCGAATAAGTACCCAACCTCGCACAACAAACATGATTCCCGCAGACAATCCGAGGACGCGTGGCTAATAGCAGTGTGACTTAATGCAGGCGAGTAGTTGTAGAGTTGCAAGACGGCATTGCAATAGGTATTGGCGAAAGTTGTTTCAAGACCAGCAAAGCGTGTGCTGTTGAAGAAATCAAAGTCGAAGTCCTCGATACCGAATTTGGAGTATTGAATCTCCATGCGACGGTAATAGTTGGGTACACTGGTACTGCCGAGACCCATCTTACCCATTTCCTCAAAGAGAAGTTCTTTTGCCTCATTGGAAGCAAGTGCTTTAGCCTTGTCACTCCTGAAGCGTGGTGCAGCAAGGAGTGCTTTGCTCGCCGTATCCTCTTCTGCAATATTTCGCCGCCTGCGTTTATGAAATGGCGCATAACCAATACCATCCACCATCTTCAGGTTTTGCAAGATATCCGCATCCACTTTCGCAGGTGCTTTTCCCTCTCGAAAGACCATCGTCGATGGCCACGATGAGAACAATTCATCATGATAATACGGCATACCGATCGTATGCAGCGGCAAGTCAGTATCAATCGACATCTCCGGCACGGGTTCTGCAAAGCTTGGGAATTCAGTGGGTATACTAAAGTCGGTGAATCTTGGCTCATCACCACGCTGTGACCACAAATGAAGATGATTGTCTGCGTCAATGTAGATGAAAGCGTCGCCTGAGGGTGATAGATCGAATTGAGTGATATACTGCATGCCATGTGTGAGTTGCATGAGTTTCAAGTCCATTGTATTGCCAACGTCTGTGGTTTGCAATTGCCCACCTTGTGACAAGATGAAGACATTGGTAAACATCTTTGGGTGTGCCTTGAGGAAAGCAGGTCCGGCAGAGAAGGGGATTGGTAGTGTTGGGCGTAGTGTCCGACTATCAAATACCTTGACGAGTGTTTCGAGTGAGTACTGGCCATAGCGTTGATGATAGCCGCATGTGAGGATGGAATGCCCACACACGACAATATCAACAAAGGAACCCGTATGCGCCTGCATCTTGGCAATCAAGGGGCAAGCGGCGTCCATGGCATCATACAATCGCAGCTCGCCTGATGCAGAACCAGCAACGAAATGACGGCCAACTTTATGCATCAAACTCACATCCTCGCAACCATTAGCCTAACTTTGTCAGTCTTATTCTGCTAAGCAAATCTTGCCATACCACGAATTCACTGATTGCACCGCGTTCCGTATTGATGATGGCCATGCCGCGAGCAATACCAACAACCACGATATCATGGGGGTTTCTTGGATGTGGCGCCATGCTTGTCGCATTTGCCAATTCTGGATCACTTCGCATTAGCCTGTTTCATCTCAATCAAAAGTTAAAGCATACGTGATGGTCCACTTGACAAGTCCGCGTCGCGTTCGAGCACTCACTGAAGTACTACTCAAAGACAGAATCAACTTCTTCGTCACTTGAATCTCGCGAACGGCGTCTTGGTGTGCGCGAAAGCATGTATACTTCTGTAACCCTGGTCCATGGTAGCTGCACAACCTGCCTTGTTCATTGCCAGTCCAGATGAGTTCTTCGTCTGTATCGAATTGAACGGCTGTTAGTGCGCTATGGGGTGTATGCGGTGCGTGTGATTGATCTGGCGCAATGTTGATCTGCGCGTGATGTGGTTAGCTCCCTGTTGTGCCTTTGTGATGGGTCTATTGTCTAGATACCTCTGTCCACTCGTTCATGGCGAAGTGATGATGCCGTATACTCTCCTACGCACACCCATGCGACTACAAGCTTGGTGCCCGTCCTTTGAACAAGCCAGCAGATGGCCCTCTCTAGACGCGTTTGCGTTGAGTCTATGATGCGTCTCCTGGTGGGAGTCCAATTTAGCCGAACGGAGAAGAAGGCAGCAGACAGGCAACGACTCAGCAAGCATCCAAGTATCCAACGTGCACAGGCAGATCATGTATGCCAGAGATCCTGACTATTGACGCGATGAACTGACCGATAGGAACGCGCTTTACAACAGACCCAACAAAGTACTTTTCTCGCGACATTCAGCCATCAATAAGCAGAGACTAACATGCACTAGGTCCCGCAGTACCAGCGACTCTTCCAGTCCAACCCGGAAATCCCTGTGTACATGAAGACGCCCAAGTCAAAGATCATGCTTTACCCATTCTTTGCTATGTTTGGCGTTGGTGTGCTCGGTGCATTTTATGGTATCCAAAAGATGGCCCGGTAGGTTTTGCCAGACAACTGCTTCTTCTTGCTAACGGTCCTCAGCGGTGTCAAGGACTAGAGTTTATTCTTCTTCTCAGCTTTCGAATACAATCATCTTGACTACATTCCTGGCCCCGTGCTGTGTTTTGCGTTACTGGACTCGGCTTGATCTGCTTGCTTATCCTTGTCCATGCAAACACGCTTGCAGGATGCTTTGAACGAGGTCCATTTCTGCCGCAAAAAGACTATTCCTGACAAGGCCTTAACTCTTGTATTGCTTTGTCGCCCTTTCGTGATTGCTACAACTGACTGCTGCACTGCTTTTCAATTGAACTATGAAGTGGAGCAGTTTCATTTAGACGGATCTGTGTTCTTCTACGCCGCCGAAGAACACGACTCCCCAGTAAGCCATAGGATCTCCCGCTGCTATGAAGATTATAACGATTGTCGGATTCTTGGCTGCTGCAGCATGCCACCTCACCACTCAAGACTTTCTCAAGACGCAACACTCACGTCAAGACGCACCTGCCTCATTGGCGTGCGACATGCGAGGGTGTGTATCAGGCAGAGTATGCTCTAAGTTACCTAGATCGGTCATGGGCAAGAACATGGTCGTTCTGTAGCACGAGCACACGGAGAACATCCGATGCTTCCATAGCTGGGTCGGCTCCCGCCTGTCATGAGGCCCCGTGTCTGCGAGCATCAGGAAAGTGTGTGGGGGCAGCAGTCTATACAGTGTACGATCTGCAGTCTTCCGTGCGGGATTGGCTGTATGGATGCGCCCTTGTGTGCTGTGGCGTAGGCAGGAGTAGGAGCGCTGTGAAGTGCTTTCTATTGCTAAGAGACAAGGACTGTGCACATAGGGAGAACATGGCAAGGCCCGGGTGTATGCGACTCAGCACCCTTCCACGAGGGCTCGCCTGCATCTTGATCGGAAGCGAGCGAGTCCGGCTCCGTCTTTGCGATTGAGTTTGACATGCGACGGCGGGTGCGATGATGTCAAAAGACAGCGACCTCTTGAGGCTGCAGGCTACGGAGAGAGTGCAGAGAGGGAGAGAGAGGGTAGCGAGGGTGGAGTAGGATGCATAGAGACTGTCACATCGTCCCCCCTGTGCGTCTTCCGCCCATCGTGTACTGTTCATATACTTTCTCTGTCTGCTTCAGCCTCTCTGCTGCTGCTGCTGCCCTTCCTCTTCCCGCGCCGCTCGCCATTTCCAACCACACACACACCGACACCCATCATCGCTCACAGGCGCATCCTCCCTCTTCCCCCTCCAGACACCCATCCACGCTCGAGGCGCATACACGTCACTCCCTCGCCTCAAGGCCCTCACCACAAACAGCCTCCGCAGAAACAGGAAGCGCATCCGTCTTCATCTACTCTCACTTGTCATCACAGTATACAGGTCAACAGATCGTCGGTGATCAGCACTGTCAAATACACCACCTTGCAAGGTTGTCTAGGTCTTATTCGTCTGCGCATAGGCAGGTCCAAGAGACACAGACGACGGGCCTCCTTCAGCGGATCACCAACCTCGCTCAAATAACAAAATCCCCCCGTGTTTGTGATGAGTACCGATGCTGCAAACATCCTCGGGACCTACACAAAGCATGAGCGCCAGTCCTCTATCGACTACCGCCGCACGTCGCCGCATACCATCAAGGAAGAGCAGCAGCTGCAGCAACACCAAGCGCTAGACCCGTACAGCCAGTATAAACCCTACGAGCATCAACCTGTCGACCCGTTTGCCTTGATTGATGGCTATCGACAAGACCCCTCCACTGCAGCACAGAGTCATCACGACAGCAGCAACCACAACACTGCTTCAGCGTATGCGAATTTCCCAAACATCCCCGGCGCAAATGGCCCGGTCCCTATTGATCGCCGTACTTCACTCACGGAGAATGTCATTGGTTCACCCGCATCGAGTTATGCACCGAGTCTAGGTCCTGATACGCGCAACAACTCACTCGCGCATGTGCATTACCCACAACAACAACAGCAAGGCTTTAAAGTCCCCGGCAATGTCGCTCTTGATAGACGCATGTCCTCACCGGCTGCGATGCATCAACAAACTGCCTTTGCAGCAGCGAACGGAGCGAGTCGTCTCGCGGCCAGATCTGGTATTGCACAAGATCAGGGGCCTCAATGGACTCCTAACTTCAGTTTTGGTGGTGGTGGCGGTGGTAGCTACACCAATAGCAACTTGACTGGCAACAACAGCAATACTGGACAAGGCGGCCAATCCGGTGAGAACAATGGTGCAGGGATGGGAGCGATACCGGAACATTTTGTGAGTACGGATTACATGAATCAAGGACGGCCGAGCTATCCGAGTCTCTTTGGTGGGTCTGGATATTCAACGGATCGACGCATGTCTGTTCCCGTGCTACCGACAGGTTCTTTTCAAACATCACCGAATGCGCGACCGATGCAAGGACGACATGTACCTGCAGTGGATTGGTCTGCCTATGAGAGTTCCTTGATACCACAAACAACCTCACGTCAAGAGTTCTACCCACGAGAGACACTTCCTGGCGCCGGCGCCGGTTACTTGGATTCACTGGGTCCCGCTGCAGCACGCTATCGCAATCAGGCAAACAACAACGTCAACAACAATCCAGCTTTGGTCCCTGCTGCACCGTATGATCACATGAAGAGTCATTTGCAGAAAAGAAGGCAGAGTTTACCCTTTTTCCCACCTGACGGAGCAGCACTCGGTGGACTGCAACCCGATGGCAGCGGTGGCTTGCTACAACCGCCTTCAATGATGATGGAAGAGGGTCACCAAGTCTCACAGCAACAAAGTATGATGAGTACGTTTCATGCAAAGGATGAAAACGCCTCCCACAAGAAACATGTGTGTCCGATTTGCAAGAAACGCTTCACCCGACCCTCGAGCCTGACGACGCACATCTACAGTCATACGGGCGAGAAGCCATTTGTGTGCGAGGTGCCGGGTTGTGGAAGACATTTCAGTGTCATTTCAAACTTGAGGCGACACAAGAAGATTCATCAAAATGGTGGTGGGAGTATAGGCGATGGAGGTGCATCGGATGAGAATGAAGCAGAGGTGGGAACAGTGACGCAGCCACCTGGATGAGAAGCGATTGTGCTCAAAATCTAGTAGAGGACATAATATATGTAGCATTTCTAGACCCAACGCTTCCTGCACGCATACCAAACTTTCCAGCTCCGAGCAGCACTGATACAGCTGACCTTTGTCCTTGATTGTAACGCTTTACTCTCGGCTTTGCGCAACGAGCGCTTGCTCGTTATGAATGCCACGCTCCCCGGCGCCTTCTTACGCGACTTTTCACGCGTCTTGACGTGCTTCTCAAAAGTCAGCGATGAAGTGACCTTTGAAGCACAACCCGGCAAGGTTCGCTGCTCCCTTCTATTTTCTCTTCTGACACGTTGACTTAGCTACTCATCACTGCCATCAATACGGCAAAGTCATCATTCCTGCTCGCCACACTCAATGCGACGGTCTTTGATAAATTTGAGTATGTTGCACCCCCTGCCAGTGCCTTTCATGGACATCAAAAAGATCGTCCACTCTACTGCTCCCTGCAAATACGCGTAGGCCCTCTCATCCATCAATTGTGACGCCGCTAAATCACCAGGCATTGCTCTCCATCTTCAGGTCGCGCGCCTTTGAAGCGCGTCCTGATGTAAACCGCGATGCATCTGTTGAGCGCTGCGAGTTGAAACTCCTTCACCCGTCAGAGGACAAGACGCAATGTGCGTTTCTTGTGAGACTCATCTGTAAGCATGGTGTGCGCAAGACTTTCAAGCTTCAATACGAGCCTGTTCGCTCTGAACATGCGACGTGCGATCGCAATACATTATTCAATCGTCTCAAGATTCCCTCCATCTCACTCAAGGAAGTCGTCGATCATTTCGCTCCTCGAGCAGAAGAAGTCACACTCGGTCTTGTGGATGGGAATCTACAAATCACCAGCTTCACAGAAGGTGTTGTGGCAAAGTCAAACGTCCAGCAAATCTTGAAGCAACCCGTCAGTACGACGGTCATGATGGACGCCACGGAACTTGATGAAGCCGATGCAGATGAAGATGTACGGATCACATTCGGCCTTCGTGAGTTCAAGGCGTGTTGCGTTTTGAGTGAACAACTAGGTCTACAACTCCGACTTGCATTTGAGACACCAGGGAAACCACTCTTGGTAGAGTGTGGGAGTGGTGGACTGACGTTTGAATTGCTCGTTGCAACAACTCAGGATGTTCCTGGTGGTACATCAACTGCACGATCTGGTAGATCAGGAACAGGCAGACCACCAGCAACGCTACTCGGGCGTAAAAGAGTCCTGACAGGGACAACCGCACAAAGAGGTCGTCTCTATCCAGATCGTCCAAGTAGCAGTGGTGCAAGTGGTGCAGGATTCTCAAGTGAGCAAGGTAGTGGGCATCGTACGGGGTGGACACCTGGTGGGACCATGCATGGCGATATACAGGGTCTGGCAAGTCAACCTCTGTTCTTACCAGAAGACGAGGCGACCCAAGAAGCATCAGCAGGTGCACAGAGTCGACCGGGACATCAAGATGCAGAGCAGGAAGGCGATGGTGATTTTGGGTTTGCAGAAAGCGATAATGATGCACTTGAGCTGTATGTGGATGAGATGGATGTCGAGGAAGGCGAAGCAATGAGCGCAACACAGCAACCCACACAGGCTGCACCCAAGCCTCGTGGTCTTTTTGATTAAAAACATCTTTTACGCTTGAGCATGCCATCTGATCCCATTCGCTGCAGGCTGAATCGGGAATTAGTCAGAAGTGCGATCGAAATCATGCAGCGAACGATCGAATTGCGGGGCGGTCCAGAGTCAACGTCATCTAACCTCAACAACCAAGTCCTGGCCATATACAGCTTGTTGCTTAGCCATCTGTACAACGACCAATTCTCGTCATGGGTTCATTAGAGCCATTCGACATCCAGTCCATCAGCAAGGCCAAGCCCATCGAACCTCAGGACCTCTATGACAGTCTTCGCGATGGCACACTGCCAACCATGCTGCTATACAATGAACGGGGCTTGCAGCTCTTCGAGAAAATTACATATAATGAGCATTACTATCTCACCAATTCAGAAATCGACATTTTGAAGCGACAGAGTCATGTCATTGCAGAGCAAATCAAAGGCAGCATCATTATCGAATTGGGCTCCGGTGCGTTACGAAAGACTTCCTTGATCTTGCAGGCGGTGGAGGAGCTTGGGGTCTCAACAGACTACTATGCATTGGATCTGGACAGGCGTGAGCTAGAGAGAAGCCTGACCTCTCTCGTGCAATTGCAGCAATTCAAGCACGTCAAGCTTCATGGGTTACATGCAGACTACAACGACATCCATGCCTTCCTCAAGAAGCATGATCAACGCGTCACGATCCTCTGGATGGGTTCATCCGTCGGCAACTTCTCTCGAGATGGTGCATCCAAATTTCTCCTGTCCCTCAAGGAATCCATGAAGCCTAATGACATGATGCTAGTTGGCGTCGACAACAGAAATGCGCCTGATCTTGTTTATACTGCCTACAATGATCCCGAGGGGGACTCGGAACGCTTTGAAATGAATGGCTTGGAGCATGCTAATCAAATTTTGGGTCGAGAAGTGCTCAAACAAGCAGACTGGCAGTACAAAGGCCTGTACCACGAGGAAGAGGGATACCACGAGGCTACATTCCAGGCTCTCAATGATGTTCACATCGCCGACGATCTCAAAATCGAAAAGGACACACTCATTCGCATCGAGCGTAGTTACAAATATAGCGACTTGGAAGCCCTAGACCTGATGGATCGGTCAGAGCTCAATGTCGCTGCACAATGGAAAGACAGCAGAGATTTATACTCCCTGTACCTCCTCACGACACCTCCCGCACACCTCTCGAGACAAGCAGACACCTTGAAACCGGTTCCCAGCCTTGCTGAATGGGAGCAACTCTGGAAGCTTTGGGACGTCATCACGCTCGGTATGATTCCCCAAGAGATGCTTCTTTGCAAGCCAATTGATTTGCGACACCCATGCATCTTCTATCTCGGACACATCCCTACATTTCTCGATATTCACTTGACACGCGTCGGGGATGGCAAGTATACGAATGATGCGTATACGCGCATTTTTGAGCGTGGCATCGACCCAGATGTCGACGATCCTACACATTGCCACGCGCATTCGGACGTACCTGATACCTGGCCCGACTTGCAAGAAATTCTCGCATTCCGGGATAAAGTGCGCGATCGTCTGCGAGGAGTTTATAAGCAGGACGAAGCCTCATTTGACAGGAAACTGGGAAGAGCATTGTTTGTCACTTTTGAGCACGAAGCCATGCATGCGGAAACATTGCTATACATGCTGCTGCAGTCGGCAGAAACACGACCACCAACCGGCGTACTGCCTTCCCTCCCAACGGTAGCCGCCCCTGAACTTGAATCAGCAGCTTGGATCACATTAGAGCCTTCAAGCTTTGAGGTTGGTATGGACGACCCAGAGGAGGCAGACTCAGGTCATTATTTTGGTTGGGACAATGAGAAGCCTCGTCGTTCCATCTCTCACTCAAAAGTGTCGATACAAGCGCGACCTATCAGCAACGGCGAATATGCAGCGTTTCTGGATGCGCATCCTAAAGTGACGGTACCGGCATCCTGGACACAGTCTCGCGAGGTCAAGACTGTCTTCGGGCCAGTACTCTTGACACATGCTGCTGATTGGCCGGTCGCTGCTTCTTATGATGAGTTGCAGGCATACGCAAAGTGGAAAGATGCCCGGCTTCCTAGCTTTGCAGAGTTGCGACACTTCCTGGACCAACATTCTGGGGAATCCACGAATGAATTGTTCAACAATGTGCTGGACAAGAATGTCAACTTTGAAACGTGGCATCCGAGCTCGCTTGCCAGCTCCAAGGACTCGCCACAGATATATACGGGCTTTTGGGAGTGGACTTCATCGGAATTCAGTGCGCCTGAAGGCTTCGTGCCTAGCAAGGTCTATCCGGCGTATTCGTCCGACTTTTTCGATGGCAAGCACAACATTGTGCTCGGTGGTTCTTGGGCGACCATCACGCGCATTGCAGCTCGAAAGTCCTTTGTGAATTGGTATCAGCGCAATTACAAATTTGCTTGGACGAGTGGTCGTTTGGCCAGGGACTTATAGACGGGGAATTGTAGACGTTATTTAGCCATCTGAATGTTTAGCTCATGACGTCGAGTGACTTCGCTAGCAGATCCTCCTTGAAAGCACCCATCTGTTGATTATGTATCAATAAAAAACATGCAAGCTGAACTAGAGGTGCGCTCATAATGAAGCTTTCTATTGCTGACCCAAGACTTTGTATTCGCCACTGCTAGATCCAGCGTTAATTGCTGGCAAGTCACCACTCTTTTACACCTGCAAGAAGCTAATAACGCAGCTATAGCTGGCGATGTTGATAATATAGATGACGCCAAGGGAACTCTAGATGCTTTGTATGCTGAGGCCATTGCTGACGGTCACGAAGGCCCAGAACTATCAGATGCTGATGCACTTGCTATTCAGGAGTTGAGCCTGACTGAGCCGAGTGTAAGCACGCCTCAATCCATCCCTTCTGAAGAGAGCGATGAACTCAGTCAAGACGAAGACCTCAAGTTCCTGCGGCTCTCGTTCCCTGACCAGAACTTGATGACACTGAAATTTGTACTCAAAAAGAGTGGGCGCGATGTGATTCGCGCTGTTGACGAACTGCTCAATCGAGAGACACTGGAGCGTGAGCAGGAATTGGATGCTATCCTAGATGGCACAGGCTCACATGCTATTGACGCATTCTTTACAGATGGGCAACCTAACAGCCGTCATAAAGGGCAGCAAAGGAAGATGAGACAGCGCCGCGACAAGGCGTTGGCCGACGTATTGGAACACGATGCAGGCCTGCCCAAGCTGTCCAAGTGGGACCAAATCAATCGGGATGTAGACTGGCTATGTCGGATTCTTCCAGTTGAACGTTCTGTTGCTCAGTCGGCTTATCATCGGACGACTCATCTCGGCGCCGCGCTTGATGAGCTGGTCGCAAATAGCCCCTCGCCTGGGCATGCATTGCACCCGGATCGCGAAGATAACGCTGCAAAGCTCCTGAAAAGCTATCATGCTCTGGGCGTCGACAAACTCGATCAGCTGCTAAACCTGACGAATGATGATTTGACGCTTGCTACTGAGGCAGCTCAGGTTCTTTCTTCCTGGCGACCCTATGAAGTCGTAGGCCTTGCAACCCAATCTGGAACGGCCACACCTCGATCAGCGGCAGAAAGAGCAGCCGCCGCTACGAGTGACGGTGGCCTCAGTATTGGATGCGGACCCATTGTGCAGACAGCGGCTGAGTATCGTGCTCTTGCCCACGACTATGCTCTTAAACGCGACGCATACTATGCACAGGCTTCGAAAGCGCACGGAGAAAACAAGTCTTCCATGGCTGGTGTTGCGTTACATTACGCTGAACGAGGAAGAGAGCAAGACGTCAAAATGCGCGTGTACCAGATGAAAGCGGCGCGTGCACAAGGCCAAGCTTCAGTTATGGCCCCATCATCTGGGCAAAATCCACATTCTAAGGTCGACTTGCACGGACTGACAGTACAGGAAGCAGTAGACGTTGCTAGGGAGCAAGCGTCACAGTGGTGGACACGGGTAAGGCTTTCTGAAGACGGCGCGACAGCTCAACGATCACTACGACTCATTACGGGGAAAGGCTTGCATAGCAGCGGCGGCAAGGCAAAGATATACCCAGCTGTGCGAGCAATGCTCGAGCGAGAAGGCTGGCGTGTCGAGCCTGGCACTGGTGTACTGATTGTGCGTGGTGTGGCCCGACATTAAGCCGTGTACATATGTTCACATAGCTTGCAATAGACATGAGATCATCGCCGACGGCCCTTGGTGTTTTGCACAAGCTCAAAGCCATCTTCATCGACGACTGGATCGGGCCGCGCTGCAGGCGCATCCACCATCATCTCATCTTCGTCGACTTCAGCATCAGTGCCGCTGCTATCGCTGTCTTCCTGCGCAGTCTTCGTGGCAAGCGACGGCCGCGCCTGTTCAAAAGCCTGCTGCATTTGTTGAATCTTCTCGAACTGCCCACGCAGGCAATCTTTCCAACACGCATCGATGTGCATGCTCAACTCATAAGCGCTGTCATCTTCGAGCAAGACGCTAAACTCATCAGACAGGACTTGTGTGACAACATCTTCAACATCTTCGGGATCGATGTCTTTGAGTGCCACTTCAGTCGGAACATCGCTCGCTGCAGGAATCTGCGATGTGTACATGTCGGCGATGACACCTGCGAGCCAGTCGCGCTTCTCAGAGGAATCGTGGCCTCCCCATCCATTTTCGACGGCCAATTGAAGGGCTTGGAAACGCCATAGGTATAGTGACACGCCAAGTTCGAAGTAAGCGACAGTTTTTGGATGTATCGTTGTCTTTGCAGCAGCCGACATGCTAATCCACAGTTGATGCAGAGAAACATTCGACATGCGACGACTTTGGCTTTTTCGATCCCCGTCTGGAGACAGTCACATTTTCCGCTTGACCCAGCCGCGTTCGTCCTCATCCTCCTCACTATTCTCATTATCAAGGATTGCATCCGATTGAACGGGAAGCGATAGCTGTTCCTTGTCCGTAGTACGTTTCTGCGTCATCGAGTCGCGTTCGCGTCGTATGCGATCAAGTGCAGCGCGTCGTTCCTGCTGCTCAGCCAGGCGTTCCTCGAGTCGATGCTCATCCGAGTCCCAGCCTAACACAGCAAACGATTCATCATCACTATCGGCATCGTTGGCCAGCTCGATATTGGGGACAGCATTCACATCCGCTGACACGCCGTTGGTTGCTGTATCTTCGCCTAGCAAAGCCTGGAATGCAGCCCATTCAGCGTCTTCGTCCGTTGCTGGTTCGCTCTTCGTATCTTTGGCTTCTTGTTCGATGCGAACACGCTTCTCCGGTGTGTCGTCCTCCTCGGCTGGTCTTTTGGACATAGGTTTCCGTGTGTGCTCTGCATGAATCGTTTCTACAGAATCCAGAAGCACTGAAAGCTTCTTCTCAAGCTTCAAATACTAGTTCACTATCTCATCCACCTCATATACAACGAAACCCTCTTGCTGCATTTTGGCAGCAACGCGCTCAACGTGCTCGAGTACACGCAATGTATTGCCACCCACGAATCCGGCAATCTGTGCATCTGTTGCGTTTGATCGTTCCATGATGCGCTTGATGAGGGCAGGGTACTGAGCCACAGACTCAAGGCCCTGGGGAAGGTGTTCAACACCGTCAAAGTCACTGCCAATACCAACATGTCGCCAGCCGATCCGCTCGGCAATGTACAAGACGTGGTCGACAACGGTGTCAAGCGTCACTTGGCTGTAATCTGGGCCTAGATATTCGACCATGAAGACGACATTGATGACACCGTCATTCTTCTTGAGCAAGTCGAGCACATCGTCTGGTGCGTTCCGCTCGTGCTTGAAAACACCTTGTGCACCTGAATGTGAGAAGATGACCGGTGCTCGACTCAATTTGAGTGTTTCGCGCATGGTGCCGTCACTGACGTGAGACAAGTCGACCATGAGCCCAATTCGGTTCATCTCTTGCACAAGATTCCGACCATCACGACTAAGACCGCCGAACCACGCAGGAACACTTGCACTGTCTGCATACTTGTTGTGGCACATGTGTGTCAGCGTAACATAGCGTACACCGAGGTCGTGATATAGCCGTAAAGCTGCCGGTGAGTTGCCGATTTGATGGAGTCCCTCAACACCTAGGAAGCCTGAAATCTTGCCCTTCTTGGCTTGAGCACGGAAAGTTTTGGCGTCTGTTGCAAGGGAGAGATCTTTGGGATACTTGGCGATAATGCGCTTTGCTACATCAATTTGCTGCAGCGTCGATCGTGTTTGCATCATGGTCCCAATAGCACTTGTGTCATTCCAATCTTTGGGGCATTCCGTAAAGACTGACCAAATAAAACCAGAGGCACCGCCTTGGCGTATACGAGGAATATCTAGATGTCCAAAGAAGCCCTCTTTGTCAAAGGCAAAGTCAGGTCCCTCGATCTTATTGCGAAATTGCCAACGAGCAAGTTCAGGCAGGTCGACATGCGTATCGAGCAGCGGCTGGTGCTTCAGCAGATGCGCAACACGCTTTTCCGGACTTTTGTGGGTCCAATCATGATGACGCCTCTTGGCAGGTTCAAGCATGAGTAATGAAAGCATGAATAGCATGGCAAACAGAGCAATCCTGTTGGCCTTTCGACGGCGTATGGCTAGCTTTTCAGCTGAGACTCGAGCTTGAGCAGCGCACGGACATGGTAAGGGCGCCATCAGCGGCTGCTTTTCAGCGTCAGATACATGGTACGCCATGTGTCGAGTGGTCAGTGGAGTGGGTGCGTTGGAAGTGGTGATGTCTTTTCGATTTCGTAATTTGGAAAAGAACAAAAGACCACACAGAGACAAGCTTGAGTTTCAAAAGAAAGAAGCATTCGCAAGGCCCAAGATGCAGCAGTCCGTAGTCAGATCAGCAAGACACAGAGCTGTACGATACACGCCATGCAGGCATTCGCGGCAAACGGCCATGTTGTTCTCAACCACACCCGCTGCTTTCAAGGTCAATCGCCAGCTCAAACCAGAGGGCAAGCCAGAGCCGCTCCATGTCCCTGGATCAGGCATTCAGCACTCCTCTCAGATCGATCAGAGGCATGGCACGATCATGACTGCCCTTGCTGGCTTCACGACGAAATTGCTGGGCGACAAGCGAAACTTTTATGCTGCGTATCAGCCATCGATGGATTTGTATGTTCAAGCAGCTGCACAGGCGGCACAGGAAGAAGCACCTGCTCCATTGAGTAGCACAATAGCTCCAAAGGAGTCTAGCAAGCAGACAGCGACGATGACACCGGCATCCCCCTTCGCCGCTACAACGGCCGCGAGCAAGGCAACAAATAAGTTTTGGTACGAAGACGCCGCTTTGCCCCCGACGTTCCAGACGTGGTTCCAGATCACACAGCTTCATATCTGGATAATGATGGTGCGCTTCAGATCACTCGACAAGTCACTCGGTCGCCACTATCAGCAGCAAATCACAAACCACTTCTTCAATGATGCAGAAGCCAGGTTGCGTGTCGTCTATCAGATTCGCGACGGCCGTATCATTCAAACATATATGAAGGATTTGTTGCTACAGTGGCGTGGATCTATCGTTGCATACGATGAAGCACTGTGCAGTACAGACGCAGTTCTCGCCGCCGCCCTTTGGCGCAACATGTATGGTGCAAAACCTGACTTCCCACTTGCAAGTCTCGCGAGCATGTCGGCACACGTCAGGGAACAACTCGTCAAGCTTGACAAGGCACCGGACGAGCAAGTCTTGACGGGCAAATTTGTGTTTGAAGCGCCAAAGCTGCTTGCCTGATCTGTGTATTACGCAGAGAATCCCGTTTTTAGCATAGCGACGCGGCGTTTAATTATAATCGGAGTTCTACACAGCCATCTGCATCCTCATCGTGGCAAAGCTCGTCTTCCGTCGCAACAAGAATCGTGGCTTCTTCGAACCTTGCTTCTTGACAGTCGGAACTGGCGCTCTGCGAGGAGCCTCGTACGTATATTCCTCGCCTTCGTTGAAGGTCGTAGCACGGAGCGGCGATAAAGGTGCATTCGCCAATTGATCGCACAAGTCACGCAGCTCGACAGAGAATCTTCTCAATCCGGAGCGTAAGCGGCCACCCATACTGCGCTCGTCTGAATGCATACTCATACTCGTTCGAGGTGTCTGTGCTCTTGGTCGCAATGGCCTACTTGTTGCCAGGCTTGCTAGCTGGTTTGACTGTTGGCGCTCCACAAAGTCAGCAATGGCCTGTGTGTACATTCGAGATGTCGGAATGAAGTGGTTGCCTGGATGGAACAAGACATCTGCCTTAACAAAGCTCTCTGCCAACTCTTCACTGCGCTCCAAGGGTACCATGACATCGCGCTGTCCAATCAAGTGCAATGACGGGATGGAAATATCCTTGTACAGCCAGTCAAATGCCGATGCAGCCGGACGTGCACCGCAAAAGAGGATGGAAAATTTGAAGCGTGGGTGATACATAGCATCCCCATACTTGTCAAGCTGATTGACGACGGCTGGCGATGCCCTTGAAACTTGGTCGAGCAGCGATGTGATGGCAGCAGCACAGGCAGCACCTTGTGAAAAGCCCAAGATGCCATCGAAAGGCGCGTTGAGTTCTTGTGCATGATATCGTAGCAATGGAAGAATCTTTTCTGCTGCTGCTTCGAGATTGATGAGATTCGAGGATTGGTCCTCCCAGGGGTAATTCCACGAGAACCTCGTTGGCAAGCCCGAGATGCGATGACTGCGGTCTGAGAGTTCGGCTGGATCATAGCTGATGAGACCTACAGGTGCAGTCGGCAACACAAACTCGGCGTCAGGCATTAGGCGTTGGAGCTCCACCAGCTTCGAGGATAATTCTTCGGGATTCTGAGCAAAACCATGCAGCGCTAGAATTTTGACCATGTTAGGAATGTGATACAACTACTTGAATGCAGAAAGTCGACTCTTTATTCTCTCTGGCATTGTCGTCTGCCCTGGTCTGCTGTGAAACAAGCCAAGGCACCGCTACCATGGCAATTCTTTGACCAGCTCTTGAGCAAAGAAAATTTGACAAAGCAGATCAACTATGGCTGAATGAGGCATTTGCGAGATCTGAGACGATTGATTTGATCTGAAAGAAGCTCACAGCGGCCTTCAGAGCCTAAAACGGATCGCTCTTGCCTAGCAGCTCTTGGAGGGCCATTTGTAGTAACAGGTTCATATGTTCAGATGGTACAAAATATGGTTGGCAGATCATGCGCTACAACTTGGCAGATGCCTTGGGCATGCCATACACTGGCTTCCTCTTCTCCTTGAAAGCTAGAAGTCCTTCGTCTCTGTCGGGCTTGTCAAGGCAATCCGCATAGCACGAGCGCTCAAAGTCCAGCCCTGCTTCGAGGTGGTATCCAGCTGGACCATCGCGATGCGCAGAAGCGTAGCCTGCAGCTCTCTTGGCGTTGCGAATACCAACTGGTGAATTTTGGATGTACTCCTCCATCAAGTCGATTGCCTTTTGGAGTGGATCTTCAGCGACGTAATCTACAATGCCCAGCTTGAAAGCTGTTTCAGCATCCACTGATCTTGCAGAGAATATCATATCCTTGGCCTTGCTCGGCCCGATGAGACGTGTCAACCTTTGAGTACCACCTGCACCAGGAATTATGCCAAGTCGCGTTTCTGGCAAGGCCAATTTTGCAAGAGGGCCAGCGACGCGCAAGTCAGTGCAAAGCGCCAATTCTAGTCCACCTCCTAGTGCATGGCCATCTACAACTGCAATGGTCGGCACACCAATCACTTCGAGCATTTTCATCGCACCTCTCATGTCTTTTAAGAATGTGTCTACCTGCACGGGCGTCATGGTCCGACGCTCAACCAAGTCTGCTCCTGCACAAAACATGCCGCGAGATGTAGAATCTAGAACAATGCCACGGATGCGATCTGTCCGGTCGACCTCTCTCAGAATAGCAATCATGCTTTCTATCAAGCCCTTGGATAGGGCGTTGGCTTTGGGTCTGTTGAGTGACATGATACCAATCTGTCCATATGGATGAGTTTTGCTGTCGATGGCTCTGAATAGCATTGGCTGAGCAGCAGCCGCAGACCCCATTGTCGCTTTCTGGGTACGTCTGGCTGGAGGAGTAAATAAGCTTGGTCTAAGTCCTAAAAGCCCAGTAGCGACCATATATAAAGCGAGCGCTTCGTCGCGTCGGGGCTCCGCAAACGCTGTCGGCAGGCCGGCCGCCAAGTTCACACGCTCGCTCAAATAGCATCAAGCTTGTCACCACGAAAGGAAATGGAGACAAGCAAACTACAATCTGCTCGGACATGCTCCGTATACGCTGCTTCAATCAGGCTCTTCGCTCCATTTCTGCGCCTGCTGCGAGATTCGCATCAACTACTTCTGCTGTCCCGGAACCAAGAGGTCCGTATGCTACATTTGCTGGAGCTTTGAGACTAACGAGAACAGGCTCAATTGCTGATGTCGACACCTTCCTGAAGAAGATCGGTCGTGATTTGCACAAAGTGGCTGCTCCCAAGATTACAGAATGGCCTCAGCTTTTTCAAATGTCGGCGCATGACTTGAAAGAAGCTGGACTGTCACCTAGACAACGCAAATATCTACTTCTCTGGCGCGAAAAGTATAGACAAGGCGAAGAGCCTTATGCACTGCCCGTCATGAGGAAGAAGCACGGCGGTGAGCGCAAACGGAAAGCTGCTGGCAAGCAATAATAATCTTTACATACGGCATCAAACATCCAATTCCGTCCCTTATGTACTGCTCTGTCCTGCAGCGTGCCGTTCAGCCAGTGAACCACTCGCTCGCGGATGCTGAGCATCTTTGCTCGCCACGGCAGCCGTATCCCCTACCTTGCCCCACCCTCCTGCACCTGGCGTTTCAATGCGGATACGGTCGCCTGCTTCCATAGCGACCGAGTTTTTGCCACCGAGGTAGATTTGCCGGCCGGTCTTTCCCTGAATCCAAGTGTTTTTGCCGACTGCACCGGGTTCGCCGCCCTTGAGGCCGTATGGCTTAAAGACGCGGCGTTCAGACAGGATTGATACTTGCACTGGGATTCTGAATTCGATTTCGCGAATAACACCATCGCCGCCTTGATGCTGTCCCTTCCCACCAGAACCGGTGCGAAGGCCAAATTGATGCAGTACGACTGGATAGCGTCGCTCAAAAACCTCAACATCCGTGATTCGCGTATTGGTGATGTGGGTGTGAACACCAGATTGGCCGTGCCATGTAGGACCAGCTCCAGCACCACCGGCGATCGTCTCGTAAACGCCAAATCCAAATTTGTGGCTGCCATCGGCTTGCTTGCCTCCAGTGCCAAAGGTCAGGTTGTTTGTGCAGCCTTGACTGGCGGCGCACGCTTCGAAGGCTTTGAAGATGACATCGACCAGACGCTGAGAGGTGAGCACATTGCCGCCAACCACAGCAGCAGTTTCTGAAGGTGCGAGTAGGCAATCCTCTGGGATGACGATGGTGATGGGTACTAAGCAGCCCTGGTTGAGGGGGATAGCAACATTGATGAGACATCGCAAGCAGTACAAGATAGCAGAGGTAGTGACAGCTTTTGGTGCATTCAAGTTGCCGTACATTTCCTGGCCTGTGCCGGTAAAATCAAATACAGCGCTGCCCTCCTCTGCATTGATGCTGATTTTGAGTGAGATCGGCGAACCGTCATCGAGATAGTCGATTGCTTGGAGTGTCGTGCCTGACGTTTTGCACACTTGTCGCAGTAGGTTTCGAACAGATAATTCGGCATTGTTCTGAATCTCCCGCATGTAGAACTGAACAACAGACAAGCCAGACTCTTGAATCAATCCAGTCATAAGAGCAATCCCCTTGTTGTTGGCCGCGACCTGCGCCTTGAGGTCACTCAGATTATCAGTCAGACAACGCGTGCCACTGCAGCCGTCATACTGAGCTGGATCTTCCAGCAGCGCCTTGGTCACGCCTTCCTCATCGAAGTGACCCTGGGACACGAGCTTCATGCTTTTGATGGCGGCTCCTTCTTGGAAGAGTTGCTTGGAGTGTGGTGGCATTGAACCAGCTGTGATGCCACCGATATCAGCATGGTGTCCGCGTGAAGCGACATAAAAGACGATGCGTTTACCTGCCTCGTCAAACACAGGAGTGATGACTGTGATGTCAGGAAGATGTGTTCCGCCCGCTAAAGGATGATTTGAGCAGACCACATCCCCTGGCTGAAAGTCGTTTTTCCAAAACTCGTGCGCGTAGTGAACTGCTGCGCCCATAGAGCCCAGATGTATGGGGACATGCGGAGCATTGGAGATGAGTGCTCCGTTTTCGGAAAAGATGGCACAGCTGAAGTCGAGTCGTTCCTTGATGTTGGTCGACACTGAGGTCAGCTGCAAAGTTCGGCCCATTTGTTCCGCAATAGCCATAAATCGGTGTCCGAAGACGCTGAGTTGAATAGGATCCACAGTCTTATCATCGAGCTCCATGGACTGCACATTCTGAATATCAATGACGCAGTGTTTGCTGGTTGTAGTGCAGATGGTCTCTGGTTGGAGCACAATTGTCTGTGTTTGGTCAATGATAATGCCTGGCCCTTGCACTTGATCGCCAGGCTGCAGGTCTGGCAGCTGATAGACAGGGGCGTCGATCCAGCCTGTAGATTGGAAGTAGACTCTACTCGTCCTTTCACTGGCAGCAACCACTCGAGTCTTCAGAGTTCGTAATTCATTAAAAGGTGTGTTGTTTGAGCGATCGAGTCCACGGGCAATACCACGCACTCTAAGGTCGTCCACAAGAATGGGTCTTTGCATGGTGAAACCAAATTCTTCGTGATGCCTCCTTACGAAAGCCTTGCCGTAATCCCAGCCATTTTCTGGCTTGAGCACCATCAAGGCTGAATCCGAACCTTTGTATCTCATGTGTAAGTACACTTCTTCGCTGAGTCTATCTTTACCGAATCCTTGAGAAAGGAGCTCCCGCTTCGCTCGCTCTACCAAGTGTTCGAGATCGCGGACAAGGCCCACTTTGGTGTCGTCGTTCCATTCGCTTGCCGTAGGCTCTTGTACTTCGGTCACTACGTCAGCAAGTGCCATGCCATAGGCTGACAAGATGCTGGAATACTTGTGGACAATGATGCGCTTGATTTTGAGAAGATTAGCGATCGAGCATGCATGTTGCCCTCCCGCACCACCAAATGAGGCAAGGTAATGATTGGCACAGTGGAAGCCTCTTGCCTCTGTCAGGGTACGTATAGGTCTGCTCATTGCTTCATTTGCCACTTTGAGGAAGCCTTCGGCAACGGCCTCAACGCTCAAGGCTTCACCTTCTTTCTCAGCGTTGATGTCTGCTGTCAGGGCTTCGAACTTGGATCGCGTAACATCCACGTCGAGTGGTTGATTCTCGTTTGGACCAAAGATTTTGGGAAAATACTCAGGCAACAGTCTTCCCAAAAGAAGATTTGCATCCGTGACCGTGAGTGGTCCGCCCTTCCTGTAGCACGCCGGTCCCGGATGAGCAGAGGCACTTTCAGGTCCAACAACAAACATGCCGTTCCTGTAGAACAACATCGAACCACCGCCAGCAGCAACGGTATTGATGTCCAGCTGTGGGCTTTGAATTGTCACTCCAGCGGTGGTTGTCTCGAAAACGTGCTCGTACATGCCAGCGTATCTTGACACATCGGTACTGGTTCCACCCATATCGTAGCCAATACAAGGCTTCTCCTGAGCATCATAGGATGTCTGCGCATAGCCTACCACACCGCCAGCTGGACCACTCAAGATTGCCTTGAGTCCACTAAAGCGGTCGAAATTGACCATACCACCGTCAGACTGCATAAATTCAAATGTTGTACCGCTCTGCTCAAGTCCACCTTTGAAGGACTTACCAAAGGCTGCAAGATACCCCTTGATTTTCGGGCTCAGGTAAGCGTCCGCGGTTGCGCTTGTCCCACGCGGTACCATCTTGATCATGGGCATGAGTGTCGAGCTGGCTGATGTTGAGAAGCCCATGGATTCTGCCATCTCTGTGATAAGTGCTTCATGTTGTGGAAAAGTAAAGGAGTGCGCTAAGACAACGGCAATGGACCGGAAGCCTTCTGCCCAAAGTTCTTCGAGACTCTGCCGAACTTCATCCTTGTCTATTGCCTTGATGATCCGCACAGTCTCACCCGTGATTCCTGTAGTCAGGTCATTGCCAGAGTTAGGGTCGACCTTGACCTTTTCAGGATCCTCAGCATATCCTTCCAAGGTGACACGCTCATCCACCTCGATCACCTTTTCATAAAGTACCTCAGGCTTCGCGCAGCTCAGGTCAAAGATATCTGGTCGAGCCTGATTTCCAATTCGGAGCAAGTCTTTGAATCCTTTGGTGGTGAGCAGGGCTGTCCGTTCGCCCTTGCGTTCCAGCAACGCATTCGTTGCAATGGTCGTGCCCATGCGAATTGATGAAACGCGTGACAAGTCGATCTTCTCACCTCTTTGTATCTTTCGGCCCTCGACGATCTCCAGGACTCTCCTGATCCCCTCGGTAGGAGCGTCATCGTAGTTTTCTGGGTCAACCGAGAGCAATTTGAGCACGATGTCGTCTCGGCCGGGAACGATTGCGATAACATCGCAGAACGTACCTCCACGATCAATTGCAATCTTGATCCCGCCGCTTGTCTCCCTTGCCGACAGGCCCCCCATCGAATACTCCACAATAATGTTATCTTGTGGTGTTCCTGTAGGTCGCGGTTCAATTGCGGAGAGTGGAACTTAATTACGCGCACTATTCGAGACAACAAACTTCATGACCTGCACAACGCATGCTCAAGCCTTCGCGTCTGCTGCGAATACCAACAGAGCGGCCTTGGTCTTG
The DNA here is from genome assembly GCA_003568695.1 of Protomyces arabidopsidicola. NCBI lineage: Eukaryota > Fungi > Ascomycota > Taphrinomycetes > Taphrinales > Protomycetaceae > Protomyces > Protomyces arabidopsidicola. The sequence goes on from QXMI01000222.1 coordinate 142,805, forward strand.
GGCGCCGTTCAAGAAGCAGCGAGAAGTTGCTAGCTTCCCACCTTTGCGAGTGCTCTTTTGTGGCTCAGATGGCTTCTCTGCCCCAAGCTTTACTATGCTACGTGAGCTTCAATTGCGACGATCAGATATTGTCTCTGCTCTGGGCATCATGACCCCTGCTGCAAAATTCTCTGGCAGACATCGTAAAGTACTCAAGCCGACACACATGTCTTTGCTGGCGGAGAAGATGGGCTACATGCCGTCGCATGCACACAATTTTGTGCTCAAGCCAGAAGAGTTGCCACCAGGGACATGGGATCTCATCATTGCTGTATCATTCGGACACAAGATACCTGCGTCGGTCTTGAAATTATGCTCAGCTGGCGGTCTCAATGTCCATCCATCGCTCTTGCCTCGGCATCGTGGGCCAGCTCCATTACATCGCACACTGCTGCATCGAGACGTGGAGACGGGTGTTTCAGTACAGACTATACATCCTACAGAGTTCGACAAGGGAGATGTCCTTCTAAGATCTTCAAAAATCCCAGTTGCTCAATCGAGCCTGCAAGCTCTCTCTTCCTCCCTCGCGAGGACAGGGGCTGATTTGCTTCGAGAGCTGCTAGTCGCTGGCTATCCTGCTAACGCCCCTGCCCCGCTTGATCCAGAAACGACAGAGTCATATGCACCAAAAATAACTAAGGAAGAGACGAGAGTGATTTGGTCTACTTGGTGTACAGAGGATATCGCGCTCTGGTCGTCTGTGGTGGGATCCCTGTGGACAACGATGTCAGGTCAAGTCGTCAAACTTGGCGTACTAGAAAGCCTGACGCTACCAGTGGTCATTCAAGCTCCAGCAGGAACGATACGTTATGTCAAGAAGAGTGTCAGCTTTAATGAGACGCAGTCGTACACCGAGCCAATATTGGCTGTCAAGTGTTGTGATGGGTGGGTCAGTATTGGCAAACTGACGCTTGCCGGAAAGAAGGAAAGGTGGGGTTATGAGGCAGCCGACATGGATGGCAAGGTATTTGACTAATGAGCAAACTGCCCCTTTAAAATACCTAGTAGGGTACCAATTGTTCAGTTTGTCTAAAAGTCACCGTCAGTTCCACATTTCAAAGAAGCACTCATCCACTTCGACAACAAGGGCGACCATGAAGGCGACTTCTATTTTAATGGAGTGAACTGTGTGCTTCGCCAAGATGTGGAGTCAACCTTTGTTTCCGCGTCCGGATGGAAGTTTACCATCCGCAGAATGATCTTGGACGCCAAGTAGCATCCAGGCCTACCCCGAATCAACGTATGGCAACGCCTCAGTAAGCTGTCAGAGTGTAAGAACCTCCTCTTTCTTCATTTTCTGCCCTCGGCTGATGGCTATGTTGGCTTTGACATATCGAGCCATCAAACTGTTATGGAGAGGAACTGGCGAGGCTGGGAAGATGAGCAGGAGCGGTAGGACTACGCTGGTGCAGGTTTTGATGAAACAGAAGAAGTGTGAATAACTAGTCTGGGAACTGGACGACTTAGCTAGAGAGTAAGATAAGAAGAACGTAAGTTATTGGTTGAGGTACTAAATAGCAGACGATTGTCTTTCTTATACTTATAGGCAGTCGTAGCTCGCAGAGAAACAGATAAGTAAGTACGAGTAGCGACATCTTTTGGAGATATGCGATGTGGCACGAACGGGGAACAAAGAATAACAAGTTTTATTGGAATAGGTATTAGCAAAATGTTGGTTTTGTGGATCTTGGCGGCAATCCTCTGTTTGATATCTTCATGAGATTATCAGATGGGTCGCTTCGTGTTATACTTATGGCACGTTTGCCACCCCCTTGGCTGCATCTCCAGCTTCCTCATTTTGAGGGTGCAAGCCCATTTTGGCAGGTCCCGTGACGCATGCGCCTGTTTCTGCAGCGAATCTGATGTGTTAGCAGTGAGGAAGCGTGAGGGGCAAACATACCTCGAACCATGGACAGGGCAGTCAAAGGACCCTTCTGCTGCGTTCCAGGCAACGACGCCTTTCAGGTGTGGACAAATCGCACTGAAGCGGTGCAACTTACCTTCACCATCCTTGTAGACAGCAATGGGCTTTGCGGCCTCCATCAGGCCGCCACGTACAATCTTACCTGTGCAGGGAGGCAAATCCTCCACATCGTGTGAAAGCGGTTTCAAGTAGTCGAGGTATCCACGTTGTTGCTCCATGTTATCCTTGATGTCCTCCCCAATTGATTTAGTTGGCTTGCGGTCTGCGCGCCAAAGTGAAGCAAACTTGTTTGGCTTTCCAGCAATTTCATCAGCCACAATACGTGCTGCGAGTGTGCCGTGTGTCAGACCATTGCCGTTATCGCCTGTGATGATGTACTCATTTGGTAAACCGGATTGACCGATGTATGCCAATCCGTCGGATGAGTTGACTGTGTGGCCGGACCACTTGTATTCAATAGGACCGAGGTGTTGATAATGCTCGCGCGTCCAGGTCTCGAGGTGTTCGAAGCATGCGTCATATTCCTCCGGTTTGTGCTTCATGCCCACAATGTGATCTTCACCTCCGACGATGAGGTATTCCTTGTCTGCATCGGGGTGCGAGCTCTTACGCACGTAAATGTAGGGTAGGTCGTGATTACTGTAAAGCAGCTCGTCTGGATACTTGCCTTTTGGAATTGCTGCAGCAATGGCGTAGGTGCGATAAAAGTGCTGCTTAAGGATATTCGATGCCTTGCGAGGAGGGACATTCGTAGCAAGGACAATCTGGTCACAGTTTACCTTGACCTCCACTTCATTGTCATTGATTGCCGTAGTTTCAATACGCGCACCTTCTGCTTTGTGAGACAGGTAGCGAGTGTTACTGTATGCTGAAAAGTTAGGATCTGCAAGCAGCGCTTTAATAAGGGCCACGAGATACTTTGTTGGATGGAAGGTCGCTTGTTGGTCGACTTGAACCGCAGGGCCACCGGGAATATCGCCAACTAAAGCCTTCTCCATAAATTTGGCAGGGATGTTCAGCTCCTTCAATGCATCGTACTCCTTCTTAATATTGTCTTCTGCGTCGGGTGCGCGAAAGACGGTTGCTGGCAAGCGGCGATACTCGCAGTCGATGTTGAGTTCCTTACTGATGTCGCCGATACGTTCTAGGGCATAGTGATGTCCTTCATATGCCAAGCGCGCCCCTTCATGGCCAAAGAGGCTGATAAGGTTGTAGAAGCGCTCTCCTTGATCGCCAGACGCAAGATGGCCTGTTGTGCGCGCACTCTCGCCGGAGAGCAACTCACGCGCCTCGAGCAACACCACCGGCTTCTTGTGCAACTGGAGCAACTCATAACAGGTGGTGAGGCCGGCAATGCCAGAGCCAACGACGCATACCGAGGTGTCGATTGTCTTTTTCAGGGAAGGGGTTTTTGGAACTGAACTGCGAGGTAAAGTTGCCTCCCACACTGGCACGGCTGTACCGGAAGCGTACTTGAAGGCCTCTTGAGGAAGTCGAGCAGTAGACATAGAGGCTAGTCCGCGTGAGAATCGCTGCATTGGAAGGCTTCAGAGCCCCATGGGTCTTGCTGACCTTTAAAGCAGCATGAATTGGTTTGGTTCAGATCGAGGATGACGAAAGGCGAAGATGAGGTGAGATCGATGATGACGAAAGACAACGATGAGGGGTACGATCGGAGTCTGCCGCAATGAAGGCAATACCAGCACAAGTGACGAGCGAGTGATAGTCATCGAATTGTCCAGCGACGGTCAAGTTCTCAGGTCAAGGCGCAGCCGCAGCAGCATATCAGACAATATAGAGCAGTAAGCGTAGTTTACACTCTCTGTGTAATTGTGTTGTCAAACGCGCGAATCTGGAATGGCCAATTACGCAGGCAGCTTAACAATAGATGGAGAAACAGCATCGAGATATATAGACTCGCATATCTAAACTAAAATGGTACGGTCAACGAGTCCCAGGCATCCCTCACCTCCGTGTTGTCTTGCCAAATTTGCCATTTGAACCTGATCGTCACACTCGCCAATTGTAGACGTGGTATAGCATCACTGTTCATCTTCTCCACAGACCCACCTTCCATCACAGAGCCTCCCTTGCTTGAGCACTCCTAACGCCGCTACATGTCTCATTGCTGACGAGCTGATATCGCTTTAGTATGGTATCTAATTGCCTTGATTGCAATTCGCAGGATAAGCTCGTGCGTAAAGAAACATAACGCTTTTTGCTGCTCTTGTCTCATGCCTGACGCACGGGCAACCATGACGACTGCTTCGTTAATCTAGCCACCAAATCTCATGTCGGACAATGCTGGCTTATGTCATCGAGCATAAGTGACAAAGGCCGGGCAACATCGTTTAGGACACTAGGGGCTCATGAACGTCAGGAATTCGGAGCCAGATACCGTTGACACGGCTATATAAGTCGCCCTGTATATGGCTGTTAAATATCAGTAAGGCTGGCCGAACGGGATACAAAATATTCTGATGAGTGGTTTGTGATTTCGCTCTTCGGGCAAATCCTACATCGCTAGGTAGACACCCAAAAGGGAGATCTTTTGCACCTATTTTGGGGTACCTGAAGCAGACGAGCCCTTTTATCCCTTGACTGGGTTTGATTACAGCAACACCGGTTCCAAGCACTAGCAGAAGAAAGTGACGGCAAGCGAGGGGCTTGTGCCAGTCCTAATAAATATATTCATTGCAAGGTGTGTCGTGCCAAACCCTGCCAATTCACAGAGCTCTTGATCGTTGATGTCAAGTGCATCGCGGATGTGGGCATGTGTACCGGCAAGATCACGGTCAGGGTATCAAGGGCTGTACCGGGCCATGCTAGAAGGACAACTCATCAAATGACTGATAGTGTGGCTTCAATGCCAACCAGATAGTCAGGAGCCTTGAATGTAGAAGATGCGAACAACACTTCTTTGCACTTTGAGAGCGTTTACCCTCAATCAATTACGCTTGCTTGCTTTTTGATTTCCAGCGCGTTCATTGTTGTAGCTTGTAGTTGGAGGATGTGTCGTGGTTGCTACTTGCGCCGCGAAACTTGACGAGCACGACACACCGCGCGCATCATGTCCATCTACAGCCTTATTAAGGCTGCAGGTCCAGGCGAGATCAACGACGTGTTTGCTGACATCCGCGTACTCCTCGACAACGACAGCGATGTCTTTGCGAAAGCTGCACCAGAGCTCGAAAAGTACAACAAGGAACAGCTCCTCGTTGTCAAGGTCGATGGCGAGGAGACAGTCCTCTCCGTAGAAAGTGCTCTGTCCGATGGACGCTTTCAAGATGTGCGACGTGGTAAAGTGTTTCGCTTTGACCATTTGAAGCTCCAGGCCTCAGACATTGAGCGGCAGAGCGTACCCGATGCAGTGACGACTCTCGCGGAAAGTGTGGCTGCCTATGTACAAGAGCACTTCCCTAGTGCAGCTTTCTCTGTCACTCCGCAAGGCGAAGACCTCGTCGTGTCAATTGTGGGTAACAAATACAGCCCAGATAACTTTTGGACGGGACGTTGGCGGAGCACTTATGTGGTGAGCAAGGCTCGTGTCAAAGGCGCTGTTCAGGTAGATGTGCATTACTATGAGGATGGCAATGTACGGCTACTTACGAGCAAGGAGCTTGAAGCGACAGTCTCAGATAACGGCAGCGCAGTGCGTGCTATTGCACAAGCAGAAAAGAAGTACCAGGAAGAGCTCAATCGTGCCTTTGGAGTTCTCGGGGAGGGCAGCTTCAAGGAGCTGCGGCGAGCGCTGCCGGTGACACGGTCAAAGATTAACTGGGATTCAGTCGCGAGTATGCGTATCGGTCAAGAGATCCAGGGCGGTCGGGAACGTGTGTAGCCAGGAAGTGTGTGGCATAGAAGCCCTAGCAACCTGAGTCGTGGCCGCTGCAAGATAGTTTAGCAGCAACGCACGACATTTCCCGCCAAACAACCCACAGACTGTATTGCAATAATGATTAAAGATGCTTAGATCAAGACTCCGGTTGCCCTCATGCTCAAAGCAACTCGTCTCGGGCTTACTGGCTCGTCCCTTGTGTCCACAGCTGCAAATTCGTGGCAATGCATCGCTACCTCCCAAGAAGCTTGCTGCGCATGAAAATATCTATACAATTCCCAACATGCTCACAGTTTCTCGCATCCTGATGACGCCTGGAATCTCTTATCTTTTCATACAAGCACGCCATAAGGAAGCCCTTGCGCTACTTACCGTTGCTGGTCTGACAGACCTCGTGGATGGCTATCTCGCTCGGAAATACAATATGGGCACTGTTGTGGGCTCCATCATCGACCCGCTAGCCGACAAATTGCTCATGACAACACTCGTCACAACTTTAGCTTATGTAGGCAGTATGCCTCTTCCCATGGCTGTCATCATCCTCGGCCGAGACTTTGCGCTTGGCCTCTCGGCCCTTTACTGGCGGTGGATATCCCTTCCTCCGCCGCGAACGTTTTCGCGTTTCTGGGACTTTAGTCTGCCCTCTGCGTCAGTTCACCCAACGACCATCTCCAAGATGAATACCGGTCTGCAATTGGCACTTGTTGGCATGTACCTGGTACAACCAGTGCTCACATTCGACATCGCTCTCCCGCTAAGCTACTTTGAGTATCTAGTCGCTTCCACAACCATTTACTCTGGTCTCGAATATACCTGGCGTAAGGATACTGTCAGAATCCTTAAGCGATAATCTGTTAAGACTGCTCCAAATTCGACCATGGAGATGGATGACTCGGGCTGACAATTTAACAGCCTGGAAGCAAATAGCTCCTTTGGCGATGACTTTCAACAGCTTTTGCTATAGAGAAGATGTCACCCTCAGGAAAACCTCTCGCTGCCTTACAAATAATCGGCTGAAGACTGCGGCTCGTCTCCGAGTCGTTCAACTGGTGTCTTCGGGGATCCTTAGGATACCAGGCTCATGCAAATCAGCGAGAATGTCCACAATCTTCTCTGGCCGCGTGACAAGATTGGCTTCAGGCGCTAGGCGAAGCTTGGGGACGCTAAAGGTTTTGTGTGCATTGGATTCTGGCGACCATACCAGGCGAAACGCCAATTCGCCGACGCGACCGTGATCTCGAAGCGGCCGACGTAGCGAGATCCTAGCTTGTGTAGGGGTTCGCAGTCACTAGCTTGGAGCTTAGGTGTCTCGTGTTCAACAGGACACGGTCCCAAGCGCGACTTCCGGAGATGTAGTGTTTGTCAGATGGAATTGATTATTCATCGCGTGTGGTTTCCTAATCTTGATATAACCTGGCTACATGGTTATCTATTGAAAAGCTGAAGTACGTATGCACATATCAGCTCCCTGAGGCCGAAGCTTGCTAGCCGTCAATTCTGAAGCGTGTAGATCGTGGACATGTAAATGCTTCAGATTTTGGGTCATCTCGACGTCACTGCGAGCAATCGCCTCCCCGGACAACGCATGCCAAGTTCGACCGCAAGCAGACGTCTACTTCAGTTGTCGAGCTCAATCATGTCCACTAGCAAAGCGCCAACCAATGGCTCCAAGATTCTGGAGAAGACTCCACTCCCCCTGGACGAGGCAAAATGGACCACCCTCAAGAAGATTGCATGGCAAGATCCGAAAGGCACAAAACGCATCTGGGAATCTGCAGAGCGCGTAGTGAATGCCAATACAACAACTGATGCAGTTGGTATCATTGCATTGCTGAAGACGCCGGGCAAGCCAACGCGCATTGTGCTTGAAAAACAGTTCCGGCCACCACTCGACAAGATCTGTATCGAGGTACCAGCTGGCATGATGGACAAGAATGAATCACCTGAACAAGCTGCTGAACGAGAGCTGCAAGAGGAGACTGGCTACGTTGGTAAAGCCATTAAAACCTCCTATTTGCTATACAACGACCCAGGCATCATTAATACGACAACATCTATGGTCTATGTCGACATTGACATGAAGGATGAGCGGAACAAGAATTTGAAGCCTCAATTGGAAGCTGGGGAGTTTATCGAGATTTTCGAACCAGAGGTGGACACCCTTGACGATACACTCAAGCAGCTGGAACAGGAAGGCTATGCAATCGACGCGAGATTGGGTGCATTTGCCCTTGGCATAGCTGCACTGAAGTTGCTCTAGATGTGTACTACTCTATATGTCTTATCCATCTACCTCTGAAACTACATCACTGCACATTGCGAACGGCCCAGTCAAGCTCTTGCGCGAAGTGGTCAACGTTTGCCTCATTCAGGCCCGAGATGGAAATACGCCCATTACCTGCCAGATAGATGGATTTAGACACCAAGGCAGCGCACTGCGCTGGATTGAGTCCAGTGTAGGAGAACATGCCAATTTGGTCAATGATGTGCTCCCATGTGCCAGGTGTCTGCAGTGTTTGCAATGCAGCATACAAACGTTGACGCATCGTCTTGATCCTGCCAGACATGGTCAACAAGTCCAACTCCCATTGAGCAGCGAGCTCAGGCGTTCCAATGACCTGCTCAGCGACTTTAGCACCAAAACCAGGTGTACACGAGATCTCGCTCCTCGTCAAGTCTGCGAGGTGCGTCGTGAGGACACTGGCAGTGACAGAGTCTGCGCAGACAATGTGAAGTGCACCGCAACGTTCGCCATAGATGCCGAGATTTTTGCTGAAGGATTGACAAATAAGCACTTCTAAACCTGCATCGACGAATAGACGCACAGCGTAGGCATCCTGGTCGAGATTGCCACTGGCAAATCCTTGGTATGCACAGTCAAAGAGAGCCAAGTGCCCGTTTTCGAGCATTACTTTGAGAATCGATTGCCACTGTGCGGGCGTCGGGTCCGTGCCCGTGGGGTTGTGGGCACAGGCATGCAGCAAAAAGATAGAACCTGAGGGAGCGTTACGCATGCTCTCAATCAGACCATCGAACTTGAGTGCTCGAGTTTCTGGGTTCCAATAAGGATAAAACTTGGGCGTATAACCGACATGCCCGTACAGGGCATGGTGGTTGCCCCATGTTGGGTCGGGCAAGTAAAGGGCAGCATTGGGCCTAAACTTCCGGAGAAACAAGCCAGCAAGGTGGTTGGCACCAGTACCAGAGATTGTCTGACAGGACGCAACGCGTGCTTCAGCAATTGCTGCTGAACTGGGTCCAAGGACCGTACGAGCTGCGAGTGCACGGAATGCCGGGCGTCCCGACAACATAGGGTAGTCATGGTTGTCATTGGGATCTGCTGCAATCAGAGCCTTTGCCTGGCGGACACTGGGTAGCACCCAGGAGCGGCATTGCTCATCCTTGTAGGCACCCGCACCGAGATCAATCTTCTTTGGGTTCAAGTCTGCCATGTAGGCGACGGTGAGCTTGAAGATTGGATCATCAGGAGCGGCAACGACTTCAGAAAAGAAACTGGCCGGTGCACTAGTAGCTGAAAGTGTGTTGACCATTGCAATGCAAGAATAAGAATAAGAAGACGGCTCCACCTTTTTATATAGTTGAGCGATAGCAATGGCAGGCTAGAGTCGGAGCGAGTCAATGTCGCGTCGATGGAGGAGATAAATATTTGCTCTGCAAATTATCAAAACTCGAGTTGCTCACACTACTTCACGACCTGTCACCTGGAATCAGCTAAATCACATATTTGTTTATGTTACGCTATGCCCAAAAGCACTAAGTCGCGCAAGCTGCCTATAACCCGCTCTGGCGATGTAACCGAAAAGAGGAGGCCGCTTACTGGGCCAGCTCTTATCAGGAGATTTCATGTGCTGCAGACAGCATTGCAAGCAGCTACACGCAAACAAGATGCTGCCCAAATTCATGCGCTTCAAGAAGAGATCGAGGGACTTGGTGGTCTACAAGCGTACCAAAAGTCGAGCATTGCCGGGCAAGATGCGCGCAGAGGAGGGGACAGCAGCAAGATTTTGCTGTCGTGGCTCAAGTCACCTACAACTACTTGCGCCGTGCAAATCCCCCTGGTAGGAGAGCAGCCGGCCAAAGTACTAGAGATTGGATGCCTGAGTGCAGAAAATTACATTTCGCAGCATCCAAAGCAACTTGTCCTGACACGGATTGATCTGAATGCGCAAAGCGCACAAATACAGCAGCAGGACTTTCTAACGCGCCCTTTGCCTGTAGATGAGGGTGACCTATTCGAAGGCATTAGTTGTTCACTTGTATTGAACTTTGTGCCCATTGCGGATAGGGGTCGTTTTCTACTGCATCTGGCTGCATTCTTGCCTCCGTCAGCGGACACGAATCGCAAGCACTGGCTATTTCTTGTCTTGCCTGCCCCATGCGTCGTCAATTCTCGATACATGACACTTGAGATCCTAACAGACATGCTCGAAACGGTGGGCTTTACCATGCGTCAATCAAAGATGACGGATCGCATGGCCTATTGGCTGCTTGAACGGACTGGTCCAGTCAAGACAGGCAAGACATTCAAAAAGCAGGAGCAACGCAAGGGTAGCAATCGCAACAATTTCTGGATTCCATTACAGACATGATTAGCTAGATGCGCGCGTTTGGCTTGAGTCTCCAGACGACATCGCCTTGCTCGTCCTCTTCTTCGAGACCGTCGACCTGTCCATCTTGTTGCAGCTTTTGCAGATGCAAGTCGACACCATGTGCTGCTGCCGGGTACAAGTCGGGATTGACGTCTTTGTAGATTACTTTGACGAGATCCATGGCACTGGCCTTGTGTAGGCCCTGCGACTGAGCCCTATGCCGTAGCAATTTAACGATTTCGTCTTCTCTTGCTTGTCGGTGGTGGATATATTCTTGCACTACAGACAAGCCATTTTCCATTTCGAGGCCGTGACCTGGGTACAGTCGACCGACCGAGTCTTTGCCAAGTGCTTGCAATTTACGCAAGGATGCCATATAGGCGCTTAAATCCTCAAAGACACTGGTCGAGCCTCCCAGAATCATGTCTGCCGTAAAGACGGCGCCTTCTTCAAGCAGCAAAAAGGACAGATGATCTGAGGCATGGCCAGGGGTGTGCAATGCGCGTAGTGTTGCTCCGGCTGTCTGTATCTCATCATTATCCTTCAATGCCTGCCAGTCTGCATCATTGTCCTCATGCGGAAACTTCCAAACTTGCAGCGGACGCGAGTCTTTTGTGCCCCTTTGTTTGAGGAGTTCTCGAACGCCGGGAAGTCCCTCGACGTGGTCATGATGCCAATGACTGAGCAGGACTTTTGTAATGGTGCAATGTTCCTCGTCTAGAACTTTGGCGAGAAATGGCAGGTACGCCTCGCATTGGTCTCCCGTGTCGAGCAAGATGCGTTCGGAACCTGTTCCAATGAGGTAGGTGTTTGTGCCTTGCAACACAAACTTGGAGGGTCCGTTTTGACCGAGAATACGTATGACTCTCGGAGACAGCCGTGCAATGTCTGGTACTTTCGGAAGGGTATTCATGGTTGTTGCAATCAGTGCATGTGGTGTGATTAAGTTTGTCGTTTGCGTATTGCGGGGTTGTCAGGCGATGGCGCAAGACAGGGGCAAAATGAATATCAATCTATCAAGTTTACTCTATCAAGTTTGCAAGTATAGTCTATTGCTAAGAAGCAGTCTAGTAGACTTCCAACACGAATCGGCGCGCCTCCTTCCACTCTTCAATAACCTTGGCACTCTCAACCTTGGTACCATCCTGTTGGGCCTGCGTGCGGATCGCCTCCTCCAATACTTCCTGCACATCTGGCACTGGCCAAGTTGGTCCACACAAGTAGAATGATCCCTCCTGCGCCATCAATGCCGTCTGAATGTCCGGTAATGTCGAACGCATGACATCTTGAATATACACCTTTTGTGGTTGATCACGGGAGAAGGCTTGTCCAAGGGTCGTAATGATACCGGCATCCTTGTATGCTTCCCATTCTTCACCGTACAAGTATTCCTCCTTCTGGTGTCGAGATCCGAGGTACAGCATACAAGCACCAATCTCCATGCCTTGCTGCTTCTGCCAAGCGCGTTCCTCGACAAAGGCCCTAAAGGGTGCCAATCCAGTTCCCAGACCAGCCATGACGATGGGTTGCTCAGGACGAGGAGGCAGCTTCATAACGGATGGCTTCAGCGACACAGTCAGTTGCTCACCGAGCTGCAAGTTGGAGAGGAATCGCGTACAATGACCGAATCGCTCACGATCACGCTGATCCTTCCAATCCACCACCACGACAAGCAAATGAACGCTGTTTGGGTGGACCTTTTGCGATGAAGAGATGGAGTACTCCCTGCGCTTGGTTGCTGGAATCAACTTGACGAGTTCAGTGACTGGTGGACGTGCAGACTTGAACTCCTCGAGCAAGTCGGCATACGTCACCGTTTCCACTTCAGCACGACGTTTAAAGTCAACGGCACCTTCAGGTGTACCAAGAGACGTCAGAATCTTGCGATCGTGCTCGTCTGTTGCATAGACAGACAACTCCTCGTAGAACTTCTTGCCAGGACGTCCGAACAAGTCGACATTCTGTTGCAGCGCCTGGTAAACGGTTCGTGTCTCAAAGACATTCGTATCGGTGCGGGAAGGCACCTGAATCAAGTCTTCGGCATCCAAGCCATACCACTCGATAAACTTACGCGTCTCTTCTGGATCATTATGTCCATGCACACCCAGCGACTCGCCAAGATCATACTTGAGATCCGTTCCAGTGATATCAAATTCGATGTGGAAGATGTTGCGGTCATAGGTGGTGGGTGTCAAGCGACGGTTTGCCTGGACCTTGACTTGCCACGTCTTTTCAGCAACATCGGGACGCAGGCTCGATTGGAAGCTGTATGCCTCCTTAAAGGCAATTTGCTTGGCAGCCGTTTGCCAACCAGCTTGCTGGTTCTCTGGGTATGCGACTTCACGCTCCGTGTTGGGGGCAAAGCTGTTCGCGGTAACAAAGGCAGGAAGGGTAGCTGCTTCAATAGTAGACCATTCAGCTGGAATATCGAATGCTACCAAGGCAGTATCGAGGTGCTCGACAATAGACTTGATTTGATCGCGCGAGACAAACTCGTGGACGTTAGCACTTTGTTCAATCAGCTGGTCAGGTGTCAAGGTAGGTCGGAAAAGCTTGAGTGCAGCGACTTGAAGCGCAGCCGTCTCGTCCACTTCATCGCCAAGACTTGCAAGATTCAGAAGGAGCAGCTTGACTGACTTGCCAGCAATAGCACGTTTGAAGACATCTGGCAGTTTTGCTTCAAGCTCTTCAGGCTTAAAAGAATGTTTAAGCAAGAGCGTACCGTTCTCCTTGATGGTCTTGACGACGTCGTACGATTTAAGGATCTGAATGTTGGAAACAACAGCAACAGAAGCAGCCTCGACTGCGTAGGCAGCTTCGATTGATTTGGCAGAGAGCTTGATTTCATGGTGCACGAGACCGCCCTCGGCGTAGTTGTCAAAGGACTTGTTGTAGTTGACATTCTCCTTGCCTGCTTCAAGGATGCTTGCAAGGAAGGTGGCAGACTCGGCAGAAGCCTGTGTATCCAAATCCCATTGCACGAACTGTTCAGATTCAATACCAAAGTTGCTCTCATCCTCGAGTGAAGCGACATCAATGGTATTGTTGCCGGCAGTGATTTGTTTGAGCACAGCGGCCATGTTGCCTGCACGCCAGACAATCTCACGGGTGTACTTGACATCGACAACGGCTACTTTTCGCGTTGCCCAGACTGGAGACATGGCAAGGGCCGACAAGACATCCGAGTACAGAACGCTCGTGATGGCTGCATCTCGCACATCATCACTCGTGTATACTTGTCCCAGAACAGCAACACGCGAGCATGACGCTGGCAAGACGCGCAAAAATGCCTCTTCAGCAAAAGGTCGGTAGACACGCACATTGACAATACCAATCTTGGTGCCTGCATCAGCGAGTTGCAATGCGACCAATTTAGCAGTTGCTGCTTCTGGGGAGCCGAAGACAACAGCGACAGACGTTGCATCGGCAGCGCCAAAGTATTCAAACAAACCATACTCCGTACCGAGCTCTGCGTTGAGAGTTTTGAGAATCTTGGCAACCCGGTCAGATGGTTCGTCTTTGGAGCTAAGAGCATCAGATTGCTGCAAGACTCGAGTATAGGTGCACTTCAACGCAGCTTGGTCGAGAACGTCCACGACGCGTGTTTGTTCGCGTGCCACACGCAGGCCGTCGTAGGTGTGGACCGTGGGAAGCTCCGAGGAGAGGAGGGTTGCAAGGAGAGCCATGTGTTGGATTTCGTGTGCCGAGGTGGATGTCAAAACGGCATAGCCACCTTCGCGCGAGAGTGCCAGGGCGCGAGAGTAGTCAGAGACGTAGTTGGAGGTGATGGGGGAGAGATCCAGGGATGAGACGTGAGCAACAAGAGGTGTAGCTGCGCTATATAAGAGGGATAGTTGGTCCAAGACGGGCTTCATGGCAATGAGGGAGCTGGATGTCGCGAGAATGGTTGAGGGGCTCGCATGCTTGATGAGGTTGTTATCCCTGGCGAAGATGTTGCCGAGGATCATGCTCGCTGCGCCAGACCTGACCTGCATCCTGGAGAAGGAGACGGCATTGCCTGCTGCGTTCTGCTGACCTGCTGCAGCCCATCGCGCGACGGAGGTGTCCAGCTCCTGCTCCTCTGTGCCGTAGGAGTAGATTTTGTCACTCAGGGCAAAGGAGACTTGCTCGATGAGTGTCTGTCCATTGCAGTAGGTCGGTCCCGCCAGCTCTGCCGCTGTTTCTGGAGCCATCGCTAGTGTCGTTGTCGTGGTGGTCGCCGTCGCTGCAGCTTTTTTGGATTTTCAAATTTGCGAATGGCGCCATCCCCTGGTTAGGTAAGCACGTGCCCATCTGAATCCCGCCTCCGCATTCTCGAGATAAAGAAAGTGCAACGACGCCGACGGACACGGGCTGCCAAGGACTACATAGAGTGCCGTATTGACTAGCATGAAGACTGTTCTTATCACGGGCTGCTCAGACGGAGGCATCGGCGAATCTCTTGCCCTGGAATTCGCCAACAGGGGATGCCACGTCTTTGCAACTGCTAGAAAGGTCGAAAAGATGGGCAACCTGAGCCATGTGCCCACCATCACCTTGCTCGCACTCGACGTCAATGATAAGAAATCCATCGAAGAATGCCGTGCATATGTCGAAAAATCAACGGCAGGCAGGCTAGACTTTCTCGTTCAAAATGCCGGGATCAGTTACACGGGGCCTGCAGTCGAACTCGACATTGATGTCTGCAGGGATCTCATGGAGACAAACTTCTTTGCTGTGATGGAGATGAATAAGGCGTTCATCAAGATGCTCGTTGCTGCAAAGGGAACGATCCTCGCGACCGGCAGTGTCGCAGGCATTATCCCGACTCCATGGGGTAGTATCTACCACGCATCCAAAGCAGCATTGCATATGCTCATGGACTGCATGCGCCTCGAATTGGAACCACTTGGAGTCAAGGTCGTCACCGCTGTGACAGGCGGCGTGCAATCCAATATTGTGGTCAATGCCACATCGCGCTTCAAGTTACTCGAAGACACACTGTATGCGCCTGTTCGCGATATGATTGAGAAGAGGTTGAATACGTCTCAAAGTACAGGTACATGCCAACGACCTGAATATGCACGCTATGTTGTCAATCTTGTAATGAGGCCTTCACCGCCTCCACGTATTTGGAAGGGAGCGTTTGCAACCATGATCTGGTTCTTGAACGCATTCACGCCTTATTGGTTGATTGCGTCTATCATGTCGCGACGATTTGGCATGGATAAGATGAAGGAGGCTTTTAATAAGCGCAAGATTCAGTAAATTTTAGATCACTATCAGATGTACGTTGAGAGCGTCAGTCGTAGAATGGATACTCTTGACGATGCTCTTCACCGAAAACCTTGGCACGTATCAAATTAGCCTGACTAAATCTCAAGGTAGTGGAGTATGCCTATATGTCGATGAAGTACACTGTAAGCTATTCTGATGCTGACCACATGTCTAGCGCATCCGCCAAATTCGCGCTGCACAAAGAGAAGAAATGTCAAAAATCAATGTATCCAAGATGACTGCAAATAGATCCTATAAACGCTCACACCGCACCTCGTACATACTCTCATATCAAACATCACATCACTGCACAACTTCCATGGAACCATAACTGGTTCTGCAACTTCCTCACCCAGTGCAACACAATCCGCAAGCGTGTCCTCACACCTCTCGCCTTGAGCAAGAGATACTTTTCCTCTTCATGCACCGGGATCAAGCTGGCCACCCAAAAGGCAAAGACACTCGGATCATCAGGAACTTCTCCGTGGGTTATTTCCAGATGCTGCAGGACCCAAGGTGCAGAACCTTGTCGCAGCTTGCCGATAAAATGCGTCGCTTCTTGCAGCAGACCCGCAATATCCAGGGCATCATCTTGTGGGGATAATGTGAATCCGAGGTCACCGGCAGTGTACAAACTGCTCTCCAACTCGGCTTCTGAATCACCATCTGTGCCATCGTCTGGTAGCAATTCGACCCTGCCAACCATATATCCATCCCTAGACCCCCACCTCTCAAGCCTAAACCGGTCTTCACCTGTCGTTTCAAGTAAGGAACGTCCGTCTTCCAAGAATTGCACACTGTTGATACGCAGAATAGTGCCATAGGTCGCAGAGGGACATCCCTGTGCTTCACCAGCAGACTGTGACGCAGTCGGTAATCTTGGCAAAACAATACCAAACCTGCCATCACCAGACTCAACACACCGACGAATCATGAGTTTATAGCGAGGCTCAAAGATGTGCAAAAAGGTAGGCATGTAAGGGAACGCCAAGGTACACACGAAAATCGGCAACGTGATGCCGGGTCCGAGTCGATTCGCATCGGCCGTACCAAAAATTTCCGTCAAATCTTGCTCTTCCTTGATGTGTAATTGTCGTTCTCGCCACAGTGGTCGCCAAAAATTGAGGAAGAACGAGGCAAGGACCGCTGAGCAGGGTGCATGGTAGAGATTTGCAAATGGCGGAGGGATCGTTGCTCTGCAGGTCGGGCACTGTGGTGAGTGATCTGCTGAGCGCAACAAACAACTTCTGCAGAAAGTATGGCCACACGGTGTCGTCAGTGGGTCAAACAAGGCTGCATAGCAGATTTGACAATCGAGTTCAGCCAGGACGGAGGGAAGCAGCGGGCTTTCTTCAATGTGTTTCGGTTCAGGCCATTGTGCAAGTGTCAACAAGTCGAAGTCGGTGTCGTGCGTACGTTGTGGCGACTGCTCCAGCACATAATTCTCCTGTCGTTGCAGTTGTCCAGACAGCGCCTCACTAAGGAGTGACAAGAATTGCTCCGACCAATCATGGTCAGCACCATTCTCCAAACTCTTCTCGGAAGCTGTCCGTTGTTGCTGAAATGATCGGATGAGGGTCCATATCTTTTGTAAAATGACATCGTGTGCAATGCCAGACCAGTGGCGCGCTTTGCCGCAATTATAGGGACAGCGTCGCATGGCGCCATCCAAGGGACACGCAAGCCAACATACATCACACACAGATCGACCGCATGGCAACGATCTTGCCGGGTCGAGGGGCTGTGAGCAAAGTGGACAGAGCAGCAGGTTTACCAAGACTTGCGCAGAAGACCAAACGGGCGCATGTATATCCACCGATTCTTGCTTTTCGACAGTGCTAGGTAAGCTGCCGATGGTTGAGATTGTAGATAGCTCCGATGACATGCGTGAATCGGCACGCTGTATCGCTGTTTCGGACGGCATGTATTTAAACGAGTGCTCTATTGCGGCGGTGCGTTGCTCGGAAGTGCGACGAGCGCTGAGCGAGATCAAGTACTTCGTTCAGCTGGGACCTGGTTCCTTGATGAGTGTAATGGAGAATTTGTCAAATGCGTTTCAAGCAGCTGGTGGGTCGATGATGAACAGAGTGGATGAGGTGATGGGGTGGGTGTTGCGTAGTAAGTCTGTTAGATAATCGCCGAACGTTGACCAGAATCTCGGCACTGCACAGTGACAGGGAGCTGCCAGGGACGCGCAACCACGAGGAAATACATCCAGCTGGTGGCTCCTTGCTCTGGCTACATCTACACAGTCTTGTACTGCACGCTCGGTACTATCTGGCTATTCTAGTCCACTCTCTAGAGTGCTCAGGCTGTGCTTGCGTAATCGTATTTGACAGCACGATGCGGTCATGAATTAGACAGTCACATTTTTTGGATCCCAGCAGACAGACCTCTGCATCTGCTCGTTCTTTCTGGGATGTATCTTGATACTCCCGCTGAAAGAAGGCTTGACAGGCTCTAACACATGACAAGGCTTATTTGTCTTGCTCACGGACCACCTTGACCGGTGTCCTTTGTACCAGCTCACGACAGCCCTGGCGCCAGTGCTCAGTGGCAAACGTCTCTCGCGCCTATGTATACATCCAGATCATCTACACACGCACCTAGTTGATAAGATATCGCTTGGTCGTGCAGATGTCAGTGCAACGGCTGCGAGATTGACAGCTGCGTCATAGATTCGCCCAAGATTCAGGGAGAAACAGCGCCAGAGACAGCAAACAATTCCAACGCTCGAACATTAAGCTCATCCCATACTCCACACCAAACAGCACCAGCGAGACACCTGGTGGAGGCAAAGGGCGAACAAAGGTCTATGGCTCAAATATGCGCATCAAGAGCAGAGCCATGCAAGCTACAGGGCAAGCGCCGCTCCATGTCCATCAAAACCACCACATCGCCGGTCGACCCCGAAGACTCCGATAAGCTTCAATTCTCACCCCTTGTGCCAGACTTGTCTATCGCACACAAGGCAATGATTTACGAGAGTTTCAACCGTGGCTTGCAGCAAGGATATGAGCGCGAGATGGCAAACGCAGAACTCAGAGAAAAAATGTCGTCGACGTGTAGACGGCGAGATGAATTGAATCGATCGCGGAAGTGCTCTTATCTGGCCGAGGAGCAGACTATTGATGACAGGGACTCGCATTTGTCGAGGCAAGAGTCGAAGCGCAAGAGGTTTGGTAGGATCGTCAAGGCCATGTTTGTCAATGAACAGACACCAAAGACGAGAGGAAGACCTGTCATGCAGCACCAAAATAGCTATGAACAATCGCTCGCAAAGCAAATTGCAGAGTATGAAGAGATTGAAGATACGACAAATCTACAACGGCATGATTCGTACGGAGAGCGAGACTTGGCGAGGATGTGAGCATGTGAGCATGCACATATTTGCCGTTGGACGATTTACTTTGAGCGTAGGCGAGCCTTGTACAACATTAATGAATATCAACTATGCATCGCTATCTGTGACTGCTGATTCTCGGACTTCTTGAATGGTTGTCCGAATTCAACGCCTCCAGTGATTCAACACATAGAACTACTTGCAATTACAAGGGCTGAATAGATAAGCTTAAGCTTATATCGCTCTGCTACAAATATGGGTGAACGCAAAGACGCTTCATCAAATGCCAACTACAATGCGTTTGTCACAACGCATACCTCGCTCCGAGTGACGCTGGACTTTGCGGCAAAGCTACTTCGAGGCACTTGCCAGCACACGTTAACGTGTACGGATACCTCTGCCAAAGAAATTATCCTCGACTCGTCCTTTCTCAACGTGACGAGCGTCTCTCTGAATGATGCTCCTGTTAAGTTCAAGGTAGCTTCTCGTAAAGAACCTCTTGGCTCTCCGTTGCACATCATTTTGCCGACTTCCCTTCAGCAGGGCGCCTCTTGCAGCGTCTCTATTGAGTATAGCACGACGGACAAGTGCACAGCTCTGCAATGGCTAGAACCAGCCCAGACAGCGGGCGACAAGCCATATTTGTTTTCGCAGTGTCAGGCAATCCATGCACGTTCCATGTATCCTTGCCAGGACACCCCGCTTATCAAGGCAACCTTTACTTTCTCACTGCGGTCACCGTATCCAGTCGTTGCAACAGGTCTGCCCAAGGGAGCGAGCAAATTCGAGGACGGTACACTGTTGTACGAGTTTGAGCAACCTGTGCCAATCCCGACATACCTAGCTGCTCTTGCTTCTGGCGACCTTGCCTCAGCTCAGATTGGCTCACGCTCCGTCCTCTACACTGAACCAAAGTACATCTACGCAGCTCAACGTGAAATGCTGCCCGTCGTCGACAAGTTCATCGAGGCGGCGGAGACGATTTTGCCCCCATACGCCTGGCATGTGTACAACGTCCTCATAGCACCAGCTTCCTATCCATACGGCGGCATGGAGAATGCCGCATTGACATTTGCTACGCCAACGATTCTGGCTGGCGATGGCTCGAATTTGGATGTGATTGCGCATGAACTTGCTCACTCTTGGTACATTCCAAATATATATCCACTTCCACAGCTAATTCTAGGTCTGGTAACTCCGTGACATGCGCGGGTTGGGCTCACTTTTGGTGCAATGAGGGCTGGACTGTCTTCCTCGAGCGCAAGATTGTTGGTATACTTCATGGTCGTGCTGCTGCAGAATTTAGCGCCATTGTGGGCTGGAAAGCATTAGAAGACTCGGTTGCTGGCTACGGGGATAAGCACGAATTCACAAAACTGATTCCTGATCTCACAGGAGTTGATCCGGACGACTCCTTTTCCAGCATCCCATACGAAAAGGGATTCAATCTGCTCTACTACTTGGAACACCTTTTAGGTGAAGGGCCCTTTGCCAAGTACACGCGCTGGTATTTTGAACATTTCGCAGGTCAAAGCATCACGTCTTTTCGATTCGAGCAAAGCTTGTATGACTACTTTAGTAAGGATGAAGCACAAGTCAAGAAGCTGGAAGGTGTTGACTGGAACGACAAGTTCTACAGCCCTGGTCTCCCGCCAAGGCCAGACTTTGATACGACGCTTGCAATACCTTGCTACAATCTTGCAAAACGATGGATCAATGCCCAAGGAAAGCACAAGGATGGTCAATCTGCTGGATTCGCTGTTTCGGACGTGGACGGGCTGAGCGCAGGTCAACGTGTCGTGTTTTTGGAAACACTGGAGTCTTCCCACTTTAGAGACGCCGACCTTGTCGCTTCTCTTGGAGACTTGTATGGTTTTATTCAAACGCAGAATGCAGAAGTGGCGTTCAGGTACTACCTGCTCGCTGTGACGTGCAAGCAAAAGAACTTGTACAAGGCAGCTGCAGACTGGGTTGGAACCGTGGGCCGCATGAAGTTTGTTAGGCCACTGTTTAGAGCTCTCAACAAAGCGGATACTGCATTGGCACGAGAGACGTTTGCCAAGGTAGCAACTAGCTTGCATCCAATCTGCAGGGAAATGGTACGCAAGGATTTGAAACTTTAGGGTATGATTATAGTTTGGTACCATCTAATGGATTCTCATCACATCGTCAACGAAATGTTCCTGGGCGTTAGGGTCACGGACATCTGTAAGCTCGGAGCATTTCATATTACTAACAGGTGATTGTCAGCGTATTTTGATGTCAAACTCGGCGCGATCGTGGCTGGTGCGATCGTCAGCTTGCGTGAATTTGAAATCTAAAGCTCAAGATTTGACAGATGACAAATTACCAATTGTGTACCCGCTGCAATTACCCCGTTCGGCGGCAGCGGCCCAGCTCAAGACTGCAAGACTATAAAGACGACCTGCCTCCACATTCTAGCTAGACAAGCACAAGGCTCAGACATCAGGACAACCATCACACCCACGCACGTCTGAAATGCCCGGATTACTCTTCCCTCTTGTTTATGGAACCAAGTACCGCTTCGAATCTATACCTGACCTCTCGGGTAAGGTCATCATTGTTACGGGTGGAAACAATGGCATCGGGTTTGCCACATCCATTCATCTGGTCCGCGCCGGCGCAAAAGTATACATGGGTTCTCGAAATGCCGACAAAGCGGCAGAAGCCATCAAGAAGATCAAGGCGATGAATTTCAAGGGCGAAATCATCTTTCTGAAGTTGGACTTGATGGACTTTGAGTCTACGCGAGCGGCTGCAAAGGAATTCAGCAGCAAGGAGGACCGTTTGGATGTGCTCTTCAATAACGCTGGCATCAGTGGAGCCAAGGAAGACACAGTGGATGCTGATGGGCTTGAGTCGACCATCAAAACGAATCATTTTGCGCCTTTCCTGTTTACTCATTTATTACTCGACAAGCTACTCAAAGCTGACGAGCCAAGAATTGTAAACACAGCCTCAACTCTCTACGAATCTTTCAAAGTCAAGAGCGACTCCTTCTCTTCCGTCTCGGTGTTGAACCAACAGGGCACAAGCGGCTTGAGCCGCTACAACCAGAGCAAGTTTGCCAATTTGCTATTCGCCATCTCTTTGGCCAAGAAGCAGCCAAAAATCATTTCAAATGCATGCCATCCAGGGTTGGTCTCGACTGATATGCTGCAGAACTTTGGGTCACCGTTCGGTGCCGTCATCTCGGCGTTCGTTAAGGGCCTTGTTATCTTCTTATCAAACGTCCTAGGTGTCGTGCTCAATCCGCCTGAAGGTGCACTGACTCAGATCTATTTGGGCACTGCTCCCGAGGTTGCCAAAAAGCACATATCTGGGGAGTACTACACCCCAATCGCAAATCAAACTAAGAAGACAAAGGACGCCACTGAGGCTAATGCAGAGAAGCTGTGGAAGGCGACAGAGGGATACTTCAAGGCTCGCAACATTTCTCTTTCATTATGAGTAGATCATGAGAGTATTAAAATAATAATCCGAAACTCAAACCCCGGCTCTTGATGGTGCAGTTGATGCCTGTGAATTTGGTCAGACGACTGTCCAGCGGATGTATGTTTCCATCTGAAGATCACATTCGTAACGGAGTTGACTGCAATACGTCGAGCTTCCGAGGAGATTTATACTGCCAATGGTCTGAGGAACCGGTTCTCAGAGGTCCATGAATGTCGCTTCGCAACGCTTGGCCCATTTGTTCAGGGCGGTCTGATGTTTTGAAGCCCACTACAGTACCTGTTGGGGTACTTCCTCGTGATCACTATCTCACTCGCATAAAGACCACGCCGCCACCTTATATTACTCGCAGTACATTCGTTTATGACAGTCTTGTCGGTCACTTGATGCGCCATAAGAAGGACAGCGCTCTTGGTTGTAAGTTCGAGATGGGCAATTCACCATGCGACAGCATCACAAACATGGAAGGCGCAATGCATACTTTTGTCACTGCCATCGTACTGGCCGCTCTACACGGTGATTACGTTTTTGACCAAGGACATAAGATGCAGACCTTTGAAGCGCTTACAGACAATCAGCAGCAGGCACGTAATGTGCTCGTAAGTGCCATGGTTCATCCTGATTTCGAGGATGAGACTGTCATGCTGCGCGCTTGCGCACTGGGAGAGGACTCCATCATAGGCAAGCAATGGCCGGATGATGAAGAACCAATGGATGCAGAGACCAAGCAAGAATATGGTGCTCGTGACGCTTACGACGACCGTCTGCGACTGCATCTAATAGCTAATCTGGTGCATGCACAAGCATTGCCAGCGAGAAAAAGTATCACTGAACGTGTATGGTCGATCCCTCAGACAATTGCGAAGCTCAATACAATGATTGATAGATGCAATTTCAGAAAACTGGACTTTGTGGACTGCTTCGTCTCTACCTCCTCCGGGGAAGTGCTTTCTTGCGAGATGCTGTTTCGAACAGCTGTTGAACAAGTTCGCAATGAATTCCATATTCTCGAGCAGATTTGCCCGCAAGGCTATGTCTACACTTATGACCCACCCTCAATCTTTGCGCAAACTGTCGATGCGCGGCTGATTGTGCGGATGCACATCGCAGCTCTCGCATATGTTAGCAAATCGATGGAGCTCAAGCAAATGCGGGGCTTTGGCTTCAATGACTATGCGGATCCTGAGGCGCTTCGCTTGTGTATCTCTGCCCTGCACAACCAGCCGCATATCCGCGTTGTTGCCAAAGCCAGCCTGTTTTCGACTCTTACTGGACACTACGAGCCTGAGACATGGGCAACAGGTGCACTGCTCGTTGTGCACAACAACAGCGATGCCTTTGGGCAGAATATCGAGACTGAGACGGGCACATCCAGCATGGACTCTGTTATTGGCAGCTATTCTAGTACTGCCGCTTCTCTTCACAGACAGCGTGTGGACTTGTTGAGCCTGTTGATTTGATAAATCTCTTGTGCAAGTGGCAATAGCAACACTTCATGCTTCTGGAATTGTCAAGATGCCCGTCTTGTCGGCAAAGGTTGAAAAAACTAATGCTCTATAGAACTCAGGGTGAGTACTCCAACAAGATGCGTCTTGAAGAGACCAATTCAGCCATCGGTCCTGCAAAGACGCCACACACTGATATTGCCCATCTGAATGAGTTCTGAGCGACGCAGATTGATGAACAGGAAGGCCATTCTCAATATAACCATAAGGCGTTAGCCGTTGAAAGTCCAGGAGATGCTGAGCTGCAGTGTAGCTACTATCATGTGCCCTTTCATAAGAAGTGGAAAGGCTGTGGCAAGCTGGCCTGACTCAAATAAGGCTTCCGTATAGCATCCGACGACGGATGAGTCTATACGCACGCTACGCACAGACCCACTTTCAGCATCAAATAAATGGCAGCACTCGTCCTCAGACTTACCCAATATTTGTCCTCACAATGCGAGATCTGCTGTTCTCTTTGATATATGGCATCAAGTACAGCGCCAAGTTCATTCCTGACCTGTCCGGTAAGGTCATGATCGTTACTGGTGGCAACCGAGGACTAGGCAAGGCAACAGTGATTCACCTTCTCCGTGCTGGTGCAAAGGTCTACATGGCATGTCGCAACCCAGACAGAGCTGCCGAAGCGATTAAGGAGATTGAGGCTCTGAACTTGCGTGGACAAGTCATCTTCCTCAAATTGGACCTGATGGACTTTGCATCGATTCGAGCAGCTGCGCGCGAATTTAGCTCTGCGGAAGACCACTTGGATGTACTCTACAACAATGCAGGGCTTGCTCATTCAGAAGATCACACCCTCGATGAAGATGGCCTTGAAGCGACCATAAAATCGAATCATTTTGGTCCTTTCTTATTTACCAATCTGCTCCTGGCTAGATTGCTCATGTGTGAAGGATCGAGGATTGTGAATACAACTTCAAGGCTTTACGAGTGGTTTGATGTTCGGGACGATTCCTTCACATCTGTTGCAAGACTCAATAACGTTCGAGCATCTAGCCTGTGTCGGTACAATCAGAGCAAGTTCGCCAATGTGCTCTTTACCATTTCTCTTGCTAAAAAGCATCCAAAACTACTTTGCAATTCAGTTCATCCTGGACTCGTCTCCACCGACATGCTTCAGGCGTTTGGGATGCCATGGGGTGCATTGGCTGCAGCATTCAGCAAAAGAGTCGTCCTCCTCATGACTGCATTAGGCATCTTTCTCAGTCCAGAAGAAGGCGCTTTGACTCAACTATATCTAGGGACTGACCACGAAGTAAGCGAGCGTCAATTATCGGGAATGTATTTCGTGCCGATTGCTAAGCAGAATAAGATGATGGCAGCTGCGACAGAGTCAAATGCCGAGAAGCTCTGGAAGACGACGAAGGATTACTTTGGCGCTCTCAACATTCCGCTATCTTTGTGAAAGCTCATCAAGACAAGGGCAAGCGAAAAGATCATGCATGATAAGCGGTATAAACAGACTATAGATCGATAAGAGAGACTTCCTCGTGCCTCGCTGCTTGCTGATGGTGTGACTGATGCGGCTGACCTCCTGAGCCGTTTTGCGCTTCATATTGCTGCTGTGATTGTCGTTGTTGCTGGTATTGCGCAGGAGGCTGCCCTGCAGCTGTACCTTGTGTGTGATAGTCTGCCTGTGCCTCTCCGTAATATCCCGATGCATCGTACCCGTAATCTTGCGTTTCGTACCCACTATATCCTCGCCCGCCGTACGTACTCTCCAGTCTGGCCTCTAGTAACCGATCATAGTACTTTTGTACAGTGGCGAGTTTAGAATGTGTCTCGACCAAGGACTCATACTTGCCAACGGCATCTCCAATTGACCTTGCGAGTTTCGAGCGCAACGATGAGATACCTTCATAGAGCTCTTGGATTTGGGCGTCGCGCAAAATGCCACTGCGCGTGTCTGATGATTTGAGACGGTCAACCAAGGTTGCGAAGAGATTGATATTTTCCGCCTCACTGGGCTGTAGCTCGTGTGGGTTGACAGGACTCGTCATCTGTCGGGCGTCCGGTTGGGGTGACGCATACTGCGTGCTGAGTTGAGGTAGCTGCATAGCCGTCTGATCGAGCTTAGGCAAGCTGTAGCCCTTTGTACTGACAGGTGCGTGTGCTTCAGCTGTCGGCTGGGCTTCACGCAGACTGGCCGCAATAGCAGCCTTCAAGTCGGCATCATCTTCATCTTGCGCAACAGGTGTTGGTGCCACGGCTGCTGTTCGTGGCGCTTGATTGACTTCTGTCTTCTTGCTGTCTGCTAGCGACAATTCTAGTGCACGTCTCAAGTCCATGTCCTCGTTGTCTTCCCTTGGGGGCGCACGAACCTTGCTTGGAGATGCCTGAGTGCTGATCTTCCTAGTTGCACCTTGTTGTTTCTTGGCAAAGCAGCCGTCGCATACACGAACAGGTGTTGTAATGCCAAGTTGCGGTAATGGCATGGTCTGAGTTGAGCACTGCCCACAAAAGACATTGCCGCAGGACCGACAGTGGTGTTTGCGGTTTGTAAATGTAAAGGCTGTACGACAGCGCATGCAAACCTCAGAATCTGACCAGTCTGGCGGCGCGGCAGTGTCGACGAAAGACGCAGCCAGCCTTTCTTCAGGCGGAAACTGAAAGCCGTCTTGACGAAGATGCTGGTAGGTGCTGACCATGTAGCCAAGCTCTGAACGACTCTCAAACGCTAACGCCCATGTCTGTATCAATCCAAGGAGACGGCCCTTCACGTCGTAATTGAGCGTCGCAGGGCTATTGAGCAGAGAGACGAGATTGTCTACAAACTCCCTTGATGAAATCTCCACCAGGAAGTGCGATCCTCCATTCTTGACACACAAATCCGTCAACTAGTGTTAGTCGTGCGCTTGTTGCATGAGAGCTTTACCGTAAGAGCAAGCAGTTGGATATTTGGATTCTTGTGACCTATTCTCTTCTTGAGTGAGCGCATCGCATCCTTGGCTGGCACCGCTTTGCTGCGAATACGGTCGCAAATGTCGAGATTAAGCGCCAAGTCCTCCGAGCCAGCGGGTAGGTCTGGTGATGTCGCCTTCTCCACCAACTCATCCAGCGGGTTACTTGCAAACCAGGACATGCTAATCTATGCCCCTAGGGAAGAAGAGTATAGACAAGAGCAAGGACAAGCTTGGTTGGATGTGGTGTCGCAGATGACGAATGCGTCGCCTCTTCAAACGCGCCAAACCACCACACAACAAAGAGCTCCATTCATAGCCCTGGGCTCCTTTTATCCATGCCTTAGAAGTGCCCGAGCCTGCTATGCGCGAGTCCCGATTTGAGGCTCTCAAGCGGAGAGGCCAAGTGGATGCAGACATCGATGGCATGCCTATAGACTTCTGGCTGACAACTGCCAAGAAGCTCTACCGCAGCGCGCAAGTGTGCGAAGAGCACGGCCAGCTAGAAGACGCTTTCCTATTCTATGCGCGAACCTATGATTTGATGAGCGAACGAATACCTCGTCATCACGCGTATGCGCAGTGGAAGACCACCAATGTCGAGGGTCGCAGGGAATTGAGTGAGTTTCGCAGTGTCCTGGCGGGTGAGATTGAGTCTTATGGAGCACTCATGATGAAGCTTAAACGACAGCTATCGGAGAATGTTGATGAGCGGCCAGCGACTTCAGCTTCCCATCGCAGCTCTCTTCGATCAAATGGCAGGTCACCGCATCTGCCCCCTACAAACGCAGGACCCGTCGTGCTAGCGAAGACCAACAATATTGAGGCTCCACGGCTGCTCCAATATTTGAGGGAGAACAGAGACACCAGGGTCTTGTTTCTAGACATTCGCCCGCGACCAGATTTCGAGCGCCAGCACATTGACATGCCTTCTGTCGCGTGCATAGACCCCCTGGTCTGCCGCGACAACGTCCATTGCCAAGACCTCGAAGATTCGTTTGCTGTTGCACCCGAAGAAGAGCTCAAAATGTTTGAAGCAAGGCACGAGTACAACCTCATCATCTTTTACGACAACAAGAGCACCATGCTGGATGACCCCCGAAACGACGACTTGTACACACACAAAGTGCTGAAAAACATGTATACTGCCTTGTGGGAGAAGAGTGGCTGGCGAAAACCTCTGTCGCGGCCTCCTATGTTGCTTGTTGGTGGTATCAGTGCTTGGATTCGTGCTGGAGGCGCTATTGTAAACATACCCAATGATGATGGTACTAACGACCCGCCAAGCAAGAGCTCTGTTGGTGCAGTTCTTGCCTCTCCGCCTATTACGCCTGAACAGTCTGAAAAGCAACGCAATCGTGTGATTAGTGTCATTGGGCCTCGCAATGGTGACATGCTGTACGCACGGTCTGTGCAAGAGTACATTGCCAATTATGTGGATCGGAAAAGCTCGCAGTCTATGGTCAGTCCAGTCGAGTCTTTTGCGAAGCTGAAGCTAAAGCCACTGCCTATGCCCAATACTGCGCCGCTCTCTGTGCGCTTGCCACAAAGCAAGGTGCCTTCACCGTATTTAATCGATGCGAATGTGCGTAGGCCTCCACAAGGGCCTGCGAGTCGTCCTCTACCTGCTTTCGCCCGGCAACCTTCCATCGGCGGTCAAATCAGTCGCCTTGGACAAGTCACTATTGGCAAGACGGGACTTAAGAATTTAGGCAATAGCTGCTTTATGAATGCAGTGTTACAATGTCTAAGTGCGTGCTTTCCCCTCGCTCGTTATTTCACCAGCGGTCGATACAAGGAGGATGTTAATTTGAGCAATCCACTCGGCTACAAGGGGGACATTGCACGCAGGTTTGCAGAGTTACTGAGGGACTTGGCGTCGGACGACAATACCGTCGTGGCACCAGTCAATTTGCGGGCTCAGATTGGCAAGATTCGGCCAGAGTTTGCGAGCAATAACCAAGAAGATGCTCAAGAGTTGATGGTGTTTCTGCTTGATGGACTGCATGAAGATTTGAATGGCCATGCCCAACGGCCGAATTTGCGCGAGCTCACAGAAGCCGAGGAAGAAGTCAAGGAGCGTATGCCGGACCTGAAAGTCTCGTCTATTGAATGGGCAAGATACCAACACCGAAATAAGAGCGTCATTGTTGATCTGTTCCAAGGACAATTGCAAAGCAGGTTACGTTGCCTCACTTGTGGCTATCAATCGACGACGTACAATGCCTTTACAAGCTTGTCGCTGCCGATCCCAAAGCAACCGCATTTATCGCTCACATCATGTCTGGATGAATTCGTCAAGAGCGAATCGATGGAGGGTGATGATTCTTGGCATTGTGCCAAGTGTAAAGCTTTACGAAAAGCAACCAAGCGACTAGCCATTTCCAAGCTGCCCGACGTGCTACTCATCCATTTCAAGCGATTCGAGACGAAAGGCCCCTGGCGTGACAAGATTAACGTTGACATCTCTTTTCCTCTCAAGGCACTTGACATGACGGACTATCTCGGCCACTTGGGTGGTGATAAGGTGTCATCCATCTACGACTTGTTCGGGGTTGTATTCCACCGCGGATCTATGGAAGGCGGGCACTATACCGCCATGGTGAGTGCCGACCCAACCACTGATTGGACACTCTTTGACGACTCGCGTGTAGCGCCGTCGAATCAGATTGACGGGCGCGCAGCTTATATATTGTTCTATCAGAAGCGCAGTCAACCGATGTAGCCTTGTATCATTTATTTCCCAAGCATGAATGTGTGCCGTGAGCTGATGTAAGATTGTTGCCACTATTGCTTTAGATATTTCCCCGACCTATGTCAACAGCCTGCCTGTAGCTATATTTTTCGCGGCAGTGCAACCCATGTTGAGGACTCAAGCACGTCTCACGAATGTCTTGATTCAAAGGGATAGTCTGCGGTTCACAGGCGAGTCCGACCAATGTGCCCCGTGCTCTATGACCAGTTGGCGATTTCGTTGTCCGTGCCATCTGACCGTTTCGCCACAGGCGATTGAGACGACCAGGTGGTAGGTGCACCAGGTCAACTTCCTCTGCTACTCATCACAAGCTCATGGGCAAGAAGCGGCATCAAAGTTTCAAGCCGTTTCAAAGCAGTCCTTCCTTACAAACCCCAAAGCCGACCGTCTCTGTAAATGAAAGGCTTGAACAACTGAGGCTTGAAGCACGCGGTAGCCGTCCTGTCGCGGCATCTGTTCTCGCTCATACTCGGTCTGGGCCCGCTATACCGGCTCATCCTGACATTGCTTCATTTCTAGGGTTACAATACCAAGAGCCACAAGCTCGTGTAAAGCCTAAATCGCGAGGCCATTTAGCTCCAAAAAGCTGGACGATGCCAGGACGTCTGCGCTCAAGCTCTCGTATACAATCAACCACCCGCATCGTTGCCGGGCTAAATCGATTGTCCGATCTATGTCTGTACTGCATTAAAGGTCATATCAATCACATGACGGGCTTTGGCTTGCACTACCTGCCACCGCACCTCAAAGCACGCCTCCTATCCAATTTGGATGGGCGACGCATCAGCGGCCACGCACTGCAGGATCTTGTGCCTAGTGAGGAGGACGAAATCGAGCACCTTAATCTGACGTGGCTCTCAGATGTACCGATTGGAGTATTGAGCAATATTAGTGAGCGCGACATTGCACGAGTGTTGCGCAGGTTGACATCGCTGCGGCGACTAACAATTGACGCTCCACAACTCGAACACTTTTACACTCATCTACCAAGAGTCATGGAACATCTATCTTTGGGTGCAGGTCAATCAGATACAGGCTTATCAAGTTGGTCTGCCATTGGAACGCATTTCTTGTCACTGAAAAGTCTTACTGTCGTGAATCCCAGTCCTGACCTTTTGGACCGGCTGGCGAGCATCGATTGGAAGGGAAGCTTGCGCACGGTTCGAAAACTTTACATTGCTCTGCCAATCGCGGATGACATGGAACGACACTGCATGAGGCCAGCTCACTTCCTGCAAAAGCCACCTGCAGATGATTTTGGCGCCCTACTACTCTCATGGGCTTCCAGGATACGAGGTCAGCGTCCGCCCGGTCATCATCTTGAAATCCTTTACGGAGCTGGGCCCTTTCAGGACTGATCTGATGACCGGACAGACTAGACGAAAAAGGAGTCAAGCACACTGGTTCGCCTATTATAAAGTACAATGACTGCTCAATTTTGCTTTGCAATTGCGTACCGGTACGTTCGGAGAGCACGTCGTCGAAAAGCAGAAGCGGCAGGTGCTCTCTGCGAAGAACTTGACAGCCATTCCGCTCGCACGATTTAAAGTCGCCTTGTGTTCGACACTGTATTCAAGTCAATCGATGCACAGACCCTTCGCTGGCTAGAAGGTCTTTGAGTTTCTTGTGCTAGCTATGTTGGTTTACGAGCCTGAGGAAATGGAGATTCGCCGGCTGTAGTCACAATGGTGCTGATGGCGCGAACGTCAGCTGCTTAAGGAGTCGAGTTCGCAAGTACTAGTGGAGCCTGTAAAACAAACAAGGGGGGATTTGACGACGAACGAGCGAAGCCGAGCAGATAGACGGTCTCGTTTTTCAGCAAGGGCTCGGGCTCGCAGACGAGAGGAGGTATCAAGCTCAAGGTTGATGTAGTTGCAGTCAGTTTGACAATCTAGCCATATTGATATCCCAGTCTAGCAGCTGTGGGCTGGCAAAGAATGCAGCTAGCAAGCACAGGCAATTATATATGTGTGCCTATTACCACATTTACCAGATATGTGAGACTATTGCAAGCACCACTCATGCTATAAACAGGTGCGTAGGTCTGCGAGTCCCCTTCAGTTGTGAACGACATACCCTGGTGCGATTTCACACATCGTCGACCTGGAATATGGCATGAAGGAAGCAATGGGACTATGACTCGACATGGAGCGATACATTGAAGCAGTCGGCTGTGCAGCGTGTGTGTGCTGAGTGTAGCCTGTACGAGGGCAGCGATTAAATTAAAGTTTGCGCTTGCAGTCAAAGGACTTCTCGCATGCACGTCGTCCCTTCCGCGGCAACCGCGTGGGATGCAGCGCCGACTTTTCCCCACAATGACTCCAGATTAGCCGGCACTTTCCGCCGGAGTCTGCCTGGGAGAACGCTACGAGACGCTTTTAAATACAAGCGAACGCCAGATTAGCAAGCAGAGTTGACACCACGACATCCACCTACAGCCCAGCCCATCAGCATGAAGTCAGAGGCTCGGCACGAAGAGTCCGTTGATTTGGCTCATACAAACTCAGATGAAGGCAAACCATACCTCAATGATCATGTCCCATTCACCGCTGCTGAGGAGAAGAAGTTGCTGCGTAAAATTGACATGAGGCTTATTCCATGGCTGAGTTTCCTCTACCTCCTGTCGTTTTTAGACAGAGCAAACATAGGAAATGCTAGGTGGGGTTTTCAAGCCTTCAATTGATGTACTAACATGATAGGTTGCAGTATGTTGCCTTTGAGATCGAGTGAAAGACTAATCAATCCAGGGGACTGGAAAAATCGCTTGGTTTGAAAGATCAGCAATACTTGTGGGCATTGACCATCTTCTTCTTTCCTTATGCTGCTGCCGAGCCAGCTTGCAACATTTTACTCAAAGGTCTGAAGCCTCACGTGTGGTTCTCCGGTATCATTGTTGCTTGGGCAATTGTCATGACATGCATGTCTGCCATGACGAACTATCCCGGGATTCTTGCGGCACGCTTTTTCCTTGGCCTGACTGAGGCTGGTCTCTTCCCTGGTGTCAAGTATGTCTTCACAAGGTTTGGTTCCCAGTATTGACTATAGTTACTATCTTTCGTGCTGGTATAAACGCAACGAACTGGGTCTCCGTATGGCCATCTTCTTTTCCGCTGCAACAGCCAGTGGAGCTTTTGGAGGTCTGCTAGCGGCCGGTATTGGCAAGCTAGATGGTAAGGGAAACATGAAGGGATGGCAATGGTAAGCATTTTGAATATACGATGGCACATGCTGACAAACACAGGCTCTTCTTGCTCGAGGGAATTGTCACCATCTTAGCCGGAGTAGCCTCGTGGTGGCGTATGTGCAGATTTTCACTATGAACTCTGCTAACCTTTAGTGATTCAGGACTTTCCAGACACTGCCAAGTTTTTGACTGAGCGTGAACGAGCGCAAGTCATCTGGCGATTGCAACAAGATCAACAAAAGTCCGCCGCAGGAGAAGGCTTTTCTGTCCGCAGCGTCCTGAGAGCTTTCCTCGACATCAAGGTCCTTCTGGCCTGTGTCGTGTACATTGGTTGTCTCGGGCCACTTTATGCCTTTTCCCTCTTCCTTCCCACCATCATCTCCACTCTGGGTTACTCTGGTACGACCGCTCAATTGTACTCGGTTGCACCTTACGTGGTTGCTGCATTTGGTACAATCTGCCTAGGCTACGTGGGAGACCGATTTGGCTACCGCAGTCTGCTCAACATGTTTTCATCCACGATTGCCATCATTGGCTTTGCCCTGTTGCTTGGAGACCGCAACACAAATGTACAATACCTTGGTACCTTCCTTGGCGCGCTCGGTGTCTATCCTACGATTCCTCTGACCATCAGTCTCTTCTCGGGCAACCTCGAGGGAAGTTACAAGCGCGGTGTAGCAATTGGCATTTTCATCTCTGCTGGTAACTTCCAAGGAGCCGTCAGTTCAAACATCTTCAGGGCTAAAGACAAGCCTCGTTATATCCTGGGACACAGTGTCGTTATTGGATATCTTTGTTTGGTCTTCTTTGGTTCCTTTGCAACGTTCCTCTACTTGCGATGGGAGATGGCTGCTCGACGTGCTGGTAAGCGTAACCATCGTGTGGAAGGCAAATCGCAGCAGGAGATTGACCAGTTGGGTGACTTGCACCCTGACTTTGTTTACCAGTACTAAACGGACGTTGGTAGCAGTTTGTAGATTGGTTTATATTCTCAATTTATCGTACTTGATGCGCGTGAAATGCTGCACCATCTGGTAATGTTCGCCATGACGGACGGTCGCGATGGTCAAACTCCCATACACGTCGACGCCAAGCTCAGCAAACGCAAGCCTAAGAGATCACCCGCGTACAAGACCTGCATCATGTCGCACTTTGAGGACAATAATCCCTTTGACGATTCTGATCGGCCGGCCTTCCTCAATATTTCATCGCCCACCATGACCGCTGAATCGGCAGATGAACCTACACAGCTCGCAGCGCCCAGTCAACACTCTAAGGACCACGTCTCGACGTTCTCAAATATGCGTCGCGCCTCCTCCAACTTCCAGGGCCGGTGTCAACGTATTGACCAGATCCTACCATTCCTCGAAGCAGGCGGCACGATTCACATTATTGATGCCGGTAAGAATATGGAAGGCGCAGGCGGGGCATTCATCACGTATACGATTCGGACGGGTGATCTAGAGGTACGCAGACGCTACAGTGAGTTTGAAAGCTTGCGTGCAAGTCTAGCG
The DNA here is from genome assembly GCA_003568695.1 of Protomyces arabidopsidicola. Lineage (NCBI taxonomy): Eukaryota > Fungi > Ascomycota > Taphrinomycetes > Taphrinales > Protomycetaceae > Protomyces > Protomyces arabidopsidicola. The sequence continues at coordinate 177,147 of QXMI01000222.1, forward strand.
CGCTTGTATCCATGCATGATTGTCCCGCCCATCCCGGAAAAGCAGAGCGTCACTGAGTATGTCAGTGGTACTGCACGAGCGCGCGAGAATGTTCCAACAATTGAGCATCGTAAGCGGATGCTCGAGACATTTCTTCAACGGTCGGCAAGACATTCACATCTACGCAAAGAGCGCGTGTTGCATAAGTTTCTGGACCCGAATGTTTCATGGAGCGAGGTGCTGACCTCGCCACCGATCTCTCTGCTACCGAAGAATATTCTGCGTGCACCGCCCAATGATGCTGCATCGGCGCACGATGATCCTGCTTATGCCAATCTACCAATTCCAGCACATACATCGAAAGCCTCTAAGACGGCAACAGATCCAGTCTCGGTGCGCTTGTTGGCCGTTGAGAAGAATTCAAAAGAGTTCGAAGGGCTCCTTGCATCCACCCTTGAGAAGACCAATCGACGCACCCTCAAGCGCTTCAACGACTTGTCTGTCGAGTACAATGAACTTGGTGGCGATTTCAATGCATTCTCTCTCTCTGAACCGCCTCAGCTGGCGAGTTCCATTGAAAAGCTTGGTCAAGCCTGCGATGAGACGTACTTGTCCACCAGTAATCTAGTCTTCACATTGAGCAACGCCTTTACAGAGCCACTCGGCGAACAAACACAGATGCTCGCCATTGTCCGGCAAGTACTAAAATACAGACGGCAAAAGATGACACAGGTGGAGCAAGCGGGGGAACTGCTTGCAGCGAAACGAGCACAGCTAGAGCAACTCGAACGCTCAGAACAAGAAGCTAAACGGATTGATGGTGCACTCAATCGACTTGGTGAGCCGGCAGCAGGAGAATTCCCACCCACGCATGATCCTGCACCTGTTGCAGCACAGTCAGAGGTGGCAGCGAGAAAACCAGCTTCAACACCCTTGAGCGTCGGTAGCTTCAAGTTTGGTCTTGGCAAGCTGAATCATGCCATTCACTCCCTCACAGACACAGATCCTGCCTTGACGCGCAGGCAAAAGATTGGTGCAACTCGGGAATTGATTGCAGCGCTCGAAGTGGCTGAGCAAAACAGTGTGCGCGACCTGAAGTATGTTGACGAGACCATCTCTCAAGAAGTAGAGACGTGGGAGGATTCAAGACGGGAGGATTGGCGGCGCTTGATGGAGTCTGTGGGTGTTGCCTATGTGGCTTGGGCGAGGAAGGCGCTCGAGTCGTGGACAGAAGCGTTGCAGACCATTGAAGACGTACCTGCGCACGAGTACTTCTGATCCATTCACCACACAAGCAAAGGAACATCATGACACAGGTCTCTTACTCTGCATGGCTCAGGGACGTCGGCATCTTTGCCACGAGTGACTTGCCACACTTTGCCTACATAGATCACAGTCAAGCAACCCTCTACATCCAGTCTTCACGCTTGCGCGACCACCAGACCATCATGCAGCGCCTCTTTTTACAGGCATCCACACAGACAAGTCTCTGCTGTGTAGGCAAATCTCCCATGCTTGGCTTCCGCTGGCTCGACGCAGATAAAGTCGACAAGTTCCAGGTGCGTTGCATGTGACCCCTGTTAAAATGCTGACACGCTTTTCCCTAGATCAAGTTTGCGTCTGCAGAAGCGTATGATGCTTTTGTACAGTCGTTATCACGCTACATAGCGGTCCAAGCACCTACTCATGTGCCACCCAGAATCGCGCCGCAGCAAGGACACTTTCTACAACGAGGTCATGGGGCACTTGCCTTGCAAGATGCCTTTAGACCGACACCTTTGCCTTCTGCACGAGAACCTACTTTGATGCACGATAGAACAAATCACGTACCGTCTCAAACATCGACTCAGACGCTGCTGGGCAGTCAATCAAGCACGGGTGGCGCTATGGAGACTGTCCTATCTCCACAAGTCACCCAAGCAGTATCGCCTGCCATTCCCCGTGCGCTGCAGGCAACGGCGACAGAAGCAAGTCAGCTGAGCGGAGAAGAACTAGATACCCGACTTGCAGCGTTTTTGAAGGATGAACGGTGTCTCGCACTGCTGCAGGCTGTTGATGCCCGCTTCACTGCTGCTGGACTGCATCAGACACTGTAGTCTGTTCAGATGGAGGGGATGGCGTGTGAGCAATGTTGGATTTTGAGCATCCAGAGTCGATATCTACGGTGAGTAGTCAGCCTAGCCCTAGAACAATGACAGACGAACAGGACGTAGTCGACACGCCGTCAGAGAGCAAGGCATCCAAGCGCCGCAGAGAAAAGGTACAATCTTATGCAAATAGGCAAGGCGAAGAGATTGCACAACTGCCACAAAAGCGATACTATCGACAACGCGCCCATGCCAACCCATTCTCTGATCATGTACTCGTCTATCCCGTCAGTCCAGAGACAATGGACTGGTCTGCGCTCTACCCGAAAGCGGGAGAGCGACAGGTAGAGATTGCCGATGTTGGATGTGGATTTGGTGGATTGCTGGTTGCCTTGGCGCCGCACTTCCAGGACTCTCTTATACTTGGTATGGAGATTCGTGCACAAGTTACGGACTACGTGCATGAGCGGATTCGTGCATTGCGGCATCAAGAGCAATTGACAGGCACATACGACAATATCGCTGTACTTCGAGCGAATAGTATGAAGTTTCTTCCAAACTTCTTTCGAAAGGCACAGCTGAGCAAAATCTTCTTTTGCTTCCCGGATCCACACTTCAAGGCGCGGAAGCACAAAGCGAGGATTGTGACGCCAACGTTGTTGGCGGAGTATGCGTTTGTTTTGCGCGAAGGCGGGATTGTGTATACCATTACGGATGTGCTGCAGTTGCATCTGTGGATGAAGCGGCATTTAGATGAGCATCCGTTGTTTGAACGGCTTGCGGAGGCGGAGGAGGCTGCAGACGTGTGTGTGCAGGAGATGCTGGTCAAGACGGAGGAAGGCAAGAAGGTGGAGCGGAACGAGGGAGACAAGTACGTGGCCTGTTATCGTCGCCTGCCGAACCACTAGCATGCGTCGTAGAAACCTCAGCGGCTCTGGCAGTAGGCCCATTACTAGCGACGTGTTCTTCTCAAAGCTGCGACGTGTTCCTTGCCAAGACGCGCTTGTGCCAGATTCCATATATTTCGCGACCTCGCACAAAAGCAACCGACCATATACAGGCTCAGGCAGCTCACCCATATCATGTCCAGTGCTTCTTCATACCCTGCACTCAAGGAGAGGCCCATCAAGGAGACCCTCGTCCTATTTGATGTCGACGGCACCTTGACGCCCGCCAGGCAACACGTCTCTGGCGAGATGATCGCCATGCTGCATGCGCTGCGCCAGCAAGTCGCTATTGGCTTTGTCGGTGGCTCTGACTTGCCGAAGCAGCAGGAGCAACTCGCATCCGGCGACGTCAAAGGTACATCCCTTCTACCTTGTTGGCTAGTACTCACATACAGTGACGGATCTATTTGACTATGCATTCGCTGAAAATGGATTGACTGCCTACCGTCAAGGTCAGCAAATGGCTTCTCAGTCCTTCATCTCTTGGATTGGGGAGGCCAAGTACAAGCAGATGGTCAAGTTCATCCTGCACTATATTGCTGATCTTGAGCTGCCCGTGATGCGCGGTACGTTTATTGAATTTCGCAACGGCATGATCAATGTTTCGCCTATTGGCAGGAATGCCTCTATCCAGGAGAGGCATGATTTCGAGGCATACGACAAGGAACACCATGTTCGGCGTGATCTGGTGGCTGCCTTGAGAAAGCAGTTCTCCGATTTGGCGGTGACCTACTCGATTGGTGGTCAAATCTCCTTCGATGTCTTCCCCACAGGTTGGGATAAGACATACTGCCTGCAGCATGTTGAGAAGGATGGGTGGAAGGAGATTCACTTCTTTGGTGACAAGACGTATGAGGGAGGGAATGACTATGAGATCTTCAATGACAGTCGGGTCATTGGCCATTCTGTAACGAAGCCGGAGGACACGATGGAGGTCCTCAGAGAACTCTTCTTGAAGTAGATGATGCTACTATCAGGCCCTCCATACCAGCGTCAGAGTGAGGAGTAGTCGTAGCTGGTTGCTTGCCTTTCCTCCAAATTTCATTCGCTCGCCGGAACTCGGACGAGAACTCAAGAGCAAGCACTCACTCAGCACATACACACACTCAAGCCATGCTCGCTCGGTCTTCCCTCAATGTTGCGGCACGCACAGCCATGATCCAGCGTCAAGCCATCCGCGTCGCTTCCACCACCAGCATCACGGCAGATGAATCGCATGCGCTACTTGCCGCACAACGTCGACGTCGTCCAAACTCCCCGCATCTCACTATCTACCAGCCCCAGCTCACTTGGTACCTGTCCATGATGAATCGCATCACAGGTGTTGCGCTTTCCGGAGGTATGCACTGCTTAAGTCATGGCGATTGCTCGTTTGGGCGGAAACGCGATGCATATGGATAGAGTTGCTGACACATCATACTAGGTTTCTACGTCTACGGCGCCGCATACCTTGCTGCTCCAGTCTTTGGCTGGCATCTCGACACCGCTACATTGGCCGAGGCCTTTGGTTCGCTCAGTGATGTCTCCAAGTTCGCCCTTAAGACAACTGTTGCGCTGCCATTTTCGTACCACTCGTGGAATGGTCTTCGTCATTTGATGTAAGTTGTTCTTGATCTCCTGGATGTATCGAGGATTTTTGCTGACTAGCTAGGTGGGACACTGCTACGGAGCTCTCTCTCAAGGGCGTCTACAGAACGGGTTACGCTGTATTGGGTTTGACGGCTGTTTCGTCGGTCGGTTTGGCTCTCCTTTAGATACAGACAATTACATCGTAGCAAGGTTACCTATCATCCCGTCTATCCATATCGCGCCTTCAGTGCCCTCTCCAATTTGGTGTGAATTGTTCACCTTGCAAACCATCGCCCATGCCAACGACTGTAGAAGAATACGATGTGGTCATTGAAGGCACTTCCCTGGCTCACAGCATTCTCGCTGCTTCTCTCCCAGCTTTGCGTATCCTTCACATAGATGCACGCGATGGCTATGGTGCTTTAGAAAGTCTTCTCCCATTCACTTTGCTCCAAGCTGCCGAACAGGCTACAGCAACCAAGACTGCTGCTCCTCATCTTGCTGCAACGCTACCAAATGGACTATCTCATGTGAAGCTACTAGCTAGCTCCTCAAACGAGACACTAGGGTCCGCACGCCACTATAATATTGAATGCACACCGCGCCTCTTGCTCGCTGGCTCCACACTAGTGGATGTGTTGCGTGATGCAGGGATCGCCGAGTACATGGATTTCAGAGCCCTTGCAGATTTCTTTTTGTTTGATATCGAAGCAGGTAAGCTTGTCAGGGTACCTTCTACAAAGGAAGATATCTTTACAGACAAGACCATGCCACTCTTGACGAAACGCCGGCTCATGAAATTTATTAAAGCCTGTGCAACAGAGGATCTGGAAGGCTTAGGGAGAGCTGATGAGCCTGTTGAACAGGCGCTCTTGCAAGATTGGCGACTTTCTGAACCGTACGTGCACGCATTCGCATATTCCCTAGGTCGTTCACAAGGCCACCAAACACCCATCAAGGAATGTATGCAGCAAGTCAAGCAACATGTGACTAGTCTTGGACGGCTAGGTGGGTCCTTTCCAGCAGTGCTCGGTATGTTTGGGACGGGTAGTGAGTTGTGTCAAGCGTTTTGTCGCAAAGCCGCCGTGAAGGGTGCTACATACCGTCTATCAACGGCTTGTCGACAGGAGGGTGGCAAGTTGTTGTTAACCGGAGAAGATGTCGAAATCCACGCAAAGTATCTGGTTCGTGCTGCTGGATTTTCAGAACGGCTGACGAGGATGCGACGGGTAGTTGTTCTTTGCGGTGATGCAGAGACTTGGTTGCAAGCGCATTGTCAGGCCGGCGAAGGGATGGTGGTGGCGATTCCACCAGCAGCCTTTGGGAAAGAAACTACCTGGGCTGTTCATGCACAAGTCCAAGGTGCAAGCGCTGGTGTGTGTCCAAAGGGCAAAGTTATCTTGTTTCTCGAGGTGGGTATGGAAGATGCACATGGCATGGTCGAAGCAGAGAGACTCTTGGAGCAAGCACAGCAGCTCGTGTTGAACTTGAGACAACCTGCGCTACAAGTCCTGGCAGGCGTCCAGTATTGTGTCTTGCAGGAAGAGGCGACAATGGCCTCAGCAGCACAAGATTCTCTCAACACGATAGAGACGCAGGTGACTGGCACATACGATGAGATTGTCGAAGAGGCGCGTCGTGCACATGCCCTCATCACTGGCACAACAGAGACGTTCATGGTCCCTGCACCACAAGAAGAACAGGACGAGTGATAACTTATAGAAAGATATAAGCTTTATGGTTTTGCGTAAAGTCAAGTCGGACATAGTCCTACGACAAGGACGCCTTGGAATATAAAGCTCCACTACAAAGACCGACCCCTGTTCGGGATCTTCATGGCCAAAGTTGAGTCAATCACGCACCCGTCATCGCAAACGCTTCATAGGAATTAACACGTACAAAGTCAAGAAGACTCTGCAGCGGACAATGGCAAGAAGCCATCATCTAGTTCTGCGCGGGAAGATGAACGCACCCAAGCGCAAGACTCGACCACAGAAGTGGGAATCCATTGCTCGAATGCCGAGTGTACTGGAGAAAAAGTCATCTACGCGCTTGCGGATTTTCTTTGTGCGCGCATGGGTTCGGCTAATTGTGGGTCGCACGCTCAGAATGGCCCAGCAACGCTACTTGACTTGACTGTCTACCTATACGTTTACTCTTCTCCATCTTGTACATTATTAACTCTGCTGCCAATGGCATCACTTGCTACGTCGAAACGTCTGATTAAAGAATTCAGAGCGCTCCAAAAATTACCCAACAGAGACTTACTCTATCTCGCGCCACAGAATGAAGACGATTTGAGTCATTGGACTGCTTCATTTGAGGGACAATCAGGCACACCCTTTGAGCATGGCATCTTCCATCTCAAGATCCACTGTCCACCGGCATACCCAGCAATGCCACCCGTTGTCACATTCATCACACGCGTCGCACACCCGAATGTTCATTTCAAAACAGGTGAGATTTGTCTCGATATCCTCAAGGAACGGTGGAGTCCTGCCTGGACACTGGGGACGGCGTGTACGGCAGTGGTACAGCTGCTTGCATCTCCAGAACCAGATTCACCACTCAATATTGATTTGGCGAATTTGTTGAGGAGTGGGGATGTCCTTGGGTATGAGAGTCTTGTTCGGATGTATGTCGAGATGTATGCTTTACCTGTCGTCGGTGGTCGTTCCTAAGACTGTTCATCTATGCAAATGCATCTATGCTATACGACGCCTAGTGAGAAATTCACGCACATACTGACCGACCTCTTCACTCAGCAAAAATGTATCATGCCCGAAATGCGACTGCTCAAGCGATAATTCAGAATACTGTACATCCATATTGCCTGTCTCCCTCAATGCATCTGCAATTTCACGTTGACACGACACAGGCATGAGGTTATCGCTTTGCACACCTACCACCAGTGTGGGTGTTTCTCGCATGGATTGCATGCCATGGGCGAGATCCTTGATGGCGGATTGACGAATCGTTGCAGTGGCTGCAGAACCAGTTGGTGTTGCAGGATCCGGCTGTTCAGGGTATGCTGCCGTTCTGCATAGATCCGCTTGCTGTTCAAACCCGCCTGCTTGTTGTAATTGTGCAAGTCTTCGTTGGTAGCTGCCCGACAAGTTGAACAAGTCCATGGCCTTTGAGACGTACAACAATGAATTAGGGTCGTAGGAACCGATGAATTTCTCACCAGCATGGTCTAGGTACGTTTCCACCAAAAAGTCTGGACAGAAAGCCGGGGCGAGTGTTTCATTCGCACGTCGTGAACCAAACCTATGTTCCCACTCTGGGCCTGAGCGATAGGAGATTGTTGCAATTTGTCTGGCTAATTTCATGCCTGCGTGAGGAAGTACTTTATCATAATAAAAGCCACGCGACCAATTCGCATCGGCCATGATGATTTGTCGCTGAGAGTGGCGAAGTGCAATACTGTAGGGATGCGACTTTGCACAGCCAGAGATGGAGACAACGGCACCCACTCTGTTTGGAAAGAGGGTGGCAGCTGCAAGGGATTGCATGCCACCCATGGAACTACCGATGCTAGCGAACAGTCGAGGGACGCCTAAGTGATCAAGCAGCTTGAATTGCGCACGAAGCATGTCATTGAGTGTGAGGATGGGGAATCGCGTTGCATAGGGTTGTCCGTCTGCAGGGTCGAGGGAGCGTGGTCCCGTACTACCGAAACAACCACCTAGGACATTCGTGCAGAGGATGTAGTAGTGGTCCGTATCGAGGGGCTTGCCGGGACCAATATACTTCTCCCACCAACCGGGCTGTGCGTTTTCCGGCGTGGAGTGGGCATGGCTCGATGCAGAGAGACCTGTATGGAGCAAGATGACATTGGACTTGTCTGCGTTCAAGGTACCCCAGGACTCGTATGCAATGTCAAAGGAAGGAAGACGTCCGCCATAGTCGCATGTCAAGGATTCCGTCGAATGCCAGACATGGACACCCTCGGGTGAGCTCGAGTAGCTCGGTTCAGGGCCTGATTCGAGGGAGGTCTGGTAGCGTTGTGTACGCTGCTCACTTGCATCGAGGCAGGGGAAATCTAGCTGTGCATTGCTGCCTGACCTTGGCGACACGGTGGCGGAGAAGGCCCTACGGTACTGTCGGGCGTCAATGAGGGAAGGCCTGAGACATGTGCAGTAGGCCTTTGCTCGGGAAAGCGTTCTGACGGACTGCCTGAGGAGATGCGGCATGCTCCTGCTATAGCTGGAGTGTATGTCGCTGCATGGAAGGGGCCAGCGTGGTTGTCTGTGCCTGATCGACCGCCAGTCAGCAGTTGAAGTCGCGCCATAGATGGAAAGACGCAGTCACAAACACGAACCTCCATACACTGCTAAGCAGTAACACGCTACAGAGCAAGTTCACCACGCCAGCCAGTCGCCAGCACCCGCACGCGTCCCTGCAGCAAGCCGAGTCGCACAGAGAGCCTGCCACGCACAACACCACGTGTCCCCTCTGCAACGAGCAAGCGTCTGCGCACCGAAGCAGCAATCCCGTGACCGAACCCACCAGCTCGCAGGCAGGCAGCAAGAGGCAGGCAGGCAGCAGCCATGGACACAGACAAGGCGCACACAAACAACAACAACACCAACGCCAACAACACGCGCAGGCAGGACAGACACACCCACAACAGCGCCCACCACGATGCACACGTCGTCGACCCGGGACTCGCACAACACCTAACACACGCCATGACAAACCACCATGGCCTCGACACGCAGCACGACGGCGCCGTTGTTTCGCAAGTCTCTGATTTGCCGGCCCTCGCGCACGGTGAAGAACCGTTTCCCTCCTTTCCGGGACCCTACACACATGCCGAGGAGCATCCAGAGTTTGGCTCCGCTGGGGGATCGCCTATGCAATCCGGCGACGTGAGTATGCATGAGCATCATCATCTGCATGGCGACGACGGAGGTCTGGCCAATGCCATGCAGCAGGCGCAACAGCGTGGACAAGCGCGTAGGTCCGGCTCAGCGAGTCGGTTGAGTGTTGTCCTTGGTGAAGATGGGAAACCGATTGCTGAAGGGGATCGACCTGCTCAAGGCACGGAAGAGTGGAATCAAATGCGCAGAATCAATCACAAGGAAGTTGAGAGGAAGCGTCGCGAGACCATCAACGAAGGGATCGGTATGCTGTCGGCCCTTGTCCAAAAGGAATACTCGCAACCTGAGCGCAATAAAGGTGCTATCCTTCGAAAGGCCGCGCAGTATATTGAGAAGCTGAAGAACAACGAGACAAACCTGACGGAGCGCTACACACTTGACAAGCTGCTGTCGGAACAGACCATTGCAGACTTGCAGAGTAAGCTGGAAAAGACAAAGCAAGAGTGTGAGCGAGCGTGGAGGGAGGTGGATATCTGGAAACGCGCAGCTGCAGAAGCGGGCGTTAAGCCAGATGAAGTCGATGTCATGGCCAGTATTGAGTTTCCTCACTAGCCGGTCACTCGCCGAGATCCACTTCTGTAGCACTTCTATTCTTCATTCTGTATATTTCGCTATTTGCTCGACTTTGACGACCATTTCAGCGACATCATGTCATTAGCCAGACGACCATCCAGCGACATCATGTCATTAGCCAGACGACCATTCAGCATACTCCTCAGGCGCAGCTGTAGACAATCAAGGCTTGTGTCTCACCTTCGCCAAAGTGCCCTTCCCACATACAACAAGACACTCGCCCAACAACCGCGTTTCTTCAGCACGACTCCCCTCTCTCGCTACGACCACGCACCAAGCACATTGACAGACCGTCGTTACTTCCAACTAGCAGACACAACCCTCTCACATCTCCTCACTGAACTGGAACGCGAAGCCGATGCCAATGATTTACTGGAAGACGTAGAATACGCCGATGGCGTCATGAACGTCACTGTTGCAACATTAGGAACGTATGTGATTAATCGACAACCACCCTCGAAACAGATATGGCTCAGTTCACCGTTGTCTGGACCAAAGCGGTTCGACTATGTGGAGGGCGATGGGTGGGTGTATAAAGATGGCACGGCATTAAAGGCGTTGTTGGTAGAGGAGTGGACACAGGCTGGCTTGAAGATTGACTTGAAGGGCTTGGGGCTCCATGAGCATGCTTAGAATATGATCACGATGAGGCAGTCCAACTTAGCGTGCAATAGCATGCACGACCAGGCCCTTTGTTGGATACCTGCTTCATCAATGAAGAAGCGTATACTGTTCATGGAAACAGCTTCAACGACGGATGGCATGCAGTACGTTGCATTAGCATTGAGGCCCTGGTTGAAGAGCGTTGCTTGCTCTTGCAAGTGCCTGAGACGAGTTGATGCACTCTTCCTGCTTCGTGGGCGACCAGACAGACGCAATCACGAGCAAGTCTTCCGTCCACAGAGGTAGAGGAGGAGGGTTCCGGTGATTCCTTACCAGATGCCATATTATACAGGCAGATACTAGATCGCACGCGTGAACGCATTTTGGGTGCCCAAGTGACCATATGAAGTTCCTTGAATCGCCTCGCCTCTCTCTACCTAAACTACCGCTTTATTAATGATGCCTTTCAGGTGCAGATGTCGCCCTCTACACAGCTTGCGTCTCATACGCTCCTCCTCATCAAACTCCTCCTCATCAAGCGCATCAAGCACACCTGCAACGCTCGAAGCGCTCTTTGCAAAACCATCCTGGTCAACGAGCACACTCCTCCATGATGCTTCACCTTCAGGAGGCTCATCACCCATCCAACCCATTTCTGAAGAACAACTCGCTCATCTCTACAAGCTCTCTGCCCTTCAACTCCCTCAAGATCCAAGTGAACGTCTTGCGCGACGTCATGCATTAGCAACGCAGCTTCATTTCGTTAGACTGGTACATGAGGTGGACACAACGGGTGTTCAACCCCTTCACAACATACTCGCCTCACAGCATACGAGCAGCTTGACGTATGAAGCTGCACTTGAAGTGGGTGAAAAGGCGAGAGAGCGATTCAAGCACGAAGATGCACAGCGTGCTGGAGGTCAAGCACCCACAAGGCCAGATTATACAAAGCTTGCGAAACGGACACGAGGGAAATTCTATACGGTCTCTGGGAGTCTTGTGAATAACACCGAGCAGTGACAGGACCGGCACTGTGTGACTGGCACTGCCTGGACTATGTGTATGACACAGACGCCGGCTTACAATCCATCAACTCGCCCGCGAGAGAGAATATATGTAGTGGTTGCGTGGACACTGGACTCTATTCATGGCCACATTATGATTGCTAGGAGCATTCCTGGTAGCTGGGCTTCTTTTGCAAGATGCGAATTTGACTGTATCGTGGTCATCGCTTGCTGTGTGCCGGGGTCTTCCACCTGTCAAATAAGTATATAACTAGCTAGATCCTACCGTATTTTCGAGAGCATCATGCATTCATTAGCTGTTCTCGAAACTGTGGTGTACAGTCAATGTGTGCGTAGATCAGATCTGACAGCAACGCGGTGCCCACCCTCCAAATTCGCTCTTGTCCCTTGAGCTCAAGGAAAGAAGCATGGCTCCTACACTTGTAGACGACAACTCACCAAAGACCTTCAATGTTCTCCTTACTGGGTTTGGACCTTTTGCTTCTGCTACAGAAAGCAATCCGTCATGGGAAGCTGTCAAACTACTCGCACAGCGCGGACGCGACTTTGATGTGCTTGTGAATAGCTGCACATCACCTGGATCTGCCACCAAAAGCATACAGGAAAGAAGACGCGTACATCTAGCCACTGTCTTTATGCCCACTGTATTTGACGCAGTCATAGAGAAGATACCTGTTCTTCATGGTCGTCTGAAGGCATCGCCCGCAGCACAAGACGATCAGGACAAGCAAGATCAATTCGATCCTACGAAGCACTATGACCTATATCTACACATCGGGCAAGGTCGTCCAGGTGGTGTAAAGCTGGAAATGCGTGCACATCACAAAGGTTACCAAAAAGGAGATGTCCTTGGTAAGCTACCGCCATTGATTGTGGGAGACAATGCAGGCGAGCGTGGATACCCTCTCGCTGAAAAGCTAGAGTTGACTTCAGATGACTGCTTAGAGACCAGCATTGACGGTATGGCATTAGCTGAACGTCTGACACACAATCATGAAGGCATCAGCATATCAACGAGCCAGGATGCTGGCCACTATCTATGCGACTTCATCTATTTTGCATCACTGGCTGAAGCGTCATTCGCTGCACGTCGCGTAAGAGACACAACGCAACGTGCCAAGGTTCTATTCGTACATGTATCACCCTTGGATGATCCGATGTCACTAAACCAAATGGCAGATGTGCTCCATAGTCTCGTCACAGCAATGTGCGAGTCGGCGTAGAGTTAAAATGGCCGAACGCTCATATGATAAATGACTACAGACGCCTCACCGCTCTGGCACGAACACCACCAAACTTGAGGGGTGTGGCGTCAATGACTTTTGTGATGAGACCACGGTAATAATCGCCTTCTTGTCCAGCGAGTGCCTTCATGACGGCTTCGCGACCGAGTCCAAATTCCTTGATAACCAGCTCAATCTCACGCGGCTTGAACGGTGGCTTCCGCTTTTTGGCGGCAGTCTTTTGAACACGACTCGGTTCAGTGCGTTCCTTGAGTAGCAAAGCCCTGTCTTCCGCCTCTTTCCGTTGCATCTTCTCGAGCATCGTAATGGTGCTCCTGAATCCAGCTTCATATCCACCTCTCGCTGCCTTCTTGAAACCACACAGACCACCTGATGTCCAGAGAATAGGCTCATGCTTGTGATTTGTCAAGGTCAGCAGCGTATTGCTGTGAGAGGTCAAGCAGTGCAGGTAGTACTTTTGTGCATCAGCAGGCGCGCTTGCATCTTGCTTGAATATCTTGGATGCAGGCAGTACCGGACCAGAAGCACTTTTCACACGTCTAGAAGAGCCCATCAAGTCGCCAAACAATAAACTCGTATCGATGGCATCGATAGGCGCCGCAGCGGTACTTTCGGAGGTGCCTTCTGATGGAGATGTTGGGTCTTGCTGTGCCGTTGCTCGAAGCTTGCCTGCAAGGTCACTTGGTTTTGGCGTGTCCTCTAGGACAGATCTTGAGCAAGAGAAGCAACGACGTACGACAGATGCCGAGTGGACGATGCTTCTTCTGAGCAGCATCTGGTCGCCCGTCGTCCAGCTTTGTCAACGTCCTTGCGCGCTTGAGGGATTCCTTTGCTAACCCGACTTCCCACGCCTGTTGAAAAAGTCAATTACTTGCAGCGCGACTGTACTCAGGAACACTACAAGCTCGAATGGCGATGAGCTGCGAAACAATTGTCAAGTCGCTGAGAAACGACCAGCTACCGATACATGAGCGTCTAGAGTCTGTAAAAGCGGCTCGTATACCACGAAAAAATGACTTGCTCGTCCAATTTCTGCTGAGAGAAGTACGCTCTGTGAATCCTGATACTGCCAGGGCTGTTTGGGAAACGCTGGAGCAAACAGTAAGTTTCATTCTGCCAGAGAGACTCGCGCCTCTAGTGAGAAAATCTCAGCTTATTGCTGGCCTTGACCAATCTCTGCAGGTTGGCCAGGCAATTGACTTGCCATCCATTGAACGTGCAGCTCAGTCTGTGCTATCTAAGCTCACGCTACACAGGTCGCTCTCAAAGTGCCTGAGCTGTTCTATCGAAACCTCACTATCAGTGATCAAAACTTTAACAGTCCTTCATGCAACAGCCTCTTCTAGTCAGCGCAAAGATTGGATTGCTCTACTCGACATGCTTGTGGACTTTGCCCTGTTCAACGCTCAGTATCGGCATACTTCAAAAAGGCTGACAGAAGAGATTAGTCGGTCTTGCTTGCCCCTCATCTCAGGGGCTCTGGCAAGTCAAAATGCGCGCTCCTCTCTCAAGCGTCTTCTAGAGCAGACTCTGTGGTCTGAGGCGAGTCTCTCTGAGTTTACAACGAAACCAGACTCTCTCGGCGCAGCACTCGGTAGCATCACGAGTCCTTCAATTGACTTTGCACAAATCGCTTTCGAGGCGATAGCCAATGCTTCAATAGCAACCTCGAAGCATGTTGTCCTCGCAAACCTGCTATTGAAAGAGCTTCTTCCAAAAGTTGCTCTCAATGAACAAGTCGTCATGCTCAAAGTTTATTACGACAACCTGCCACGACCTATTCAAGCCAAGATTATCGTATCAGACAAGGAGACTCTTCCTGTTCTCAAACAGGTTTTGCATGCTGCTCTCGACGAGCCAAGCGGAGACACATACGAGCTCCTCGCAATACTAATCGAAATTGATCTCGACCTGGTGCTACCTGTCATGGATCAAATTTGGACGCTGCTATCGACCTCGTTATTAAGCAGCATTGAAATCGAGCATGTGATTTTCCGCATGTTCAAACAGATTCGAGCTCTAGACGAATTCCTGCTTCCTTATGCAAAGCTACCACCCTCTGCAGATTTCAACATGCATCTGCTCGAGGAAATTTCTCTCGATATCAGCACAATGACAGAACCTGTTCAAAACGAGCTCCTGCAGAGTCTTCTGACTGTTGATACAGGTCCGGCGTCTAGACGGCTTGAGCTTGTGGCGGCAATGGTCGCTGGTTTGCCCAAAACATCGCCGGTATTGCAAGAAGCGTATGTCAGCATACTCAAGCAAGACGGCCACGCAGCAAGTCTATTACACTTCGTTTTGTCTACAAGGCAAAGCACGCCAGAGTCCGTTCAGCCAGCTTCTTCCATGGATGTGTTCGAGACACAACGGCATCTTCGAAGTCTCGAACTCGGATCGACGAATAGCGAGATGAATTTGCGCTTAGTTTGTGGGGCTTGTCTTGAATCTACTAGCGAGGCGTTCCTCATCTCCCTTGTCGATCGATGGCTGCCAACAATAACGCCACTGATGACAGTAGCAGAGCTAAGCAAGTTGGCACAGCTCATCTGGGATGCCGAGTTACAAACGCACATGAATGTCCTCGAATCCAATGAACTGCTGTCAGCTATGCAAGAGCTACTCATGGCATCTGTCAACGACAACAGCAAGCTTCAACCGCTGTTGTCTGTTCCTATTGACTATTTTCACAAGTCAGTCCGGAACAGAATCGTACATGCTGTTGCCATGCTTGCTTCACCTACTGCAGATCATCTCGCCATACTCGCCAAATTTGCTCGCCACGACATTTTCGCCAAGCTTGATATCGATCAGTTCGTGTTGTTCGCTGGCAGAGTGGACAACGCCATCCTGGAGGCATACGTGGAGCATGCACAGCCCGATTTCTTGGTTAGTGTCATGCAGAGTCAGTCTGCAAAGGATAATGTGCGCTTGATGGTCGCCATGCTCGACCGATGCGCCAGTGTGAACGGCCTGGAGGTGGCGACCCCGCTAGTCGACATCAGATGTGATTTGATTCGGCGAGCTTTACAATCACTTGAGCGTGCGCAAGAAGATCTGTTGCAAGTCAGATCACTTGACAAGCACAGGGTATTCAACCCAAGTATGGCAGTGCTAGCGACAGCCTTCTTCTTAGAAGAGACAGGTAACAGCTTGCAAAACGCAGTCTTTTCGCAGATTCAACGAGGAGGGAATGCGCAGTCTTCCCTGCTCTTGCTTGCTACTCTAGCGACTACGCAAGAGGCGGCTGTCGCAGTGGCGCTTCGACCTGAGGCGTTCCCAGGGACAAGAACGAGCGAGATTCTGGCGGAAACCGTTCCCGATGATCACTTAGCCTTCTTGGATATGGTCTATCCACTTCTGCAGCCAAGCAGCTACTTAATTCTACTACAGGCTTTCATTGAGAGAAGGCCTGAGCTATCTCCGAGCTTCCTGCAGCAAACTTGCCAACAAACCTGCAAGAATTTACTCGACTCGACAACAGACTTGGCGCAACGCAGACTACGTATTCTGCACACCATTATTGACAAACACCCGCGGGCCGTTCATCTGGCCGAGCTTGATACGGTGCTTGCCTTAATGCCCAAACTTCTGGCGATGAAAGTGAATGATGATACAGCTGACATCTACATGCAACTTCTTGCGTTGTTGCGTATCATCTTCGAGCGCCGAGCGCATCTGCTGCGAGACCGTTACCATGTCATACTACAATGCTTTGCCATGTTGCTGAGTGCTCATTTCGAGCTCGCTGTAACGGAATCAGCAACAACGAAAGCAACACTCGAACGCACAGAAGCCTTTGTTAGGCTGTTTCATACATTTTTGACGTCCTCACGCCAACTCTCTTCATCACCAGAGCAGTTCAACAAGGCACTGGCAAAGCATCTCCCCTGGCTACTCATTGAGTACATCCATCTGTTCTCAAAGGTGAGCTTGGCCGCTGGCATACGTGCAGAGTGCCGCCGGATTCTCGAGGAGAGCTTTGCATTTGAGGTGATGAGCTTGTGTGGTCCGCATGAGCGAGAAATGGTCGGGGCTGCATTGGACAGTAGCAGGCGTGTCCTTTTCAAGAGACTCTTTGAGGACTGGTCGAAATTTGGGAAGTGGAATGAGACATGAACTTGTTTTTGAGAAGCATAGCACATCTTGCGTAGTAAGCATCTCGACTTTTCAAGTGGCATCTGAAAAGACGACAGTGCTGTGACCACATCAGCTGCTCACTCGACAAGCTCGACCAGAACTACATCTTCCAATGCTATAGACATCTAGACCGCTTGCTAGACACATTATGTCCTTCAAGTACGATTTTGCAAAGCTACCAAAACCAGTACAAGATGAAATTGCTCGCATTAATCAAGTGCATGCTTCACGTTGGACTTTTGCGCAAGGCTTGCTTGTCGGCCAGCTGACAGTCATCCTGATGATTATCTTCTTCCTCAAATTCTTCATCTTTGCTGAAACTGTACCGAGCAAATCAGATGCAGAGCAGCGTACGAATCAAAGCACAAGCAAGCAGCGTCTCAAAAAGAAAAAGAGTCGCGTTCTGCGCGGACCACCTCCTATGTCTGCCTCTCAAATATTGGCCAAAACTTACTACAATACGGCTTCCCACCGTGCGGAATCACTAGATTGGTTCAATGTTTTGATAGCTCAAGCCTTTGCTCAGTTCCGAGAGGATGCACAAAGTAAGGATGCGATCCTCGTCTCGCTTGATGCCATTGTCAATGGATCTCGCAAGCCTGACTTTCTGGGAGATATCCGGATAACAGAGATCAACATGGGCGAGGACTTTCCTATCTTCAGTAATTGTCGAATTGGCTTGATGGATCCAGATGAGGAGACGGCAGACGGCCAGCCAGTCGATTCTCGACTGCATGCGACAATGGATGTAGACTTGAGCGATACCATCACCCTTGCTGTCGAGACTTCGCTCATTCTCAATATTCCAAGTCCGAATTTTGTGGTCTTGCCCGTTGCATTGGGTGTTACCATCTCTCGATTTTCAGGCACGCTACACATTGCTCTGATTCCGCCAGCCGACAATAAGACATCCACTACACTGACTTTCCAGCTCGAAGAAGATTTCGGCTTGGAGTTGCAAATTCGCTCGCTCATCGGATCACGCTCACGTCTGCAAGATATCCCCAAGATTGCGCAGTTGGTGGAATCACATTTGCGTCAGTGGCTCTGCGAACGTGTGGTTGAGCCGCGCTATCAGCGTGTTGATGTTCCAAGTTTCTGGCCGAGCAAGGCACGTACGAACGATGCCACCGATCCACTACCAGATGGGCAATTACCGAGCGAGACAGACATCCCGACGGAAGTAGTTGACAAGGCGAGTGAAATTGTTGGTCAGGGCGCACCTGTCGCTCGTGCGAATGGCGTACTTAGTGAGATGCAGGCAACCACGGCAAACCAAACAACAAGAGGCTTCAGCACTGGTGTAGCTAGATGAGATAGAAGGCTATATGTACAACAAAGCACGACTATACAATGAAGCCTTTTGAACCTTGGGCGACTTGTGCACTCTCCCTGGCCGTCAAAAAGAGACCCTCGCATTCGCCGACATCCTCAGTACCAATCTCTGTACGGCCGCCAATCTTGCTTAGGATAGAGGCAGGTGTCAGTAGTTGGATTGCATGGCGTAGTGACGTCTGCGTGCCCTTCTTTGTGAGTGCATCCAGCGCTGCATCAGAGACAACCAGGCCTTCAATACGTGCTCGTGAACGCAAAACAACGCGGATTTCGTCTGCATTGTATGGCATTGTCCGGACAATTAGCAACCTGTCGAGAAGATCGACGGGTACGCCGTGTGGGCTTTGAATATCGTCGGTGCCCTTAACGGTGCACATGCCGCGGTTTGAGGCAAAGATGACAATCGGTGAGATGCTTGACTCGAGAGCCTTGTTGAGGTACGTGAAGCATTCAATGTCGAGCATGTGCACCTCGTCAATAAACAAGACTCCAGGAATGAGCTCGGCAATGCCTTGCTCAATATACTTGTTGACAATCTTGTTGATTTCTTGCCGCAGCTTGTCCGTGATTTCCGTCTTCTTTGGCTTCATGATTTGGCCCATCATGCTCATGATGTCTTGCCCGCCTTGTGGTGCGGCATTCGCGACATCAAGGTCGTGCAGTGTGACGTCTTGAACGACTTCCTTCTTCTTGTGCACTTCGCCCTTGGGAACAGGCACGTACTCTTCTGCTTCGAGGTCAAATTCAGTAGCATACGCGTCGGAACGGCCAACACGCTTCACGGCGCCGGTGTTTGCCTCAATATAGATGACATCGCCGATGTTGACATTCTCCTTTTGTATGCTCTCGTAGATGGAAGGATCAAGCTTCAGCTGTTTTGTACCCTTGAAGGTCTTGAGGCCTACAATGACAGAGGCCACAGTCTTGCCATAGCCGCCAAGTGGGTTTTCTGCCTCCTCGACATTCATCTCCATCACCTCACCTTCGTAAATCTCCTTCGTCTCTCGTACGCGCAGCCCAATTGCACGACGAAAGTTCTCCATGAGCACTTCAGTCTTCTTGATCTCTGTTGAGTAGACTTCTGAGCCGACAATCGGGCAGAAGGGCACTTTAGGTCCCAATTCTTGTGCAATGGCAAGTGCGATCGCCGTCTTGCCAGTGCCTGATCCGCCCGTCAACAGCAACCCACGACCAGCCATGCGTTTCGACTTGACGAGATCCACGACAATACCACATGCTTCGCGTGCTGCTTTCTGACCGACGAATCCAGCAGCATTTTCAGCGACTCCTTCTTCATTGAGACCGAGGCCGCGGATGTGACTATGGAGGGCGACGCGGGAGTCTCTGGCATTGCCTCTGACTTCTGTGATTTGCACCATGTGAAGGACTCCGGCACTTGCTGGATGCTTTGGGAGTGTGTGGTTGAGGGCGGGAGCAGCTGTCTTGAGTGGGAGGCCTGAGACGAAAGAATTTATTTCGACAAACAGACAGAGTAGCGACTTTACAGCTACACCCTCCATTCAAGACTGCAAGCATGGCCAAGGCATCGCAGCTACCCTCGGAGCTAGACAGCAACCAGGTACTCAAAGCCTCCAAGGCACTCCTTAAGCACATACAGAAGGAAGCCACCACGGCGACAAAGCCAAGCAAGAAGAATCTACTGGCTACGGATGTCGATGCGCCAGAGCTCGACACACCCATCTGGCTGAGTCTAACGACGAAGAAATTCATCACTGATACAAAGCGACTCAAGCCAGCGCGCATACCGCTCGTTCATCCGATTCTTGCAGACGATGCTTCGGTTTGTCTTATCACAAAAGATCCACAGCGGCTGTACAAGGATATGGTAGAGACGGCGGGGCTTGAGAAGAAGGTGACAAGAGTTGTGGGTGTGACAAAGCTCAAGGGCAAGCATAAGACATTCGAGGCGAAACGCGCGCTTCGAGATGCGCATGATGTGTTTTTTGCGGATGACCGAGTCGTGCACTTGCTACCATCAATTTTGGGCAAGACCTTTTATGCAGGAAAGCACAATCCGATTCCTGTTGTCTTGCCAGCAGAGAAGGGGAAGGAGGATCACTTGAAGATTGAGATTGAAAAGGCCTTGGCAAGTACCTATTTGCACCTCGCACCAGGCACATGCACAACCATCAAAGTCGGTCTTGCAGGACAAACAGCTGCGCAAGTTGCAGAAAACATCAAAGCCGTGGCAGACAAAGTGATTGAGACCTATGTTCCACAGAAATGGCAAAATGTCAAGTCTTTGCATATCAAGACGGCTGCCTCTGTTGCATTGCCAATTTACATGGCAGACAAAGTGTTTGATCCTGAAATGGACAAAGTACAAGATGCAGAAGCTACTCAGGCGATTGAGGAGAAAAAGAATGCAAAGAAGCGAAAGCACTCAAAGGAGGTGCCTGGTATTGAACTTGAGTCTGTGCAGGAGGTGGTAGATGGTATACCGCAACCGGCAGAGGCGCCAAACAAGAAGGCAAAGAAGGAGAAGCCTGCTGTAGGTGAAAAGGCGACCGCCCCTGCTGCAAACAGCAAGACTGCTCCAGCAAAGAGCAAAGCTGTCCCTGCCAAAACAGAGGCAGCGAAAGCAAGCAAGCCTGCTGCTGCTGCCAAACCTGCCAAGGCGAGCAAGGCCGTGCCGAAGGCAGCCAAGAAGCAGAAGGTATAGCACCAGATCTTGTTTTACCGTAGCGAAGTCGCCTTTTTTGTCAAATTTCTGTTTCCTGAGACGTCATAAAACAAGAACCACACAGAACGCAAGTCTATGCCCAGCCCTTGGCACATTATCCAGGAGAGGAGCAAGTACTAAGGAGAACGGCGGCCTAGACGGATGTCTGTGGCTGCACTGGAGCATGCGCCAGAAAAGCTCAAGCTGAATGTCCCTGCATGCAAAGATGAGGCTACATCTCTGCCGACTATCTCTGTCCAAGCTGCATCGCCGCGCAGGGCCAGCATAGCGACGATATCCTTCTCAACGGAGCGGCCGGAGATGGGCCAGAGACGTGCTTCGGATCATCCAAGTGGGTCGAATTACCAGACTGCAGCAGCGAAACGCCCAGCGTTGATGGTACCTGGGAAAAGACCGAGCTTTCCAAGGATGAAATCCGCATTACGCGCGCCAGAGACGCCGTTTCGGGAGTTAACTATAGTCTTTGCTTGCTACAAAGCTGTCTTGCTTCTGCTGGCCCTGTGTGCATCCTGGACGGGAGAGTACGACAGCTCATCTAGACTGGTGAGCTATTTCACAAGACTGATGCACTGGGACTCGGTCTATTTTCAACATATTGCGAGGCAGGGCTATGTCTATGAGCAAGAACATGCCTTTGGGCCCCTACTGCCGCTCCTTTTAAGGTTCATTCATCCAGTGATCCTAGGGTGTGCTTGCCACTACATTGCCACTATTGCGCTATATCGCGCTTCACTCAATGCAACAAGCTCAGAGCGCATCTCCAAGATTGCCGCGATCCTGCACATCATCAGCCCTGCTGGCATCTTCCTCTGCGTTGGCTACACTGAACCTCTGTTTTGTGCCTTGACTTTTTCAGGTGTGGCGCTTCTTCACAAGAACCCGAAAGTCGCAGCGTGCCTGTTTGGGTTATCTGGCCTGACGCGTGCGACAGGTATCATCAATGCCTTCTACTTCTTCCCAAAGCGACCCGATCCAGCACGCCTTGTGAATGCCGGTCTAGCAGGCGCCGTCATCTGTGGTCCTTGGTTCCTCACACAAGCATTTGCGTATTTACAATATTGTCCGGGTCGACCTTGGTGTAGTCGCTTCCCACCTGTTGTGTATTCCTTTGTGCAGGATCACTACTGGCATGTTGGCTTTGGTCGCTACTTCACCCTTAACAACCTACCGCTCTTCCTCCTCTCAGCACCCAGCTACATTTTATGTCTCGTCTCACTTGATGTTTCACTGTCGGGCATCCAACAGGGACTTTTGACATTCTTGACCTTCACAACAGCGCACGCTCAGATCATTACACGCCTGATGTCTGCATTTCCGGGTGTCTACTGGTATCTAGCGCGTCGAGTTGTACAGGAGAATGAGAGTCAAGGTTGGCGATGGGCCATACATGGCTGGATCCTGTATGGGCTTTGTCAAGCTGTGCTATTTGGTGCACACTTGCCACCCGCGTGAAAGAACATGTTTGACTGGATAGATGAACAAAGAAGCATGATTATATGACCAAGAAAAGCCTATAGTCTGGGTAGATGCGACAAGAGTGAAAGACACAGCTTGATCAGACCTTGTAGCAACCTCGCATCGCATTTCCTCGGGCAAGGATATTGACGAGTCGACGGTGTCATGCGTCTTGGTCAGGGGTGCTTCTCATTTCGTCGCAGTGTCCATGTAAAGACAAGTCATAAGAGGTCTTGCGAGGCACACTCAGAGCCAGGCCGCGTCAGAAAGGCAACTCATCCCTGTATTCCTATTCCGAAGAGGTGTGTACAGCGCAATGGAACTATTCTGCGAGAAGTTGACCCCTGGACAAGGGAGGACACTCCAACCACGACCCAACCACAACCTTCAAAGGATGCAGAGGGTCTCGCAGCAAGTCGCTCCTGCACCATAGAGAGCAACGCAAGGTACTTTTGCGCATTACACCATACCCTTTCCCGTCTAAATCTCTCTTTCTTTCTGGTTTAGCAGAGATGCTCGCACATGCAAGTACTGCTCGTCCACGGACGACTCCCTCAGCAGTCTCATCCTCCTGGCAGGGACAAGGACCACTCACTCGTCTACAAGAAAGAGAAGACCATGCAGCAACTCCCAAAGCCAGTAGACGCCTGCCAGAGTCACGCAATGGTGGACCTTTATTCGATGATTCAGCCTTGACGAATGCATTGGAAACAGTAGCTACGCATCAGGAGTATGATTCGCTTGGTCTTAGGATGTATGCGCATGAGATGATTGGGCATTACTCAGATGATGCGCGTCTTGCAGGAAGCAGCTTTATGAGCATGTCGAGTTCTGGTTCGTCGGATGAAGAAGAGGAGCTGGATTCGAGTGCCGGTATGGAGCAGCTTCAACACGCTGGTCATGGACATGCTGCGGCTGGAAGTGGTACCAAAGGTTTCTTATCAGGTGCCTTGTCAGATACCTTCCCAAACTTTGACTTGGTCCAATTCAAAGTCTCCTCGCCACCGGTCCATGCACGTCGTCCAAGTATGTACGACCGACTTGCCACAATGCTCGGAGATCAAGATTGGAGAGACCTTCCCATCACGCACGCTGAGCGATGTCTTCGTGAAAAGCGAAGGAGTGGAAAACCTAAGAAGCACAATGCAACAATATCGGACATTGCAGCGGCATGTACACCCATCTTGACGAAAGCTGGGACAGCGTTTGATTGGTCTGCGTATGGTCTTGATTTCGATAAAGTTGAGACGGCCACCTTCCAGCACCTGCAGGGTGAATCGTACTTGTGTGAGGTAATGAGCAAGCAAATCGGAGGAGACGCTGCGGCTGATCATCTGGTCTGCCATGCCTCGCAGAAAGTCTCGATGGAGTATGACTTGGAGAAACGAGAGAAATCGCTACGTTCGCATATCCAAACATCGATGCGCAAGAAAGGCAGGAGGCAGCGTACATCGAGCGTATGCAGCAGTGCCGCGTCTCACGCGTGAGCCGCTTTTGGACAGCATTGAAGTGGACAATTGAAACAAGGAAAGCCAGCTGGTCCTGGGTCGTTTCACGGTTGGACGGATGGGTTGCCTGTTGACAGGGTTGACAGGAGGCGACATGGCTGAGTGAAAGCGACGAGGCTCATTTGGTATTTGCTAGTTGGACGATAGCAGCGAGCGTGGCAGCATCTATAGCTAATAGCGTCAAAAGGTATCCCTGATTCATGTGACAAAGAAGTAGGCTCGTCTGTCCAAGCCTGGTTTCTTCTCATTAGATTGTCATTAGATCGTCATTTGGTTGCCACTGATTCAGTCATCAGTATACTCTCTTCATGATCATTCATTGTCGAATCGGTTGTCCAGACAAACTCTCAATCAAGGTACTTGTCAAGCTCACTGTCTGGCATCTCATCATCCGGATGCGCCGCTTCCCGCTCCTTCTGTGCAGCTCTTGCCTTCTTCCTGAGTCGAGCTCCCCAATCCATATCGGCTGCTGCATCTTCACTCGTCTTTTCCTTCTCCCATGCCGGCATCTCGACAGGAATGGGTTGTGGTCCATTCCCTTTTGCTTCTGCTCGATCTTTCAGTTTCTGCATGGTGCGTTCCATGAGCGGTCTGATGATGAGTGCATAGGCGCCAATAATGATGACGATGCGGATGAAATCCTTGAGTGTGTATTGTGAGAGGTAACCGACTGGCGAGAGGGTGGGTAGGTCGTAGCGGAAATCTGGGTCGAGTTGTTGGCCGAGTGCGTTGATGACTGCGACGAGCTTGGAAGCAATAAGGTTTTTGAGCGCAATGAGGGACGACATAACGCCAGGAGATTCTCGGTGGCTTGCTCTGGTGCTTGGAAGATGTATCAGGTCAAGTGTTGTGTAGCTTCATCGGACGCGTCTTTCTGAGAAAATAAATTTCAGGCACAAAACTCAACTTCATCCTCCAGCTACTTCTATTCTTGCTCTCCTCTTGCTATTTACTACTGCTGCCACTGGCTGAATGGACTACGAGACACTCAGAGAACTGCCCTACGATGCACTGCATCCTTGCTACCGGGGCGGTCCACATACTCGCACAAAGGCCAATAACCCCATCACTCATCTCTTCGCCCAACGCAAGGCCGAGCACAGACCCATCACGGTTGCAGCACCCATGGTTCGCTACTCAAAGCTGGCATTTCGCTCTACAGTCTCACAGTATGACTGTGATCTAATCTACACACCTATGCTCCTCGCCAAGGAATTCAGTAACCATCCGAACGCACGGAATGCAGAGTTTCATTCTTCAAAAGAGGATGCACGGCCACTTGTCGTCCAGTTTGCTGCAAAAGAACCGGAATTTCTAGCAAAAGCGTGCTTGCTCGTTCGGGATTACACAGATGCAGTGGGTTTAAACTGCGGTTGTCCACAATCATGGGCGTGTCAAGCTGGGATTGGTGCACAACTCATGAAAGAACCGGAGCGCGTCTGTGCACTCATTCGAGCAGCGCGTGCGGCTGTCGGTGAAACCATTCTACTAGAGGCAAAGATGCGTGTGCATCGTGATTTGAAGGAGACGGTGGCCTGGGCACAGATGGTGGAAGCGAGTGGTGTGGATTGGATCACTTGTCATGGTCGAACGAAATCAACACGTTCCTCTGAGCCTGTTGACTTGGAAGCCATTCGACTTGTTCGGGAAAGTGTCAGGATTCCAGTGATTGCGAATGGTGATGTGATCAATGCAGCGGAAGCGAGACGGATCTATGAGGTGACGGGCTGTGCAGGGGTTATGTCTGCGCGTGGTCTTTTCGCCAACCCTGCACTATTTTCAAAGAGCCGACCAGAAGATGCAGTAGGGTGTCCGTGGCACGCAGTCGAGCGATTCGTGGATCATGCAATACAGACAAAGCTGCATCCCAAGTTATTGCAAAGTCATGTGGTCGAGATGTTTGGCAGTGGCAAGTTTTGGGATAAAAAGACGAGGATTGCCTTTATGGATGAACGAACAACGGAAGGCATTTCAGACTTTATTGATGCACGGTATGTCAGGCTAAGACCCGGCGACCAGGGTTTTGCGGAGAGAGAAACGCCGATACGCAAGGTAGTGGCAAGGAAGGCACCTGAAGGGAAGATGAGAAACGTAGATGCATTGGCAGAGACACTAGAAGCAGTCTTGTAGATCACGAACCTAGACGAGTTTCTGCTTTGTGAAGAAGGTCTGTAGATGCGTCAATTGCCAAGCACAGGTCGCAGCGAGCACGAACAGCTGTACAATCGACCAGCGTACGACGCGTGCATTGGTTTTCTCACTCACATTCCTGAACTCTGCTTCACGTTCCTGTATGTCAGCTGTAGTCAGTCATTAAGAGAAGCTGACCCGTTGAAACACCTGTTCCCTGCGGATATCCTGGAGTCGTGCATTCAGATCCTCAATACGCTGTGCCAAATCCTTCACCTTATCCGTACCACCACCCCCAGACTTGAAGTCATCTGTGTGGCCAATGCTCATCTCCAAGTGAAACTTGACATGCGTACTCGTAAACCAACCATTACCGGCATTCGTTTGGAAGCAAATCTCATGATCCCCAACTTCCGCTGCAGTGAATGTGAATTTGCCATCCGATTTACCGCGTTGATTGACAATCCGATGGTTGTTGTCTGCTAGTTCCTCAACAGTGATTTGAATGCCTAGTTCAGGGTTGGTAGCGTACTGCTGGAGCTCTGCACGGTACTCTTCTGCGCGGTACTTGCCAACGACGAGTGTACCAAGGGAGAGGTCTTCCTGGATACACTTCTTTTCACCGCCTTCCAGGTAAAAATAGAGGGCACTGGTTGCTGGAAGCCATGTGAGGAGACGTAGTAGCTGCATGGTGCGACACTCGCTGCAGTCTGCTGCTGTCTAGATGTAGTTCTGCTGCGTGGTTGTTGCGTGTTCACTTTTTGTTTCGCGACAGGTTCAGGATCAAACCATGGCTGCAATGTACTTCCCTATCTCCATGCTCACGCTATCTGCTGTCTCTCAGCACTGTATCCACATGCCGCTCAAATGCCTCCAACACTTGCCCAGCGACTTTGGGCACCACAGCAGCAGACACCGCGCCATACAACGGATTCACAAATTGATACTCCACCTCAAGATGCACCTTGCACGCGTCCTCGCCTACCCGTGACAACCGCCAAGCAGCGACTAACTTCTTAAATAGCGGATGATGACTCGCGACTGCTTGGACAGACGTTTCAGGGACACAATGGACGCGACTTGTGAATGATTCCTGGTATTGCTTGAAACCAACTTTCAAATCTGCTTGCGTGGGCAGGGGAGTTGGGTCATTCGTATGTTGCGTGACGTGTGAGTCTGTACAGAATGGAACAAAGTGTTTATAAGCATCGATATCGGCAATGACCTTGAAGAGCTCTGCTTGACTGTACGGGAGTGTGCGATTCGCTGTGTAGGTTTGTGCGGGTTGGCTAAAGAAGCTACGGCGTGCGTGGATGCAGCAGGCAACTGGGTCGCTTCTTCTGCT
Source organism: Protomyces arabidopsidicola (assembly GCA_003568695.1). NCBI lineage: Eukaryota > Fungi > Ascomycota > Taphrinomycetes > Taphrinales > Protomycetaceae > Protomyces > Protomyces arabidopsidicola. The sequence goes on from QXMI01000222.1 coordinate 204,677, forward strand.
GTTCCTTGCGCCGAGTAGAGCGAGCCTTGGAGTGAGCAGCATCCCTAGGCCTGTCCCTGCTTGTGGTCTTCTGGTTGCGTAGTCAACGTGAGCGAAAGAAACGACAAGAGACAGAGACGACGACGACTACTCCTGGTACTCGCGAGAAAGAAGCGGTAGCAGGGATCATGCCAGGCAAAGGAGGGCCCACTATCTATGCTCCTCAGGTAAGACATCCATGCAGCTATGTTCATCGAGGCTGACTCTACAGCCACAGCATCCAATCCCACCCATGAACATGCGGTCACCACCCATAGAACAGCAGCAGCGACAACAACAGCAGCCATACGGTGCAGCTCCTTATACACAGCAAGCAGCTTACAATGCATATGGTCAGCAGCAAGCAGCACCAGCAGGAGCAGGCGGCGATGGCATGCAACATGACCCGAATGCAAGCTTCCCAGGCCAGGATTACTGGAATGCACCTGCGGCACAGATGGGTCTACAAGTCGGCCAACAAGCACTCAGCGCCTCTCAAGCCTACGTCAACCAAAATGTCTCCCGCTGGATCAGTATCGCGTCGCTGCGCAAATACTTTCAAGTCACCAACGCGTACGTCTTGCGCAAACTACTCCTTGTCCTCTTTCCCTGGCGACATCATCCCTGGCATCGCCAAGTAACGCGAGATGGAACTGGCCAGGTCGATGGGTTTGCGGATCCAAAAGATGACTTGAATGCACCCGATATGTACATACCCATCATGGCCTATGTCACATATGTCCTGCTCAACAGTCTGATTGCCGGTATTCAAGGTGCGTTTCAGGCCGATCTACTAGGTACCACAGCAGGCTGGGCGGGGGCCTTTTTGCTTGTTGAGAATCTCCTCATCAAGCTAGGCTGCTACTTGCTCAACATCCCCTCGACCTTCTTCCTCGACCTCGTTGCCTACAGTGGTTATAAATACCTCGGCATCATTGTCACAAACCTCGTTGGACTCTTGAATCCAGGCAGGACAGTCTACTGGCTCACGTTCCTCTACACAGGCCTCGGCGTTGCCTTTTTCATGCTGCGTAGTCTGAGGAGTGCCATCTTGCAAGGAACAGAAGATGCCATGGGTCGATCGGGCAAGGCGAGACGCGTCTACTTCCTGGCTGGTATTGCAGGTGCCCAGTTGCTCTGGATGTATCTCATGCTCAAGTAGCTCTGTATCCTGTAGCAACCTTTCTATGTCCTGCTGAATGTGACTGTCTCGCTTCCCAGCACAAGTCAGAAGACAGCAACGACAACAACGCGACCAGTCGTGTCTAGCTTCTGTAGCCATGTCAGCACCGGCCAAGGAGACGAAACCGCGTGACGCAAGACTCCTCCACCTCCTCCTCACCTCCCTCAACGTTCCGCAATACGAAGAACAAATCCCACAGCAACTCCTCACCTTTGCACACAACTACGTCGCTTCCACCCTGCAAGACTCCCTCGTCTTTCAAGAGCACAGGGCAGCTACAGCAATGGATACATCCGATGTGAAACTCGCCGTCGCAGCAAAAATGTCGCATGCATTTCGTGGAGCACCGCCAAAGGAGTTTCTACTAGAACTCGCAGGTGAACGGAATCGACGCGCCTTGCCACCGGTGAGTGCTGGGTATGGCTTGAGATTACCACCAGAGAAGTACTGCTTGACGGCTGTGAATTGGGATTTGTTGGCAGAGTCGGATGCGGATCTGCCGGCTGGGTCACAGGCGGTGTTGATGGGTGCCAATGGAACGGATGAAGCTACTGCCGCTACGAACGGCGATGTCACTATGCAAGATGCGCAAGCTTAAGATCAATACTCCATCGCGGCCGCAAAAGTGAGCTCGAACGCTTGCAAGGGATTTCTCCAAAATCTGGTCAAAAATACCCGTATCGCTGGCTACGCTCCCTCGAACGACCACGCCAGTCTTGCTTCTCCGCGAGCAATACCGGTTCTGTTGCAGTCTGTGAATCCCATCCGCTGTCCTCGTCACACCAATGCGCATCATTCCTATAATCTCGACCAGACAGCTTGACGAGCAGTGACTGAACGGTACGGTGCTGCGTAATGCGCCTCTTCTGCAATTGCAAGCAATTGCGGCATGCGACGAGTCTGTGCAGTCTGTTCGATGGCTTTTGCGGCGTTTGCTACGATACTGTTAATTTGTCATTGACCATTTGGAGGAGAGCGAAGACTTACTGGCTGTGGCTTGCAGGACTGCAGAGGTGAAGTATGCTTGATTGTCTCATCAGCGATAGACGCATCGGACCAGTCTGTCGAATAAAGCGATGATGCTGCTGAAAAACGTTGAGCTGGTCGTGGTGGTGCTTGTAAAAGCAATTCTTCCAAAGTGAGTTGCGGCTCAGTGGCAGACAGTGGGCGAAAGAAGCGTGTCTCCTGCATGAAGTGGTCATCTGCTTCAATGCTGCTGGACCTGGAGGGTCCTAGGATGGATGCAATGACGCCGTCGTCACGGAGAAAGGGGTTGACTTGCTCAAATGGTCTTGGTTGCATGGTGGAATTTCAGGTATGCTAAGACGGACATGACCAGCGACGATGCTTCTTATGCAGACGATGCTCCGCAATTGGGTCAAATTGCTTTCTGTTACAGAGGTGATCTGATCTTTGACATCAATCGTGATCGTTGCAACGGTCGCCGCCATTGTTCCTCCCATTCATCAAAATTCAACACTTTACAACATCCACGACCTCTTTGTAACATCCACTTCTTATACATTTATACAGCATCATCTCTACCAATTGAATCTTAATTGCGCTTGTGTGAAGACTGGCGCCTTCCAGTTCGCCAAGCCAGCCGGGTCAATCCAGCGCTTTCTCTTCTTCTTCCATTTTTCATACCCTTGCTCCACCCCCTCAGAGACAAAGATGATGTGCGAGCCCTTATGGTACTTGAGCATATTGAGATTCTGCAATGTATGCAGCACATCCGCAGTCGTCATACTTGTGCGTGAGGCAAGTTCATCAATCGTCACCTCCACCCCAGCTTGCATAATCAAATCAACCAGTGTTTCTGCCCAATACGCACGATAGGAAAGCAACCCCAGGTCCGACAATGGCTTCTCCGGAGACCCTGACTTGCCCTCGCGCTTCGAAAGCTCATAGGAGAATTGAATCAATAGTCGACCATAGCCATGACGTTGGTGTTGCGGTAGAGTCAAGATACAAGCGACATTGTAACCATCTGCGGATTCCTTTTCTTTTGAAAAGTAGCCCACCATGTGACAACCGTTCTCATCGCGAATGCACATGCAGTAAAACAAGAACGGATCCACATCAAAGTGCAGCGTTTTGTGGTCGAGGAATGCCTTCGAGAGCAAACACAGATTGCGACACCATGCACGCTGACGTCGCCCATCAATTTCAAAAAAGGAGACGGTCGCATCTCTGTAAATCTCATTTCCTGGAGGATGGTGCAAGTCGCACTTGAATTTGTGTCTCGTAAATTGCTTCTCTGATCCAAAGAAGGAGAAGCAAAACTCACACACAAACAAGACTGATGAACTCGTCAGCTCAATCGGCCAAGGTGAGAAGTACCATGCCTCGACTTGATAGCGACCAATCTGGATCTTGTCAAAGTTCTTGACGCGCGACACTTCGTGGATGTTTTGCGTCATCGAGCCACCGGTGCGTAGATTGTCAATCTCTTGTTCTTTTGAAACAGGTTCATTGCCTTTGTTGTGATCGTTCGAGCCATCCACCAAGTCAAGCTCGTCATCTTTGCTATCAGCCATCTCTTCATCCTCATCATCCAAGACAGAGTTGACTTCAGAACCGAGCGTAGACTCATCACCTTTGCCCGTTCGCTTTTTTGATACTTTGCCCACTGGTCGTGTCGGCGTGCTCTCACGAGACCCCTTAGGCCGCTTGCCAATCGTCTTTTGAGCAACACTCTTGTGTCCTACAGTCTTTTGCCCCGTAGCAGGCCGTCCATTCGCACTCGCTGATTTAGGCTGCGGTAAAGATTTCTTCTTATCCGCCGTCTTGGGCCATTCCGGCGCCGATGTCTGATCAATCCTAGCAAGCGAAATCCATTCATCAAGCCGCTTGTTGAAGTCTTGAAAATGCACATAAAATTGTGGCTCACCGCCGCGCGTTTGCAGTGAACGAATCTCAGCTTTCCGGAATGTCTTGTCAGGTGCTAAAGCAAGCACTGTGCAGCCAACCCTTAAGCTACTGGCATAGTCTGAGCGACGCGGCGTCGAGTAGCCGGATGCAGACTCAGATGCAGGCGTCTCAGCACGGGCAAGAGTATCAGCGGCGCTCGGCATAGCTAGCGAGCCAAGTAGCGGAGCTTTTGGAGCGCTTTAAACGGGAGTCGAATCCAGATGGTAGCCTCAGTAAGTCAAAAAGCTTTTCAGAGCCGTTGAGCCGCGGCGCAGTGTACGGTAGCTTCCAATTTATTGTTGCAAATTTGCGTCGTCTGGATGTTGTGGCGCGTCTGGGTTAGGGCAAATCATGTGCTGGGTGGCATCTGAAGAAAATGCGGCTATCGGCTTGCAAGCTTCAACGATCTCAGGCGCACTTGTTTTAATCAGGCTCGCGGGATAGCAATTCCATCTATATGAATAAACTCCTCTAATCGAAACTCACAAGTCAAGCTTGTGTCCTTTGCTCTTCAAGATCTCTTCAGATGTCTTCCAAAGCTTGCTTGCCTGTTCAGCATTGGCAGAGGCCTTGGGTGTCGATTCCTTGGCGATAGGAACAAAGAACCTGCCAGAGATTGCATCAGCGCGTACCTGTTTGGCCGTACCAACGTAGAGCTGCGTGAGCGCACCCTCAGGTGGCGAAAGAGTCACGCCCATAACAGATGCGCCTAATTTGTTGCTCCAGTCAAATAACGTCTGGACCACTTTGCCATAGGAAGCACCTGTTCCTCGACTGAGCTCTGTGTCGATGAAGCCTGGGTGTACAGCGTTACTCATAATTTTGGGGTGACGCTTAGCAAGTTCAATGGCAAACAAGATGTTGGCGAGTTTCGACTGACCATATCGGGTCCAAGTGCTGTCGCATGTCTTGTTCACTTCTTCAAGAGACGTGAAGGACTCGGCGTTGGCAGTGTAGAATCTATGGCCAAAGGAGGATGTGTTGACGATTCGCGGATCATCGGCGCGTTCAAGCTTGCCAAGTAGTAAGCGCGTAAAGTAGAAAGGTCCCAGGTGATTCGTCTGGAACTGCTCTTCAATGCCGTCTTTGGTCAACTGGTATGGGCTGGCCATTATACTAAAGGTCAGATGTGTTCATCGCACAGGGCGTTACTCACCCAGCGTTGTTGAAAAGTGCATCAAGCTTCGATTCCTTGTCGCTGAAGCTTTGAGCAGCACTTCGGACGCTATTCAGATCTTGCAGGTCAAGCTTGAGCCATTCGACAGTGCCCTTTGGGTTTCGCGCTTGGATTTTTTCAATGGCAGCATTGGCACGCGCCTCGTTACGAGCTGCAAGGTAGACTTTGGCGCCAGCTTGCGCAAGCATAAGGCAGGTCTCATAGCCGATGCCTGTATTACCGCCTGTCACGAGAATCACTTTGCCAGTCTGGTCAGGGATGTCCTTTGCAGTGTATTGGTAGCCATAGACAAGACCGTAGAGCAAGCCTGGCATTGTGAGATATAGAGATGGTTCGAGAGCTTTCGTTCGTTTGAAAGAGATGCTTGCGACACAAGCTCTATTTATAAGATTGTAGTCCTAATGCTGTCTATCCAGCGTACGCTGGCTTTCTGGGGCGGGCGCGCGACTGTCGCAGTGGAAGCGCATTGCACCTTGGTCTGCGAGTTCTGACTCCGGAGAGACCGGCGGCAATTTGGGGTTCTCGCCCTAGCAAATCCTTGGCATGTAACTCGAATTTGCTAATAGCTAATACTGCTATATTAAAAAGAACAGGAACGGCAGTGCGTCGTAAGCGAAGCTCGGCGTATGTCCCCTGTGCAGTGCACGCTATACGCAAGATGATCACTGCATTATGTAAGGCACGAAAGACGTGCCATCTTCCAAGCAAGTCTGGTCATGCCTCCCCATGTTAGCGTTGAGGTACTCCTATAGTGCATGCGTGAAAGGGAACTTCATCGATAGGCGAGATGCCGAAACGCAATCTTGTTGGTGCTTTGATAATATGAATAGGCGCCAGGCTTTTTGGGTACTAGGACAACTCAACAAGATGCGAAGGTAACAAGCCCGAAGTCGCACATTTTCGCATGATCGACCAGCCCTGCTGGACCGCTGTCAACAAGAATTCAGCAAAAGATGATCGGCCAGCTGTTTCATGGTTTCAAATCTTTAGGCTTTGAAGTCACAACGAATTCGGCATCTGCCTGACCCTAGATGACCAGCAAGTTTGTAATCAACCACTTTGTCAAGTTCTTGATTGACCGCACTCTTGTTTGATTGATCGTGTCAAGGCCTTTGATGATTTGAGCATTTGGATTTGCTAAAAAGAGGAAGGGTGAAAAGACAAAAATCGTCTTGGTTGAAGCGCTTGCATAGCATTTCGATTCTCAGATGCGGTCGCTTGTCGATAGTTTTCTCTGTGACATGAAACCAGATAACCTTCTCTCAGCAATCTAGAATAAATGAAGGGCGGCAGCGCCGAGTACTACTAGTGAAGCTCTTTGGAAGGAAAGAATACTATCGCCTGCGCTCGCTCTTGCTGTACTAGAAGCTGACGCTGAGGCTCTTGCCGTCGCACTTGCCGTTGCCACCGAGCTTGTTGTATCGGAAGCTGGCGGGGAGTTAAGATACTGACGACCGAGCTGAGTCAGTTGGCCTTGCGCATCGAGCATAGTCGCATTGGGTCCAAGGTTAGACTCTATGCTGCGGAATCCACCAAACCACGCATATCGATCAACCCAACTGAGACTATCGAGCCACGCGATACTGCTGTTGTACATAGATTCGGTTGCTTGCAGTGTTGTATGCGCGATACCTAGCTCTGTGACCCAAATCTTCTTTGTGCCATTCGAGACACTGTTAAGATGTCCAAGATGATCAGCAAGCCCTTGATAGTCGCCATACCAGTGTGTTGTAATGAAGTCGACTGTACAGCTACTGCAGTTGCCAAGAAACTGTTCAAGCCAGACAATGCCATCGTTGGAGCCTGTACACGCTGGACTGCCAAGAGACATATTGTGTTGCTTGAGCGGTTCGACATATTTCCGCCACAGCTCTGCAGCGTTTGCTGGTGTCATGGTCGCTTGACCGCCTCCAAACCCATCTGGTTCATTGAAGGTCAGGATATGCTTCGGTAAGGGGTCTTGCTTTAGCACTTCATCCATAAATGATGCAGCATCGTTGCCGCCCCAGAGCTGGGGAACGTATTCGAGTCCTGCGAACCAAGACGCATTGCCAGGGCTGACGCCGTAATTCATGGCCCATGAGAGCTGTGTGCCGGCCATGAGGGTGGGCTGATCACCGAAGCTATGGGCATTGTCAACGCCAATGAGTCCTCTTTTCGTTGCGGAGGCATGCGCAATGAATGCAGCAAACAGGAATGCCTTTCCAGCAGGCATGATGAAGATTATTAATGTATGTAGGTAGTGGTGACGAGCAGATGAGCCTCTCTTTTCGCATTGTGCGACGTCGCCTGTCGTCTTGGCCTCTTAAACATTTCTGCTGTGGCGCAGACCCGAAAATGAAATTCAAGTCGCGCCAACTGCAAACGAGTCGCGTCTCTCGGACTCAACAACAAACAAGCTTGTAGAGGGGCAGTGTCGCCTAGCCTGCTTGCTGCTAGAGAACTGTACATTGAGAGGGGTCAGAAGTAGCTGTCTGAGACTGTGTTGAGTACTGTACTACCAAGCTGTACTAAGAAAGAGTACTGCATCATGCAGAAGAATGACAACCCTTTTCTCGTTTCAGATGCCATTGAACCGCCCAGTGACGTTAACAGTGCTTCTGAAGGAGAGGAAGAACCTGCTCAGACCATCATTTGGCAGCAAGAAGCGCTCATTGTCGGGCCAACGCCGCAAAAGCACGGCCGCGTGTTGGGCTTATTTGATGCGTCGCCTGCACACCTCGCTCCTTCGCCCAAGCGAATCAAGCTGACTTCACCATCAAAGAAACGTAAGATAGAGGACACGGAGCTGGTCTTGTCAGCGCTATCTCCAGCAAGGGCCAGTCAGACTCCACAAAAGACGCCTAGCTTCTTGAAGCGTCAAGCATCCACTTTGACACTCGACGATACAGACGTCTCAAGCACTTCCCGTCTCTTGTTCCAGCCAAAATGTGTTTCGAGCCTGTCTGCCATCATCAAGCAGAATCGTCTATGGTACGATGCTGATACGCAAGACGACGATGCGCTCGAAGCGCTCCGTGAGGCGGAAGGCGAGGAGATGGTTTTGCCTGATGCACAACAAACCAGCTCTGACGAAGGCGCTGAAGACGCTGCCCCGGAAGAGACTGGCAGAGTGCGGTGGAAGAAGAAGGGTCTAAAGCGATCTCGTCGTCGGGTAGTGATGCGGCCTCAGGCACACAAAGCTACAACTGCTCCAGCACTGCCATCCTCAGACCGCCCACTGGGCGTAGACACGGACAGCGACGAAGAGATTGGAGATGAGGAAGTTGCTGCTAAGCAACACCAGCCTACAATGGATGAAGAGGTGCCTGAATGGTTGGAGAAGGAGAATCTCGAGATCCGTGGTAAAGCTGAGGCGAGGAAGCAAGAACAAGAAGCAGCCAACAAGACGGGGAGAAAACCGCGTGCTGCTTCAGCCAACTACAAGTCCCTCAAGCTACGCAATACAGGTGCAAAAGGCGGCTCAAGATTCGGTCGAGGCCGATTCGGCGGACGAAGGTAGGTGTATGTATCGTACAGACAATGCGATGCTATGCATGAGTAGAAGATTTGAAACGAGACATAAACTGCTTCAATGTCTCTTGGACTTGCCAGGACGTGGCGCGCCACCACGCTTGCCACCACGACCGCCTCGCGCTCCTCCACGCCCTCCGCGACTACCTCCGCGACCACCGCCACGTCCTCCGCGACCAGAGAAACTGGTGACGTCGCCTGAAGACAAGGCATCATTGGACTTTGCAAACCGTTTTTTGCCACCATGGCCATACTTCTTATCCCTTGAGTCTCTCGAAGCACCTCCACCTCGTTTTGCATTTCTGCCTGGAGCAGCGGCTGCTTCATCCAGTGCAACGTCGAAGTCTTCTTTACCTTCCAGCTCAGCGCCACGCTTGCGTTTCAGTGACTTGACCTTATCCGTCATGGCCTTCTTCTCCTTTTCACGCTCCAGCGTCTTGCTGATTTGGACCTGCTTGCCAAACTTCTTCAACTCGCGCTGCTTCTTGGCTTCAGCAGAGGCCTTTTTACCTGTTGCTTCAGCGACCTGCTCCTTGCGGATACGTTCCATGTGATCATCCGTCTTGACCATCTCTGCGAAGTAATCAGCAGGACGTTCCCATGCGCCACCTTCTTTTTGGATGAGTGTGCGGGCGACACGGGCATGCGTGAGCGCTTGCTTGTAGAAAACGAGTTCACGATTAAGATCATCGTCGATATCTTGTACCAATACCGGTTCATCGGTGAAAAGTGTATGGTGATGTGAGAAGTGTTTTGGTAAGGGTAAAGCGATGCGTTTGTAGGCTGCTTCCAAGGCCGCTGTGTTGTTGACGGTTTCGCGCGTCTTGGTCGTCATGTCCGCTGCATCGGCATCGACATCTGATTCGAGCTCCGAGAGTGCGACTTCGTCCACATCGTCATCTTCTTCTTCTGATGCGATGTCAAGTGTTTCCTCGTTGGCTTCTTCCGTCTCGAAGGTATCATCATCCTCTGAGTCAGAGTCTGCTGCGAGTTCTGCTTGCAGGCGAGCGAGTGCATCACCAGAAGGCATGTCAATCGCATCCAAGTCAGTCTGCTCAAGCGCATCGACATCCCCCATACTTTCCAGCTGCGCAACTTCAATCTCTGCAGCCTCTGAACCCTCAGAAGAATCGCTGAACTCTGCCGACTCTTCGTCGTTGTCGAGCTCACCCCCCGATAGATCCTGTGAGCCTTCCGACACGAGATCTGCGTCATCTGCTTCACTCTCTTCATTCTCCTTGAGCTCATAATCGCCGTCCATATCATCCTCTGATTCATCCGCAGCATGCAGTGTGACAATCCCCGCGCCACTAACCTTCCTTCCCGCTGCATTCTCTAGCGGTTGATCGGCCTTGTCGACTTTTTTACCAGATGGTAGCATACTGCGTACTTCCTCGGCGAGACCCATCTTTTTTGTGCGTTTGCTGGTGCGGCCCTTTTGCGGATCTACCTTTGCAGAGGTGGCATTGGGTCCTCTTGCTTTACGGGCCATCGGATTTGGATATATAGGAGTGGTTTGACCTGCCTCTTGAAGTCAACTTTTTCTTGCGGTGTTGCGTGTGAATAAAGTGGGAATTGGGACAGCACAGCAGCAGGCACAGACCAGCAAGACGCGACACCGGCATCCATCCATCCATCTACTACCTCTCCCTTCCTCAGGCTCTTTCTCTGACAAGCGGACTCGATAGAGAGAGACCGCGTGCAGGATGCAGTATGAGTTTGACTCGGGCAACCTCAGCTCACTCGTGCTGTTTGTCTTCCTGCTGCTGACACTCACGCCCATCACCTATCGTACCGTTTACCCAAAGAACGTCACTGGCAAACAGGCAGATGCATTCCCTGTGCACGTTCAAGATGCCTCTGCCCAAGCCCTTGTCGCAAACAGGCCGCTCAGCAAGAATGTCGCAAGCCGCACCCTGTCTCTCAAGCATGCAGCTCTTGCAGTGGGCTGGGCATTCATCGCTTACCTAGGCTATGGTATTTCGCAAAAGCAACAAGCAGCTATCAGTTGGGATCCCTACACAATCTTGGGCATCTCCGAGTCTGCAACGGAGAAGGAAATCAAGAAACACTTTAAGCGCATGTCCATCAAGTTTCACCCAGATAAAGTCAGGCTTGCCGTCAATCAAACACTCGAAGAAGTACAGAACCAGTTTGTTGAGATAACAAAGGCGTATAAATCACTGACGGATGAAGATATTCGCAACAACTTCTTGGAGTTTGGTCACCCTGATGGTCGTCAGGATACGGCCATTGGTATCGCTCTGCCCTCGTGGATGGTGGAAGGCAGTAACTCTCTCTGGGTCCTTGCAGCGTACTGCTTCGTGCTGCTCTTTGGGCTTCCTGTTGTCGTTGGTCGATGGTGGTACTCGACCACGTCAGTAACTAAGGAAGGCATCAAGACTGGGACGGCAGAGCTCTTTTTCCGCTCCATTGAGGATGATTTGACGCATGACCAGATCATCACGCTACTCTCACAAGCAGATGAATTTGCAGAGTTGCAGGGTGATCAGCAAGAAATTGCAGATTTGGCCAGCAAGATCAAGGAGCAGCGCGGTGTTGATATTACCTCCAAACGGCCCATCCCCGAAGTCCTGCTTCGCGCTCACCTCCATCGTCTTCCCCTCTCCAGGACACTGGCAGAACAACAAGTCATCATCCTGGATACGGTCCTTGCCCTGCACAAGACATTGATGCAAATCTGCCTCTCATATGGATACCTCGAAACCACCAAGAATGCCATGGAAATATCCTCCTGCATTGTACAAGCACTGCCTCCTAAATCGGCACCCTTGGCTCAATTGCCACACATGACACCGGCACTCTGTCGTTCTGTTTGGCTTGCCTTTGATAGTCTTGATGTGACGGGTTTCTTGCAGCTCAATGAGACCGCACGGCGTGTTGCACTCAAGGAATTATCGGATTCTCAATATTCAGAGACACTGGCTGTTGCAAAACACATCCCGGCTTTAGATTGTTGTCGCGTTGATTTCCAGGTCGCTGGCGAAACAAATGTCGTTGCCAATGCTATTGTTCATCTCGTCCTCAAAGTTCGACGCGCAGGACTTTCTAGTCTCAACAAGACTGTCTTGTTGGAGGAAGAGGAAGATGAAGGTGACGTTGAGGCGATCTTACGAGCCGATGAACGGGCTGCTGCCACGGCTGAACGGGATACGACTGCGTTTGCACCTTGTTTCCCTGCACCGCCCGTCAACAGCTATTGGTTCTTCATGGCAGACCATAAACAAGATCGTGTGATTGTTGGGCCTGGCAGTGTTGAGGATGTGGGTGGACAGGTGCGTACATTCAAGTTGCAATTCCAAGCACCGCCGCAAGCTGGGGTGTATACGTTTCAAGTACACCTCAAGTCCGATACGTACAAGGATGTGGATCAGGTGCATCATCTGGAGCTGACCGTGGTGGATGAACCTGCTGAGGTGGATGCAGGGGATGATGATATCAGTGAGCCGGATGAAGATACGCTTGCTGGGCAAATGGCTGTGATGAAGGGAGAGGCCGTCAAGCGCAGTGCTGTGGATCTCGAGTATGCGAGTTCAAGCGAGGAGGAGCTGGATAGCACGGATGAAAGCGACTCAGACTCAGACTAGAATTGATAAAAAATTGACAGTCTCCTTGTTCACTATATTAGATGGCCTCGCGCTAAACAAATGCAGACGTATACCAAAAGCAGTTTGTTCATTGATCAAGCACAACCCTCCATCATGCCACTGAGGACAGCCATGAGTTGCTCATTCTCACATGCAGCAGCAACACGTTCCTTATCGCCAAGTTGCCTATTGACTGCTCGCTCAGACTGATGTGTTCCTTCCTTGACTTTGATATCGAGTCTGAACCGACTTGGTAGACACCTAGTCAGTCGTACACGCACACACAGCCCAATCAGCGTCGCCATACTACAATGCGGGATTGTCGGGGTCAAACCAACATGTATAGTGCGAATACCACTACTCGTCTTGGGTTCCGTGATGTTGATATCGTCCAGATTAATCACAGCTAGTTGGGCAAGGGTGAGGGGATGCTCCGGGTCATTGATACTCGCTAGCAGGTCAAAGATCTCTTGAGCATCGATGGGTTCGCTCTCATCATGTGTGTCAGTGTGTGTGCTGTCGACATCGCTGTCGAAGTCAGCATCGAGTGGCAAAGCGAAGATGTCATTCGCCGATGCCTTGATGTGGGTTCTGCGAGTGGCGACGTGGTGGATCGTTGGATTGGCATTGAGGAGGTCGCCTGATGCAGACATGATGGAGTCTAGTTTTAGAGAGGAGTCAATGGATGTCAAGGTGTAGAGTAGAGGGAGAGATTACAGTAGCGCTCGTCGTCTTTCTTGAATCTTCGACCGCCAACAACCAGCAAGAGACAACACAGAAGCCATGCTCGAGTCAATCTTGGGCGGATCACAGCTCCCGTCTCAGGAAGAGATGGCCAAGGCAAAGCTTCCCTTGGGATTCCGGGATAATTGCGCGCATCTCCTCATACCGCTCAATAAGGTATGCTATATACTGATATGCGGTGAACGAATGTACATGTACTGACTAGCTGCAGTGCCGGAGTGACAAATTGTACATGCCCTTCAAGTGCGAAGACGAGCGACACAGCTACGAAAAGTGCCAATATGAAGAGTACGTCGAAGCTTCACCCTAAATCACGAACACATCACTAACCACCATCCTAGTTTCAAGAAGCGCGTCAAGGCCTATGAAGCGAAGAAGCAATGAGCGAGAAGCAGAAGCATATACACAAGACTTGAAGCCTCTAAACATCTCTACTGGAAAGATGACTCGCCGTTTCTGCTTGGCCGCCATACTGCATCGTCTCTGCCTTGAGCCCTTTCGATTTCCACTTTATACGGCCGGACGCATCATCCGCCTGTTTAGCCTGATCCTCCAACTCCTTGCAAATGTCCACATACAGCTGCCAGAGCTGCCGGTCGTCTCGGAAAGGCGGCACTAGCAGCCATTGATCCAGTGCATCAATTGCCTCGTGAAATTTCCGCTGATGAATGCGATGGACTGTCAGGATCCGAACGAATACTTCAGCACGCGGTGTCTGGTGTCCTCCCATGCGCAGAATCGTACCGTGCGTGAGGGGTGGGAAGGCCACAATCAAGCGGGAGAGGTACTCCATGGCCTTCTCCTTTTCGACGTGTAATAATATCTCGAGTCCCATGTCGTAGCAGAGCTTGATGTCAACATCAGGGACTCGAAGGAGTAAGCTGAAACCTCTTAGGGCACGCTCCCATTCACTAGTCTGTATACAGCGGTGAATGAGGGTCACCAGAACCTCCACATGTTGATACCGTTGTGAATCATGATGCTTACTCGGGCGTACACTCGTCGCTGACTGGTCTATATTTTGAGGCTTAATATCCTTCGCTTCTTCCCTTTCTTGCCCGTCGTAGTCTGAATCAGACTGTGAGCTTCCAGCAGCAGATGCGATATCTGAGGCAGCATCTTCGTCCTTCTTGATGACAATTAGGGAACTAGCAGCACCCTGAGCCTTTCGCTTGCTCTGCCGTTCAGTACGGAGCGGCAACTGGAAAAGAGGCATTCATCTTCAGCTCGGTCCAAGCTAGCTGGACCCGTTCAGGCACTTGAAAGTGTGTCGGTTTCGGTCTTGTTCGACAGGTTTCAGTTGACAAGACTGCAGGTTCCTCCCGACAACACAGATGACTGCTGACAGGATGCTCCCTTAGTATCTATCAGATAAAGCTAGCGATGGCCAATTCTCGTTTCGAGTACGTCAAGTCCTTTGAGCGTAACGATGCTCTGCTTCCCAATGCCTACATCATCATTCGCATCGACGGCCATGCTTTCCATAAATTTTCAGCTGCTCATGATTTCACAAAGCCAAATGATCTTAATGCCCTAGCGCTCATGAACAAAGCTGCCACTGCAGTCTTTGAATCATTCCCAGAGATTCAACTTGCATATGGTGACTCAGACGAGTATTCGTTCCTCTTTCCGCGATCATTCAATCGTTACGAACGACGCGAATCGAAGCTCATCTCGACCTGTGCATCCGTCTTTACGGCTGCTTACATCTTTCGTTGGAGTCAATTCTTCCCAAAGACAGCAATGAAGTACCCACCTTCGTTTGACGCTCGTACCGTCTTGTATCCAACAGGGCAAAATGTCAGAGACTACTTTAGCTGGCGACAAGCCGATTGCCACATTAATAACCTCTACAATACGACCTTCTGGGCTCTCATACAGAACGACTCGACAGAAAACAAGCAACGATTGACGAACACCGAGGCACAAGCACGACTGATGCATACATTTGCGAAGGACAAGAATGAGATTTTATTCAAAGAGTACGGCATCAACTACAACAATGAGGCAGCAATATGCAGAAAGGGCACAGTCTTATTCTCTGACTCGACCGACCCTGCCGTATCCAAAAAAGTTCTCGAAAAGCGGCGAAAAGCAGGACTGGTGGTATGCCATGTCGACATCATTCAAGACGACTTCTGGCTCGCTCATCCACATATCCTTGCCGACGATATCTAGCCCTGTTGCTGCGTCTTTTCAAAGATCGTACGAATCATTTCATTACCAAGTTTTGTCGCTTCTGCAAACCGTGGCCGGAAGTACTCTTGTACGTCGAGAAAACGTTTCTCGTAAGAGTCAAAGTCCTGGTATGAGACAATATCACTCCATCCCCGCGCCGCAAAAGTGAATTCCAAATCGTCCGATCGAAATTGGTTATCATGCAGTGCAGCATGGATGGTTTCTGAGAGCAGGGCTGGTTGACGGAAGAGATACTCCGTTACGCCCAACCAGAGTCGGAAGAGTGGTGTTGAACAAATCATGTGGTCATACGGGACAATTCCCATCTTATGCCAGCAATCAACCATGGCTAGCAGTGAGAGGTGTGAATTTGGCATATGCTGCTCTTTCGGCGTGGAGCCCAGCGAGAATCGGTCAAGCACATCGTCCTGCAACAGGAGTGCTTCATGCGTCGTTTGCAAAGCACCAAATACTGCATGTCCAGCTTCTCTAATCCGCTTCTCAAAAGCGACCTGATTCCCCTCTAGCATCAACTTGAACAATTCCGTTACAGACGTGGCATATTGCCGGATCTGTTCTCGCGCAGCAGGATTCAGGATGGCCAATCCAGCATAGACATGCCATTTATTCGATAGAATGCGTAATGTAATGTTCACCTTGACATTCTCAATCCCACCCAACCAACGCGTGACTTCCCAAGGGAACTGATCATTTTTGCGCCATGCAACGCCCATGGATAGAAACGCAGCATGTGTGACGGCTTGTGTGTCGGCTGTGATACGATCGTGTTCAGCAGCGGATAATCTGACCAGTTTACTCTTGAAGCAAGACAGAACTGCTTCGATTGTATCGCGAGAGGTATCCGTTGCCCTATGTTGTATCACAACGAGGGGTTGACCTTCTGGATCCACACCTGGTCCGTGCAGTGAATGACACGAGACAATCTCGACGTCGGGTGGCAAGTAGCGTTCAAATGCCTTCATCTCTGGTGCTTTACAACTCGTTTGACCACCAACAATGGCGCTCACTTTTGTACTCGGTCCGTATTGCGCTACGACACGCTCAATAACAGCTGCTTCGACGCTATACAAGATCCAATCGCTTCGTCGACTCACTGCGTGACCATCTTGAACAATGGTGATGCCGTGGTCATCTTTGAATTCTTGCTGGAGGATGGCGTGTTTTGAGGGGATGTCACAGGCGTAGACTTGATGACCTGCAGCTGCGAGTCGACGAGCATACATTTTGCCCATATCGCCCATACCGATGATGCCGACATCGATGGATAGAGAGGATGTCATGGCTGTGTGGTGATCGAGCGAGACTAAGAGCTAACGATGAATAAGAGGGACGAGCTGATGTAGAGATAGGAGAGTTTAAAGCTTCACCATGCAGGGGTTTTGCAAGTGGTTGTGTGGTCTTTTGGGTGTTGTGCTACTACACGGAAACCTCGAAACAATCTACTCAGTAGATTCTGTACAAACAAGGCTATGGCTTCTGCAAGACTTAGGTAGCTAGTCCTCTTCCAGAGGATGCTTTGTGTCTTTCTTGTCAGCCGAGTACGAGGAGCACACATCCATAGCATATCCCAACGAGAACTACTTCTCTCTCTAGTCCACCGTGACGCCCTTCCCACGAAGATCTTCCTTGGCCTCTTCAATCTCCTGTACACGTCAGTTATTTGTACATCGATGCATGAAACAAACCTTGAGCAGACTCTTATACGCGTCATGTTTATCTTGGAAAGTAAAGATATTCCAGCCCAATGTCCCGAGCAAGTAGGCGCCAAATGAGACAATAGCCCATAACGGCAGCTAGATACTGTCAGCTTATCTGCTTGGGTGGACCACTCGAGGCAGGCCTAAACAGCTGCTGCGTGGAGGAAAGGAAGCGCATACGATGGGTATAATAGACTTGACGGAGGGTGGTAGGGGCACATAGTCGAGCAGAAGGACGACCCATAGGATGAAGGCGGTCAGGACATCAGCAAAGAGTCTCGAGGCCTTCGTCATGGCCGCGAGAGAGTGTATGGAGCGCGTTGGTCTTTCGTGTCGTAGCTGGTTGCGATGTTTTGTAGAAAAGAAAAGAGACTCCCATCACGTTGCTGTGCTATACATCCCCATGGTCAGACTCACGGCAGATCTCATCGCAGCTGCTCCTTCCTTCCTCAACCCGCTGAAGGATCGCGAACTAGACCTCAGAGGACATAAGATCCCCGTCCTTGAGAACCTCGGTGTCACGCGCGACCAGAACGATGCGATCGGTAAATCTCACATCCCATGGATGAGCAAGCGCTAACATGGCTTCTTGCAGATTTGACAGACAACGATGTACGCCATCTTGGAAATCTCCCGAAACTACCACGTCTCAAAATGCTCCTGCTCGGTCGCAATCGAATTGCAAGTCTAGCGGATGGCCTGGCAACGGGTATCCCAAACCTTGAACGCCTCGTCCTCACGCAGAACCTCCTACAAAGCCTGACTGATCTTGAACCTCTCGCGCACCTGAAGCGATTATCCTTTCTTGTATTGCAGGGGAATCCAGTCACTCAGCAGCAGCACTACCGCAGTTGGATTATCTGGCGCTGTCCGTCGCTACGGATACTAGACTATGCTAAAGTCAAACAATCAGAACGCACGGCAGCGACGGAACTATTCGGCAGTTCCCTTGGTGCTGAAGATATGACACCGCTGGCTGCTCACATTGCAGGCACAAAGTCGAATACATTCGATGTAGGTAGTGAGACGGCCATGGGTCGGATGAGTGAAGCAGAGCGACAACGCATACACAGAGCGATTCTCAGTGCGACGAGCATGCAGGAAGTGATGAAACTTGAAAATATGCTCGCCGAGGGACGTCTACCAGATCGCGATACGGTCATGAGCCATTGAACGCACAGCATACAGGTCAAAACAATGCAACATTCATATTTGCAACAATGTGTCTATAATAACCTAAAGAGATGACAAGCAGACTTCTGTCCCTAGAGCGCCTTCACCTTGGCTGCCTCTGTCTGCTGCTGAATGCCAACTTTTCGGGCAGCTTGCGTATTGCGATACGTCTTGTACAACTTGTCTGTACCAAGAAGGTGGTCCCACCAACGGAACGACGTCGAGTAGCAGCCAATGAACTTTTCATGATGAAAGTCATGATGGTCTGCACCGGACCAGAAGGGGATGAACTTGTTGAGGGACCAAGGGAAGTCATAACCCGAGTGTGCGTCGATTGCTTGGAACAAACGTAGTACAATCCACACATACACTGTAAAGAGATGCAGGTTCTTGGTCAATGCGCAGTACAAGATGGGCGAGCCGACAGTTCCTGTGCCCAGGATCATGACTTCCAAGGGATGCGCATACTCCGCCGCAAGACCAAAGGGCGCAGAGAACTTGTGGTGGAGCTTGTGGATGTGCTTGTAGAATGGGCCGTAATGCAGACCACGGTGCGCAAAGTAGTGGAACGTATCCTCCATCACAAAGAACAGGGCAATCTGTCCAGCCATTTGTAGGAGGGTCGGGAAGGGCGTGGTGGTCTTCATGCCCCAGTACACACACATGGGGTGGAAGAGCCAGATCTGTGGCAGCTCAATAGTGAAGTGAGAGAGCAAGACGAGCTTTGTACAGTTCCACTGCTCCTGCATGGTCGGCCGTTTACCGGGCTGTAGCTTGTATTTTTGAAACAGGTTGAGGTTGTCAATGATGATCCAGGGGATACACCGGCCAAAGTAGACAACTTCGTGGATGACAAAGGACATGATGCCTGTTGCAATCACATCATTGCTGATCCATGTGTAGTACGCTGACCAAAGCGCCTCGAGGAAGTCTGCAGGAGACGTGGTTAGCTTATGTAAGGCACGCGCTTCGAGAAGAAGGACATACTGAGTTGCGGCTGGGTGGCCTGCGTGGTGGCCAGGACGGCGGAGTAAGTCGCGTTGAGCATGGCTGTGTGCTCTCTGGCAATGGGCGTCTGTGTCTTCTGCAGGAGGTGTCGGTGATGGGCGCAAGTGCTTTCTATTCTCTTTTCTATTTTCCGGTGGGCGAAAATGGTGGTGTGACATGCACGTGTTCGCCTGGAGTGTAGCAAGTATAGAGAGTAGCAAGTATAGAGTGTAGACAGAGAATAGAGTGTAGACAGAGTATAGATAGAGAATAGATGACAAGAGGGTAGAGGAGAGATAGAGAGAGGGAGATAGCAGGGAAGAGAGAGAGAAGAGAGAGAGAAGAGAGAGGACGAGCAGCACGATGCTCAATCGCGCTCACTCTCTCCATCAGAGTCGCCGTCCAGCTCAGCCTGCAACGGCGACACGCGCGGCTCAAGCTCATCCAAGTCCTCGAGCAGCGTCCGTGCCATCAGGTTCGGCAGCGCAACATCAAACACCCGGGCCTCCGTCATCAACTTGTCCACAATCTCATCCACATGCTCGATCCGCCATCCTCCTGCTGCATTGCGAACGCGAATCTTGCGTTTATCAAGAAGCAGAGGTTCCAGTGTCTCATACACCAGTTTTGCGGGAAACGTCAGACGCACATAGAAGGCAGCCAAGACGCGAAGATACTTGAAGGCCGCATCCTGTAGATAGGCAAGGACAATCTCGCGCTCTGGCAGGAGTTGTAGCAGTTTCAAGACGAGACAGATGAACTCTGTGGGTCGACTTGCGCCATAGCTGCCACCGACATACGTCAACTCAACAATGCGGTCAAGAATAGTTGCCGCAGTGAGGCCGAAACACTGATCCTTGTAGTACAGCGAGTCGAGGATACGTTCGCGCAGGATTGTTTCAATGAGGAACGCAGGGTTGACGCCATGGATGGTGGTATCGGCTGATGCTTGACCTCGCTGCTTATAGAAGGGTTCTTGCTTCTTCTTCTCCTCTGACATGCGCTTCTACCTGCCCATCATCCAGCAGACCAAGCAGTCCTACACGTCGTGCGGTGTTGGTCCGAAATTGTTTCGTCGCGCCTCTGAGCACCAAGCGACACACCTACAACCAACCAAGCAAGGCCAACAGTCTTGCATCAGAAGAGGCCTGCAACACTGCCATCATGCCAAAAGCAGAACGCGGCTCAACCAAAGATGTCGCCAATCGCATGAAATCAAAAGGCCTGCAACGCCTGCGCTTCTACTGCCAAGTCTGTGAAAAGCAAATGCGTGATGAGAATGGCTTCAAGCAACATACCAACAGTGAACCCCATGTCCGCGCCATGATTGCCGTTGGGCAAAACCCAGCGCGCAAGATACATGACTTTTCACGACAATTCAAGAGTGATTTCCTGCAGTTGTTGCGTACGTCGCATGGTGAGAAACGGGTGAATGCGAATCATTTCTATCAAGAGTATATCAGCAAGAAGGATCACATCCATATGAACAGTACACACTGGAAGACACTCACGGAATTCATCAAGTCACTCGGTAGAGAGGGGATTTGTCGTGTGGATATCACGGAAAAGGGTGTGTTTGTTGCGTGGATCGATAACTCACCTGAAGCGCTCGCTCGACAAGAAGCAATACGCAGGAAGGATAGACTCGATAAAGGCGATGAAGAACGGACGAATGCCCTCTTGTCTGAGCAAGTCAAGCGCGCACAGGAAGAGGCGGCGCGTCTCATGACAGAGGAACAGAGTGTTGCGACAGAGGCGGACGTGGCGAGCTCGCTAATGGAGAGGAAGCCAGAGGAGAAGATCAAGATCAGCTTTGGTAAGCCTGTGCAGGTTGCAACCACTATTGGTGCAAAACCTGCGCCGACGGGCATGAAGAAGTCGAGTGTCTTTTCTCTGTCAAAGGCAGCAGGCCAGAAGCCAGCTCCGGTTCAAAGTACAACACCGAGACCCATGAGCAATGCCCAGCGGATTGTCATGGAAGAAGCTGAACGTCAGCGGCGAAGACAAGGGACAGCAGCGAGGACATGAGAAAATATAATGAGTAATGCATGATGCTAAGGAGGTAGAGATTCTAGGGACAAATCTTGCTTTAGAAGAAGACACCGAGAATACGACCACCAGTGCCCTTAGCACGAGCCTCCTCGTGTGTCATGATACCGCGCGACGTGGTGAGCACGACGTGTCCGACCTGACGCGAAGGAAGGAGAAGGGTAACCCATTTCTCAATCTCGTTAAGACGCACGTTGAAGCGAGGAGAGATGACGGAGCACTTGTTGAGACGACCGTTGAGCTGAATAACAATCTTGCCGGAACGGTGGTCATCCACTTCCTCAAACTCGCCAATGTAGCCTGGAGTCAGTTAGTAATTGCCTTTCGTACAAAGACATGAGAGATGTGCCGAGAAATATGATAGTCCGCTTCTAGAGGAAGGAGACCCGGAGAACGCGACGTGTTTTGCTTTCCCGTAACTTTAAAAGACATATGCCGTAGCTTCTCCTCGCGGATGAGCATGCGCCTAGTTATCGCTCGGTTTGTAGTTGTTGTGCAACATCGCAGGACCCATATCATCTCATCGTATCTCTCATGTCGGACACGACTTACCATTCTTCTGCATCACTTCAAGAAACTTGACAATGACCTTGGATGAAGGCCTGATCAGGACCTGACGCTTGCCAGCCTTCTCGGCATTGACGATGTTGTTGAGACAGTCGTTGAGAACAGATTGACGGACCATATTTGTCTGTTGTGTATTAGCCCTCTAACTCTTTCGTACTTTGAACTTGGGGTGTCTCTGCCAGCGACGCTCAGACTCGGAAAGTCAGAGAGGAAAGGGCAGAGATTCCAAGCTCAATGTGCTCCTCCACTTCCGGGTACCGCGGGTGATCAAGGACACTGCGGGAGCGCCCTGATGTCCGGCCCAGAAGGAAAAAGCAGCATGGGCTATTCAATTCCCTTCTCCCACTCTCAAACAAGGAAGAGAGAGACAGCAATTGTGGAAATATGCACCTGGCAGGTTCACCCACAAGCATGAATCACATACGTATAGGACGTTCTGAGTAGCAGAAGGGAAGTCGGTGCTAGCAGATGTAGTCGAGTCTTGTTCGTCCCGTGCGGCTTCTTCCCTCAAGTTTTGTTCTTCGCTGCACAAAATTTGCAAACTGTTTTTAGGGGCCGCAGTCACACCTCAGCACTCAATTTGGATCGTGACATGCGTGTTATGCAAAGTATGGAGACAAGAGCAGCCTATGCAGACTTGGAGGAGGCATCAGACCCTTCCTCTTCCAGCTGCACACGGCGGCCATCCACAGTCGCAGCCAGTCTCTGTGCAGGACTACCAAGCAGCGCAACGAGCCTCTGTGCACTGGCTCCCAGCAAACTCAGCAGCTGACCTTGCAAGACAGGTAGCGCAGGAAGCTGTGCCACACGCTCCAGTGCATCCACAGCAAAGACGGTCTCTTCAAATTTTCCACCCAGGAGCAGCATTTTGTTATTTGTAGATTTCACAAGGGAGAGCACCTTTTGCAGTGCTTCAGGCTCAACGGCATCGCCTTGAACGTTGTCTTCCTTCGTTTCTGTAGCCGGCGACGCTGTCTGCGGCGACGGGTTAAATGTGATAGCACAGATAGGCCCTGACAATAGATCTGTGAGCCTGAGTCCAGCACCCATCCGTTCCCTCCCCAGTCGTTTTGTGAGCTTATAGACTTGCTTTGAATTGACATCCAGTTGCTGCAGTGTCTCATCTGCTTTGGTCACTTCAGCCACTCTAACTGCATGTTGAAAGATACCCACTCGTACGATCCGTATACGCGCACCAAGCGCTTTGAACTCTGTTCGCAGTTTGAGCAAGTCTGCTTGCGTCAGGTTGTTGTGCTGTAAAAGCAACATGGTACGATGCCGCCGGTAGTAGTCGACATAGTCTGCATGCAAGATGGATTTGCGCGATCCTGCAGGTTTGACGGACTGGCGATTGAAGACCTCGGGGTCTATTTTGATGGCACCAGAGGGAACAGCTGCAACGGAGGCATACCCTCTCGCGTGCAGACACGCCTGGACAATGCTTCTATTTTGCATTTGTCGTGAAGCTGGGTGTGTAGTCGCTGCGGCGAGAACTTTATTGCGCGCATGACAGCGAAATCGTGCTACAGATCTCTCTCTACCTAAACAACCATCCCTTGTCTGCAAAGGAGTTGGTCGTGAGCAAGTGCTGGTGAATGACACTCAATGCCTTGATGCTATCCGTCTCGCTGATCACACATGAAATGTTGATCTCACTCGCCCCCTGAGAAATCATCTCAATATTGATGCCAGCCTGTGCCAAGGTCGAAAACATCTTGCCAGAGACACCAATCATGTTCTTCATCTGCTTGCCGACTAGTGACAAGATGGCCATATCCTTCTTTCGCACGACGTCACCAACTTTGCGCAAATCATCTTCAACGCCCTTCAACGCCGCCAGCTTGACATTGACATTGATAGCCATTGAGACATGCACCTCTGATGTAGAGATGAGATCCACCGTCAACTTCCATTTATCCAGAATGCCGAAGACTTGTGCAAAGAAGCCATGCGACACGACCTTGCGATTTGATTCGACCGCTAGGATGATGATATCATCCTTGATGGTAACCGCTGTCGGCGTTTTCCCCATCTTGATGGTCTCTAAAGGGTTCTTGTGAGGGACGTTGATGGGAGTTGCCGACCCACTCCGTGTATCTGCATCAGGAAAGATGACAGTACCAGCACCAGTTGGGTTCTCGACATTCTTGATGCGAATCGGAATGCGCGCGCGCACCACAAGGTTTGAGATGAATGGGTGTATCACTTCAGACCCATAGTACGTGAGTTCGGCAGCCTCCTCGGGTGTGATGCGAGGGAGAAGACGCGCTGTAGGAACTTTGCGAGGATCTGCTGTAAAGATACCATCCACTTCCTTCCATACTTGTAGCTCTTCTGCCTTTAACCCAATAGCAATCAACGCCGCGCACAAGTCTGTATAGCCACGGCCAATCATCGCCAAAAGGCTACCTGGCACGACACCAAAGTAGCCAGTCACGACAGGGACGCGATTCCCGCATGCTTTAATACGTCGAGCCATACGTTCACAAACGAAATCGTAGAATTTTTGATCAAGTCCATTTGTTGCGTCGTATTCACCAATGACATCTTCCATACCGACATACTCTGCATCGATTCCCCGATCGTTGAGCAGCGCAGCCATAAGTAGACAGGAAAGCTTCTCGCCCGTAGCAAGCACGTTATCGAGCGTTTTTGGGCTGACCTCTTGCAAAAACTGCGCGGCGCCAAGTAAGCCATTCAGAAAGACACAAACCTCTGCAATATCCAGCTTGAGCTTTGCCAATATACCAGCGTCTTTAATCAGCACAGCCGCAGCATCATTATGGTCTTGTTCAATCACTTGCACCAGCTTCTTGTACTCATTCGTCTTTGGCAGCTTTTCACTCTCCTTACAGGCCTTGATCAAGCGATTCGTTGTTCCCTCCGCTTTTGTATCCGCACTCCGCGCAGAACACACGAGCACGAGTCGTGATTCTTGGATGTGTTTCGCGACAATCTCTTGCGCAATTTGTGATGCAAATTTGCCAACTGAGGTGCCCCCAAACTTCTGGACTACCCAGCCATGACTCTCGTTGTTGCTCAGAAGCGCTGATGCGCTGTGGCCGTTCATATAGACCTGCTAGAGGTTGACTCGATGCGATGTATTCCGATGAGTTGTTGAGATAATTTATCGAAGACAGAACAGTCACAAAAGTTGTGACAGGTGAGCCGCTCTGCAACAGCTAATCCTTCAGCAGAGCTCTGTACCCGACGTTGTTATCGCTTGATGACGATCGATGCAATATGCCAGATGTACGACTGTGTTGTGCCTTACTTGAACAGGTACACCAGGAAAAAGATGATGAACACGACAGCCAGAAAGATGAAGCCATGAAACCAACCCCAGCTTTGCATGTCCGCTGCCCTCAGCAGTCTATTCTTGACGCGCTTTATTGTATCATGCTGCTTGCTATAGTCGTCATTCATGTCATTCATGAAACCCATTGAATTGCGCGTCTCTTCGCCAATCTTGATGGATACATCCTTCAGAAAAGAAACTTTGTTGCGGAGCTGGTCGACATTACTGTCATTCTCTTGCTCCAGTTGCTGATCTGTCTGTGAGTATGGCGTAGCTCGAGCATACGGATTTGCTCCTCCTGCGTATCTGAACTGGTAAGCTGATTCCACTAAGGTGCACATCCAGTACCTTTGTGACATCCTGCGCGAAGCGACTTGCTTTGAGATATACTAGGCCAATCGCAACTTGATATGAATGTTGGTTGGTTGTGGTGCTGGCTGGTCGCGCTTCGTCGAAGGATTCGGCAACGCCGCGCCCTGCGCCACGAAGCTTGCACTACTACAACACGAGCTCCTATGCGCGCATGCAAGCTATTGCTAAGAAGGCTGACAGCCTGAACTAAGAAAACATGCCACTCAGTGTGCGCAAGCTGAAACGAAGGCGCAAGTTTGCACAGAGCGCAAAGACTAGTGCTACGAGCTCATCTGAGGATGACACGGATGGCTTCGCCTTCCTCGTCGATTCGTCCGCCTCATCAGAAAACGCATTCTCCTTCTCAAAAGCTTCTAGACAAGCAAAGCACACTATAATACTGCAATCAGACCCTGCAAATGTAGCTTTCTGGGGCTATGTTCTATTACTTTCTTCCTGGCTTGTCTTTGTCGGCGGACTAGGCGGTGTACTGGGTATTTGGGACAGCATTTTTGGTCTAAAACGCGGTCAAGCAGCTGATCTTGCATGTTTCCTGTGCTTGCTTTCTGTCACAGGCTTTGTTTGGGTGTTGCTGAACTGGTAAGGTATTTCTTTTTAATGTTGACGCTAATGATGAAAGGCTTGGCCTCAAATCCTTTCGCATGACTTCCAGCAAGGTATGAGCGACGTTAGTCTTGCTAGGTTTTCTTGAGGCAAAATGTGCTTGATAAGAAAAAGTGCTTCATCATGGTATTGCTAGCTGACTACACTCTGCTTGCGGAGCATTTGATTGACCTTCGCCAACATCGATGACCAAAACCAACGGAGTCGATAGTGTTTGTGTTCTAGCAAATCCATTTTTGCTGTATATGTATACAAGACAAGCAACACAAACAAAGAACCATCGCAGTTTTAGAACGATGCGTTTTCGTCTGGAAGCCTTTGGGCAATGGTCAATCACAGATGGCTAGTACTTTTGTGTTGCGTTATACACGTCTTACAGACTTCATCAAGCCATTTCGAAGCACAAATATTTCTGCTGCAAATGACCCAAACGGGAGGCATCAGAACGTTTAGCCAATTCTCTTCATATTCTCTGGAGATACAAATTCTTCGAATACGCAAAATATTGCAGATGCTGA
Source organism: Protomyces arabidopsidicola (assembly GCA_003568695.1). Classification (NCBI taxonomy): domain Eukaryota; kingdom Fungi; phylum Ascomycota; class Taphrinomycetes; order Taphrinales; family Protomycetaceae; genus Protomyces; species Protomyces arabidopsidicola. The sequence goes on from QXMI01000222.1 coordinate 231,296, forward strand.
TTTGCATTGTAGCATGGCCAGGGGTTCTATCTGCCCAATGCGAGTACTGTCAAGCACCAATCATTATTCAGCTTCAGGGGTATGCAAATGTACAACAAACTTGCCAGCAATAAAATACGCCTCGAGCGCTACAACTAGACGTTGACGGAAGTTAAGCAGGGCATTATGCTACGTGTTTGGCTTGTCTTTCTATCATGCTTGACCAGTCTACAACGAATCACTGCTATGCCCTCGAATGCCACTAATGGATATGCAAAACTGTACGGCAATATTCAGAGTGGGCAGGATCGCAAGCCGTTGCGCTTCGTACTAGCTGGAGATTCCACAACGTCATCCTCTCAACCTAACAACCCTTCATCTGGCAATCTTTGTCATGGCGGTACGTTTACCTGCCGTTGCGTGCGTATGCTAACTTTTAGGTTGGGGGTCCGATTTTTTATCTCATCTCGAACCAAACTCCTTTGGCATCAATCTTGGGGTGTGCTCTATGAGTACTGTTACGTATTTTGAAAAAGGATTTTGGGACAAGGTCCTCGAGCTCATCAGGGTTCGCAAGGACGAATACCGCAAAACTATCGTCACGATATCATTTGGCCCTAATGACCAGAAACAGCATGTATCGCCTGGCCATTTCATGGATAACTTGATTGACTTTGTCAAGCAGGTCAATGATACGGGTGCTATGGCGGTTCTGATCACACCCATATCACGTACCGAATTTGGTCAAGATGGTAAGGTTCCCAGATCTTTCTTGTGGGCGAAACACATCACCAAGTACGCAGCTGATCTTACTGGTGTGCCACTTATTGATCTGAACACAGCCTCGCGCGAGTTGTATGAACATGATGGGTATGAGAAATCTTTGCAGTATCGTATGCGGCCGTCCGATACATTGCACTTGAGTCCAGCTGGTGGTAAGATGATCGGCGAACTCATGTGCAGACTGTTCAAGGAAAAATTCCATCATTTGCAGCCTTACTTTATCTGTTGACCAAGTATTTTGGCAACTTAATTGAGGCCTGGCACGCCCTTGAACGTCTGGACATCTTCCGACCAAAAGAATTGAAGTGAGTACGTCGGCGCGTCCCATAGCTCCCACATTCCTGTTGCAGTATTTTTGCTTCTGTCAATCTCTCTTGCTTCGAGTTTGAAGGCAATCACATCGTATGGATCCGCTGCAATGATGAGGTATTGCCATTGTCGATCGGGCTGTTCAACTTTTTGCTCAAACGCCGACATGAATCTGTAGCGTGGTCTGAAACCCGGCTCAATTTGTGGTAGGGAGACTTGGATGAAGAGACCCAAGCGACCCGTCTCATGCCGCACTTTTTGTACTTTATAGCCCGGCCGACCTATGCGAAGGACATTGTGGCGGATTGGCACGGCTGCACCTACGCGAAGGTCGTTGGCGGCCCCAGGACCATCCCGACTCATTTGTGCATCTCTCGCTGCACGACGTCCTAAATTCTGCTGATGCTTCTTTCCCTGTGTATGCGCCAGATAGCTGCCATCGTTGGCATGCGCCGTTAGACACAAGCGACACTCAAATGACCCGAGATGGTTGCGGAAAAAGTACGGGTCTTTTGCAAGATCAATCGTCTCTGCAGCAAGTGCACGAAGTCGCTCTCGACGTGCCGCATTGGTCTCCGACTGGCCAGCGACGCCACCACCTCCAAATTTGCTGCCGACACGATTCTGATAGTCCATGCCTTTTGGGTTAAGGGTGTCGCTTGAGTGTGTGTGCGGTCATGCTCCGAGAATTTGGTTGCGACTCGGACGCGCCATAGAAACCATCCATCACCGCGTCTACACTTTGTCGCCATGGACCCTACCCAGGACGAGCGATGCAGCATACCAGCTCCATTGGTCGCCAGACTGATGAAAGAATGGTTCACAAATAAAGACATGAAGCTGAGCAAGGCCGGCGCTGTTGCTGCTGCGCAACTCATCACGTATATATTCTCAATGTCATCAATATGCACATGCCTAACTATAGAATATTCACGGAAGAGGCATTCAATCGTGCAGTAGCCAAGGCCCGTGAAGAACAAGGCGAAGACGCAGCATTATTTCTCGAAGTCGCAGATCTTGAAAAAATCATTGGCCAGATGTGTATCGACTTTTGAACAGAATACAAGGCTTGAGCTCTACTCTCTCAATGGCAGTAGATGAGAGCAATGCGCAGTTTGCCGACAAAGAGGACATTCCGGTTTGCTTCGCGTCCACTCACTGATGCATGTCCAACAAAACAAATGTCCACAGCTGGTTGCTGTTGGATCTTGCATGTCACTCAGACACAATGTGCACTTGCGTCCTTGTTCGTCCAGGAAGGGCATGCGAGACGTATCCTCCAAGTCGATCTGGACAGGCGCCTCCGCGGATGTCTGCCAGATTTCCTTGCTCGATGAGGCGGGCAGTAGACTGCTGATGATGGGGAATCCCATACGTAGGAGAATCAAGAAACCCAACACTTCGTACCCCACTCTTTCGCTAGAATGCTCCATCTTGCGCGTAAAGATGTAGCGCAATCCTGTGAATCTCCTCGTGATGGTGTAGTAAGCGCCTGTGAAGTAGAATAATGCCAAATGCAGGTTCGCGAATGTCTGCAATGTCGGCGATGAAACGGCCATCTCAAATGCTCGTCCAACTCTAGACTCTGTTCCAAGCCGACTGCTGATTCTCCGCTTTATTTGCGGCCATGACTTGTGCAGGATATAGGGAACGAGTGTCGAGCTCGCTACAAAAGCAGCCCTTCTTCGAGTGCTCGGCAGTGCTTGACCGCTTGTATCGGTATAAGCAATGTCACAGTACTCTTCGCCCAGTGTGCGCTGAGCAACAAGGGTCGTGAGACCGAGATAGGTCAGCTTCGCACCGGTTTCTATCTCAGCGAGATGCGTGTTGACTGTGCGAGAGCCGAGGAAACGGCGTGCAAGAGATTGTACTTGTGACATGAGGTATGCCGTGTAGTACTGGTCTTTTTGGTTGGCACGAATGATGTCTGCGCCTGCTGCGAAATCAAAGGAGACTGTCTCTGGAGGAGCGTCCATTATGATAGAAGTAGCTATAGCAAGCAGTGTATAACAGCTATCGCAAGCAGTAGCAGTAGCAGTAGTAGTAGCAGTAGCAGTAGCAGCAGTAGCACTAACAGTAAGAGAGTAGCAGTAACAGAGCAGCAGAAGATCGCTTGAGTTGTCGCTGTCGAGATGGGCGCCTTCTGCACGTGTTTCCTGCTTATCTGATCATCCGCCGCCACGCCTGATTGAATCTCGTTCAGGCAACTTCCTTCCTCGGCAGACTGTCAGATGAGCAACTACCTCACGCACTTACAAAGAGGCCTTTAATCCAATATTTTCCGTCTAGGTGCATACAGACTACGCACTATGAGCTGCGGCCCCGCCTGTGTCTGTCATCCACCTGTCACTGCACCCGCAGTCCTCCTTCGACCACGAACAAAAGCGAAGCGCCTCGGGTTCGCTGCGTCTCTGACGACTCGGGATCCTGCCAAGCCTGTGGATGAAAGTCCCGTTCATACACATGGCAAGGAAACACTTATACAGACGCTTAGCCACGGCGCGTCGCACACAGAGGTGCTTGTGAATACGGAAGAAGGTAGTACCTGTGCAGCGTGTTGCTCAGGTGTCACATTTGACTTGGACTCTATTGTACGGCTACCAGACATCGAGGGCTGGGAGGCAAAGTTGGCAGAATTGCAAAAGAACCCAGCGTTCGAAGCACTCAAGATTGATTTGTCCGGGTTTGAGCCTGGTGCAAAGTTAACCAGTGTACCTGCGCTTCCACAACAATCTGTCATTTTAGAACCTGCACAGTCCCCGCCATCGCCTCCCGTGTCCCCGCAGCGCGACGGACAAGGCTCAGTCTTTTCCTCGTTGGTCCATCCGCCAGAGTACTTGCAACCACACCCACCTCACAAAGTCTTTTCGGCGCCTATCCTCGATGCGCATCGCATGACGAAAGATGGCGCCTCGAAGCGTGTCTATCATATGAGCATTGACGTATCAGAATACCCGCTCGGCCCAGGCGAACAATGGCTCGTCGGCGGTTCATTTGGTGTGTGCACAGCAAACGACGAAGACAGTATCAATGCAGTACTCCGCGCATGCGGGGAATCAGCCGACTCCGCAAAACAACCGGTCCTCTTAAAGACGCAAGGAGGTCGCTGGCCTACTGTCTGGGGCGATGAACAAGCCAGATCGTTGAAAACCACAAAAGCAGACATCCTTCGCTGGTGCTCAGACATTTCCGCGAGTCCCATCAAAAAGACCGCGTTGCGACTACTAGCAGCACACACGCAAGATCCACTAGAGCAACAAGTGTTGCTTTACCTAAGTGCTCGTCAGGGACAAGCGGCGTTTTGTGCGTTACGCTCGGGAGATCCTGTTACCTTACCGCATCTTCTTGCTGCGTTCCCAAGCGCGCGCCCAACACTGGAGAGTCTGCTTGGTGTCTATCCACAACTCATGCCACGGTGGTACTCCCTCTCATCAGATCCAAGCTGTAATCATGGAACCCTTGAGTTTGCCTTCACGGTGGCTGAAGTACCTTGCTATAAAGGTGTCCCCAGACCTGGTGTGGGTTCTGGCTTCCTCGAGCGACTCGCACTAGATTTCATGACTGGCAAGCGAGAAGGAAGGTTACCCATGTTTCGTGGACTGCATGCCAATCCCTTCACGAAAGATTTTGCTGATACAGGACCTATGATTCTCGTAGGTGCTGGCGTGGGCATTGCGCCCTTCCGTGGCTTTGTCCAGCGTCGTGTATCGTCTGCGAAATGTGCGGGTAAAGTCTATGTGATTCAGGGATGTCGTGATTCACAATTCGATAGTATTTATGGGAATGATTTGCAGTCTGCTGAGCACTGTATTGTTGAGTCGCAAGCAGGCAGGCGCGAGTATGTCCAAGATGAAGTAGTGCGCCAAGGTGAGCTCATCTGGCGCGTCATGACAAAGGAAGGCGGGCGCATCTACGTCTGCGGTGCGGCAAAGGGCTTCTTGCAAGGAATTGAAAAGGCATTGCGGAAAGTAGCGACAAACCAAGGGCTGAGCGAGGAGGAAGCCAAGGTGTTGTTTATGAAGTGGCAGGATCCGCTTGATCTGCGGTTGATTCTGGAGGTCTGGTAGTCTAGTATCATAGGGCTGGTAGCCATGAACTAAAAGTATTCTGCCTGAGGTTCAAATCGCCATCTGAAGCAGGAAATGTCTGTGCGCGCAGTGAATGGATGCCTCAAATGGATCACGCTCAAACTGCGCCAGTTATGCTTCACCTTCGACCTCAGCGACCAAGCCCCTTGCCTGTATGATCGTCGCAGGCGTCAAACACGCTTGCGCAACAGTAAGGGCCACACTCTTGTCTACTTCATCCAAGGCCTAATCTTCTAGTGCATCCGCGGCCATCGCTCAAGCGCTTGCACGCACGCAGATCGGCCCCTCTTCGAAATCCGGCGTAAAGGCCGTCCCATCTCTCAGTGCCCTCATTGTCGTGACTTGCGCAAGATCAAGTCCTCGCATACAAAATGCGCTTGTGGCGATACTGCGGCAGATGCGACACCTGGCAATCGTTGTCAGTGTCATGCTGGACAACCCTGTTCGTGCGCTGGTCCAGTGTCTGTTTATCAATATGTTCCGATTACTGAAGCAGCAGTCAGACAACCGCCGAACGAATTGCAACCCCCCAGCGAAGAGGTTGCCAGAGAGAATCCCGGCATGAGCACTACGAATGGCGGTCTCTTGCATACATTCGATGCGTTTACCGTCAAGACTCAAAATTCTATGCCCTATCCATCGCCTCATGCTGGAAGACGTTCGGTTGCAAGCGGATCTCCCACGGAACAGGATTCAGAGTTACCAGCTGGATATGAAAGCGTATTGACGCAGCCGTTAGACGGCACGAGGGTGTCGGCGCACCGCCCTGCACCTATTCGACGCGCATCAAACACAAATCCTGTAGGACGTGCCGCGCTTCCATTGCCTCCACGCGAAGCCTATCCCTCGACGCGGTCGATTGGTGTCAATACAGATTCGATGGCATGGCAGTGGCCTGCAGTGAGTGGAGTTGGGCAAGGCAAGTGGCAACCATTGTTGAACGGCTTGTCGCGGCGAGACCGTGCAAGCCTTCTCGAAGCACTCCAAAGTCCTTCCAATCCTCAACAGACTACGGAATCGTGCTGCAACTCAAAGAGAGGATCGCATGGCCAGCCAACACCAACTGATGAGGATTCATCACAGCGCATGCCTTCTTTCTCTACTTTCTACGGGAGTGCCTCAACTCCGGAGCAAGCAGCACTAGCTCCGATTTTGGAGCTGGTGCCGACACAGCCACCAGCAGATGCACTCAGGTTGGATCACTATACAGAAGAGAATGAGCCCTTGGATCCTGCCTTTTGGCAAGGCCTGTTTGATGTGCCTGGTTGTTCCCTACCTGGCGTTGCGTGTCAGTGTGGCGATGGATGTACGTGTGCTGGGTGCCAAACACATCGCGACAATGGTCCATATGTTGCAGCTGCAGAGATGGAACGTATGGATTTCGAGCATGAACGACCAGCAAGGGAGCATCCTGCCTCGTGCTGCGACACACGTATTCAGCATGAAGAAAGTGCTGCACGGCTGCATGCTGCTGCGGCCGCGGCTGCTACTGATTCTGCTCAACATTGATCCTCATCTTCACAGTTCGCTGCTTCCTATGCATGCCGCTCTCGCGATTGGCGCCCTCTTCGTTTGAAGTCTTCCCTTTTCAGCGTTGTATAGACATCTCTTCTTTATACCGACCCCTCCTCTGCACTTCCCTGGCCTCAGTCGGCTGAAGCTGCTTGCTTTTGGGTAATGTCGTGGGATGATTCACTTTTGCACTGGATGATTTCCCCCCACACAGAATCACTCGACTGCACATCGTTCCATCACACACAGCGATCACCCACAAGGCAGCCCTACCGGGATTTTCGCTCCATCCAAGGCCAGCATCCAGCACACCAGGCAAGCACTATAGACCAGCTGGAACCACCTTGGCTCGCCAAATTTGTAAACTTGGACCGCGACTATCTCCCTGCAACTCCTCGTATCCTATACGCTCCAGTATTTTGGGAACGACGACGACTCGAAGCCGCTTGCACTCAGCCAAGAACACTAGATCTGTTTAGTGTTTCTGTCCGTATCGCCTAGAGCTTTATTCAGACCGGTCGACCGTTATCGGTAGAGCACTTGCCGATCAGGGAGTAACTCAAGCGCTATTGGACCAGCAACGCGACGTCTCCCTCGTGACGACGCGCATCAAGTCTCCGCTTGTACTCTCTCACCGTCGCTTGACATCTTCAACAAGCAACTCAAAAATATCAGTGGCTCAAGTTCGACTGATCCATCATGTTTGTTCCCATGCCGTAAGCCCCATGTCACGATATTCCGATGAAGATGACACTGACGCACAATCTTGTAGCATGTCGGCACCTGTTGTCGTACGGCCTGAACACTTCTACAACAAATACGAAAAACTGGATGATGCGCTGCCTCAACATCAATTTGTTGCTAGTGAAGGCACATATCGGGCAACAGACGATATTAACCTGGCCTTCCCCGCGTCACATCCTTCAGAGCCCTTGCCAAATCCCAACCCACTTACACCGTATGCTGCCCCATGGAGTAATGGCCTCAAGTTGAAGCTCGTTACTAAGAGTAACACAAAGGAGAATGGCTCCAGTCCATTTCCAGTGACGCTGCCTGTTATGAGGACTCTGTCACAGGGAGACATGCCCATCATGGATAAGCTCGCGTTAGACGAAAACGGACAGCATACAAATGGCAATGCGATACATGATGATGCATCAAGCAGTAATGGGGATGCAAATGGCGATGCCTTGACACAAAGTGTCACGACACAAAGTTCGCATGCACATGCTGGACTTGATCAAACGCCGCCTATGCTGTCGAGTAGTTTCGATATGATTGGTTCGCCCATGGATCGCATCAACTCTCAAGCCGTGAGTTTTGGTGGAAGCTCTGTGTTTGATGCTGCGTATAGCTCTGGCAAGCGTAAGAAACGAACTGGCACGTCTGCGAATGGTACTACATCTACCTACGTCTCGCGAGCAGTGACGGATCCAGCACTTAATACTAGGCTTTTGGAACCTAACCGTGAAGATGTGCTGGTTCTGGGAAACATGACTCGATGTATCTCCATGTTTGATCTTGGTGCCAAAGCAACCATGAAGCATGAACCCTTATCAAAGCTCTTGTTTTCCCTTGCGCAAATCACCTGCCATGATATCAATGCAGTCACGAAGACGCAACGAGCAATGGATGTCGTGATTGGAACGAGTACGGGCGATATTTGCTGGTATGATCCAGTATCGACCAAGTACTTGAGGTTCAACAAACAGCGCTGTATTGCCCCTGGCGCTGTAACGGCCATTCAATGGCTGCCAGGATCAGAGTCACTCTTCATGGCTACTCACGCGAATGGTTCGTTGGTGGTGTACGACAAGGACCGCGAAGATGTTGATTTTTATGCGCAACTTGTTGCAGATAATATGAATGTCGGGGAAGATCCGGGCCGAAATCCAGCATTCCCCATTTACAAGTCATGCAATGATCTGAAAGCGCCCAAGACGAATCCTGTCAGTTCGTTTGGTGTGTCGAGACAGGCATGTACCGCTTTCGCCATTTCGCCAGATCAGACACACGTTGCTGTTACCTGCGATGACGGGTGTCTCAAGGTGATCAATTTCAGAGACGAAAAGCTGCTGGATGTGTATTCATCTTACTACGGCGGCCTGACGTGCGTTGCTTGGTCGCCTGATGGGCAATATATCGTGACGGGCGGCAAGGACGACACAGTGACCATCTGGTCGTTCCTGGAGTCGCGCATTGTTGCGCGTTGTCAAGGTCATTCTAGCTTCATCACGGCTGTTGCCTTTGATCAGTGGAAATGCGATCAGTACAGTTACAGGATTGGCAGTGTTGCTAATGATGGTAATCTGTTGCTCTGGGACTTTGCCATTGCCAGTTTGCACAAGCCTTCCAACAAGGCTGCCAAGAACCAGGTATGACAGGAATGGTCATGTGGATGACTTCGCTAACATCGCAGGCTCTACAGATGCCAGACGAGGCTCATCGCCCTCTCATCACAAATTCTCATGACCACAAATCACGCACCAAAGTCGCGCACGGAACTGTCTTTCATTTGGTAAATTTCCTTCGCACTGGGTTTGCGTGCACATGTCAGACGCAAAATTGAGTCGGCCCGACATTTATCGGTTGGGTCCAATCAGTGCGCCTTGTTGTGCACCATGCTGGTCTTGAGATTGCCAAGATATGCTAACGTATTTCTAGCCCGAGTCTCGTCTGTCAACTGCTATTCTGTCGCCCATCACAGTTAAGAAAATTGACGACCAGCCTCCCACCGACTTGCTCTTCCAGGAGGATTATTTGCTCATTGCCACGCTTGGCAAGCGATACGGGCGTATTCGCATTTGGCGACGTCCAGGGAAATAGAAGTCAGTTCGCTTTGTTTCATTAAACATGTTCGCTAGCGGCGGCCGTCAGTGAGGCTCCGTCATCCCACGCATTTTATTTTGTTACCTATGGTATCGTGGTCACGCTGGTATTTTTTGGTTGCTATAGACAGAGATATGTGATTAGTAGCAGACTACTAGATGCTTGTATGTTGTACAATAAGCTAGCAATATGCCAGGCCATGTCTGCTGCCTGCCGCCCTGCCATGAAAACTGAGGCTTGTCCCTGTCGTCATGTTGCGCTCTTCCGTCAATTCCGCATCTGGCGGCCATCACGAGCAGAGATCAACTCGCAACCCATCATCAAGCTATCTGTCCACCGTCGCCCCATCCGCATCTATAGCGCAGGCTCAGACAGCCAGTTATAGAGCAGGTGCATCGCATACACAGGCATCGTATTGCCCCTCAATTATACATTCCAGTGCGACCTCGTGCGCCGTCCAGCAAACGGTTGTTATCGATAACGACCGCCACGTCAAGTCTAGACCAGGCGCTTATCTCCAGGAGTCCTGCACGACTAGTCGGACGGGCTCACTTGGCTACTGTTGGTACTGAGCGACCATGAACCTTCTCAGAGGCAGCAGTTCGACAGCAGCCAACGTTGCAACGCTATTCGAAATCAGGTACGCCTCATTTGGCTTTCATTCTGTGGCATACTGACAGCAGAATTGATTCACAAGATCGCGATGTCATTGTGTTGCGTGGCGAACCCTCAGATTGCCCTGGCGCTATTCTCAAGGGTGTCTTGGTCATGTCGCTGCATGATCCAATCCAAGCAAAGAACATCACACTGACCTTGCGCGGGAAGGCAAGAGCATCGTGGCAAGAGCAATACCTGACAACGAATCGAGCGCAAGCGAATCGTTTGCAAAAGGAGGAGAATATCATCTATGAGAATACCTGGTCCTTCATGTCCTTTTCATCGCATAACAAGTCTATGGGGTCCGGCAACTATGAATATCCGTTTGAGGTCAATCTGCCAGGTGATTTGCCGGAAACCGTTGAGGGACTAGACTATGGCTCCATCAAGTACACCATGACTGCTACAGTGGAAAGACCTGGCTTTGCGCACAACCTCACCACACACAAAACGCTACGCGTGGTACGGACGCTTTCTATCGACTCTTTGGAGATGGCCCAGACGCTCTCTGTCGACAACACTTGGCCCAACAAGATAGAATACGCCATTTCTATTCCCACAAAGTCTTACCCTATCGGCTCAACAATTCCAATCAATTTCAAGCTTGTACCACTTCTCAAGGGACTTCAAATCGCAAAGATTGTGTGTGTACTCAAGGAGTACCAGTCATTGTCAATTGAGAACGGCTACCACGGTGCCGCAGCCAAAAAGGAGGTGGATCGCACCATTGCAACTTGCACTATCGACAATCTTGATAAAAACGTGCCAAATTGGGATATTGACGAAAGCTTGACGATCCCCAGTTCACTCAACAAGTGCACACAAGATTGTGAGGTGGTTCACATCAAGATTCGGCATAAGCTCAAGTTCACTGTTGGTCTTCAAAATCCAGATGGCCACATCTCCGAGCTCAGAGCTGCGTTGCCTGTCAGCTTGCTCATTCCACCGACCCTCTTTTCCGGTGGTACATCTTATGCTAATATGAACTCTGCGGACCCAGCAAATCAGCTGCCTTGCTATGAATCACATATCTGGGATCGTCTGTATGATGGTGTCGAAACACCTCTACCCTCGGGTGCCAACACACCTGCTCGCAGCCGACGTGGCTCATTCGAGGCCGGTGCTGCTGGCACCCTCGATTCAGAAGTCCAGCGTCGTGCGCTCATGGCCGGTCTCAATCGCCTCACCACATCAAATCCAGGGAGTACAGGACATCAAACGCCACCAATACCCGTTGGCAATGGAAGCGCGCATGCAACAGGGTCAGTGACACCTGCATCAGGACATAGCACGCCTCACCTGCGCTCGTTGCCAAACTCTTATTCTCATCCCACTTTCACAGAGGCAGAGCTGAGCGCTTCATTGGCAGCAAGTGGTGATCCCGTACCGGTCTCAGGTGCAAGTAACCCCGCCACCACATCACCGCATTTACGCCCAGGCGCTGGTTCTGTCGAGCAGAGTCATATGCCCTCAGAGGATATTCCAGCACCATTTACAGATGAAGAAGTTATTTCACTCAGCCGCATACCGAGCTATACCACTGCAACGACTCGAGCTGCTGCGGCACCTTTGAGCTCGTCTCTACCAGACTATATGAACGATTCGGCTCCGGGGACAGGCGCAAGCACGCCGCATTTATACGATCATGGCGGCCACAGTTCTCACTACAACCCACCCAATCAAGTCACAACTGGTTTTGCAGCACAGCAACCGCATCTTGCTCATGCGAATGGTGTTTCAGCCTTTTTAGCACCCCATGTATCTAGCGGGACGCAAGCACCGCTACAGCCAGCCCTGACGAGACCGCAAGCTGCGAGGCATGCGAACCATCGGTCGGGCATACTAAGGGCGACACATGATCGGTTTGCACGGGCAAGAGATCATTGAAGCGATTTGCATTCTTTCGCATATTCGTTGGTAGACGACACTCGACTATGGATCACTCCAATTTTGTGTCTTTTCATTAGCTTCGTAGTCTATTGACCTCCCCAATCACGACCTCAGAATATGCCTCAATCACTTTCATACTCAAACGAGTAAGTCTCTGATGCATTTCCTTCATCTTGCGCTGGGCCTTCCTCAGCTTCATCTGCCATGAAACCACCTTGACCAGTAAATTCAGTTTCCGCATAGCGAGTCTCGACATGGTCTTTAATACGCAGACGCTGCACCCAGCTCGCCCATCGTTGCAAGATCAATGTGCTCTTTGCGTCATCCGCGAGATCCTGAATATATGCAAGACCAGCATCAATCGCCACTTCGAGAGCATCAGCATAACAGCTAGCCACAACAATGCCATCCACAATTGGCGTCGTAGTTGCTTGTATATGTTTGAAGCCCGTCACAGCAGGGGCAGCGTCAATGTCGAGCGTTTCAGATGCCAGCTCATGCAGATAGCGCGCTATTTGTGCGTCTGTCCAAGTCACAATGATGTGATCCGGCTTACTCGCCAATGCTCTTGAACGCATTAGACCGCAAGAAAGATGCAGTGCGCCAGTCGGCAGCATAGCGGCGCAGTACAAATCGACATTACCAAATTGGTTTCTTGGCACAAGTGATTTGCCACCTTCATCTTGAACAACGGGAGGTGCGACGTAGGCATCTGTTTGTGCTTCCCTGTAATACGGCACATCATCCATGATCTGAGCATCAGCTTCCATATCTTCGTCGTCGTCATCACGGTGCTGACGCCTTTTCCTAGCTTGCTGCTGCCACGTCGATGCGGCTCTAAACTTCATCGGCACTTCATGTGGTCGAACGACGCGACCACGCATATACCATTGCTGTGCACTGCGAACTTGTAAGACACTCTTGCGTGGGAACACTCGCTCCATGATCGGCGGCCTGGCTTTGCTGATAATGACAGAGCCACACTCGCGGGCATCCGGGTCCAAGACTTCATCACGTCTTAAGTCACGCTCAAGCACAAAGACAGGGTGTCGCTTGAAATCCTGCACATTGGTCGGTATGGGTTCTTTCAGGCGCAGTGCTTGGAACGATGCATCCTCAATAGCTTCCATGTCGCGCTTAGCTGCACGGCCCGGATGGCGTTTAGGCAAGCGGTAGAGTGGCAAGACTTGCTCCCACCACCATTGACTGCCTTGTTCCCACAAGTCAACTCGATGTTTGAGTGTCTTTGCATTGTAAAGTGTCGCGTAGCGTTGCGTCACATCGCGTGCAGCACCATCAGCCTCGTAGCTGAGCACATAGGAAAGGAGATTGCCGAGATCAGCTGCAGGTGGCTCAAGCTTTGTAGGCTTTCCAACAGTCTTTGTACACAGGGCGTCTGCTGGAAGCCATTTTTGCGCGGCAGGATCAAAAACTTCTGCCCAGTATACAGGAAACGGCGATGCATCTACGGACTCGGCAAATTCTGGGGCCATAATCGACGGTACAGGTTCTCTTCTTCTTGCTGGACGTTCACCAAGCGAAGGCCTCGTCAGGCTCCTTCGTGGCGTTATCGGCTGGGCCACATGGGTTTGTGCTGGTAGGGTTTGGGGGGTTGCCAGTTCGACGGACACCTCCTCCGCATCATCTGTAGACGCCATCGTATTTCCTTTCCCAAGAGCAAAGCTGAGGACCTGGAGAGAGCAAGCCAGCCGCACATCGAGTCCTTGAAAGTGGAGGAAGGCTACAAACAACTGAGCACCGATATCCCGGGATCCGCGCATACCTTTTGCAGCTGCCACAAACTCTTCAAGCGTGCATGGCCTTGAATTAGACGGTCGATGCGACGAAGATGCATCTTGCCGCCATTTGGGTCGAAAAAGGCCTTGGCCGACGACCCTGAAGCGCTTCGACCAAAAGGCGACAGCAGCTGTAAGGCCTTCGGACAAAACGCGAGTACGCTGGTATTGCGATGATGTGCCTTTTGGGTGCAGATTCACCTTGAATGAATCAATGACGGGCTTGAGTGCTGCGCGAATACGGTCATGCCGACACCAGGCATTGCGTGTAGCATTGTGTGCCAAGAGACACAAAATATGTGCTTTGTGAATGTCAAGACGGGCGCGCCGTGCCAATGTAGTCGTCGCATATCTTTGTGTATGAGGCCTATTAGGGTTTGAGGGAGACTGGAGCTCAATTGTCACTTCTGCCGATGGCGAAGTGTCATTCTTGTCAAGCACAGGTTCAAGCGCTGGCAGAAGGGTATTAAGAGCTAAGTTCTCCCAGTCAGAGTCACTGTCGGACTCATCATCCAATTCTTGAGGTTCCTCGCGCTTCCGCTTTCTGTTTGACAAACTCATGAGCTACAGCATGAAGTGAGGAGCGATAGGTCGTGTAAATCGTCGGCACGTCTGCGTTTCGATGTCTATGGTGAGTTGTCCAGATGGGACGTCGCTCTTTGCAGCTTCGACCGATTCTTGACACCGGACCCATAGTTGTTTCCAATCAGACTCAGACATTTTGCTACAACCACTTCCGACCCAAAGCCTCGATGTCTGCCACCTCCTTCACTGCATCTGCTGAGAGCACGATTGGTGCCTCTTCCCCGACAACGACACTGTCCTCTACTCGAAGGCCCATGCCCTGGAAATGCTTTGGCCAGGAGTCATCGTACGGGACGTACAGACCTGGCTCGATTGTGATGGTTTGGTTTGCTAACAGAGTCTCGTATCCACCAAGAGATGAGCAATCGTGAATTTCAAGGCCGATATGGTGCCCCAGTCTGTGTGGAAAGAGTTTCTCGACATCTCCCTCAACGATAGAAAAGCCTAAATTGCGGAGCTCCATCTTCATCAGCCTCATGGATTCATGATGTAAGGAGTGAATCGAGTGGTTGCGACTAGTGACACATAGCTCAATACAAGCCTTTTCCACATCCAAGACGGCCTGATATAGATCTCGCTGCGCATCAGAGAAGATCCCTGCTGCTGGCCATGCTCGTGATATGTCTGTGAGATATCCACCCAGCTCTGCGCCAGCATCGACAAAAATGAGGCTCTCCGGCTTGATGCGGTCGACATTTGCTGTGTAGTGAATTGCCAAAGCGTGATCACCAGAAGCAACAACCGGGACATAGCCTTCGCGATGAGCTCCATGTTTGACAAACTGATGTCTCAGTTCAGCTTGAATGGCAGCTTCCGAAGTCCAACCTTGGCTCATTGTATTATTGAATGCTCGACCAGAAAATTGCCCAGCTTGACGCATAAGCTTGATCTCCGCCGCACTCTTGATACTACGCAACCTGTGCACAAGCGGGGAGACTGCTATGCACGTTGAATCTCCAGCCGCACGGACGAATTCGCGATGCCTGGAACCTGCCAGATCTGGACTTTTGAGCTTATCAAAATAAAGGTGTTTGGCGAACTTCGCTTGCTCTCGAGCTATTCTGTGCAGATCGTCCATATCACTAACAGCATCAGCTCTGAAGACGTCAAAAGCTGCATCCAAGCCTGTGCGGAAGCCATTCCACATCTCTTCCTCCTCATTCTTCGGCTGAAGGAAAAGATGCATGCGATAGCCTTTTGGCGAGCCATCAGTGACCATGATCATGGCTGTGTCTGGCTCATCCAAGCCCGTCAAGTAGAACATGTTTGCATTCTGACGGAACTCGTAGAAAGCATGGCCACGCATAAACCGCTGGCCTGAGCCAGGGATGAAAATAACACTTCCAGAAGGGACCTTTCTTGCTAGTAGCGTTCGTCTTAGCTCGTACTCAGTTGCACTGATACCAGGTGTCACTAAAAATCAGTATTGATTCAGTTTGCAGTCGCAACTCACGCTCATTTCTCTTGACTAGATGTGGATGTGTCTTTGACAGCGGTTGTCCGAATGTCTCTCCCACAGAGCGGGTTGTAGCAAATCGAAGCGTCCTAGCCTTACTAGAGGAGCCTAGTGGCATAGCCTGCATACTTTGTAGCTGCCTAATACAGCATGAAGCAACATGACGCATATAGCAAGGCCCAAGTGGCTTGACACCTTCTTTACTGGTGTCGTCAGAGACGTCGAGCTCATTTTAAAACCTCAAAGGTCTGAACAACACAACTTCGCCTTGGCATCAACTCCTCGGTAGCGGGTAGGCAAGTGTCCGCGCTGCTTGGCAGCTTGATCTGCTGCATAATTTGAGCATTCTAGCGTAAAAATGGGCGTTGCAAACTTATCTGCACTATCTTCGCTCCTGGCAAGTGTGCTTGTGATACTCAGCGCGGGCTTTCCGCTCACATTTTCTCTCTATGCGAGCTCATTACAAAACGTTCTAGGCTACTCTCAAGTGCAAGTCAACAGCGTCAATGTTGCCAACATCATTGGGCAATTCCTTTGCTATCCCATCATTGGTGCGCTGTCTGACAAGTACGGGGCAAACCGCGTCTGCTTGTTCTCTGCTTTTCTAGGCATACCAGCATTACTACTCGCAGCCAACGCCTACGAGCGCAGACAAGGATATCTCGTCCTGTGCAGTGCTTTCTTTCTCGTTGGAGTAGCCTCAACTTGTGCATACATCACATCCGTTAGCACATGCGCTCGCAATTTTGCCGGTGCTCGTGGACTGGCCATCGCAATCCCTGTTTGTGCTTATGGATTTGCAACGCTGCTATACACGCTCGTGTTTGAGCGATACTTTAGTTTAGCGAACCAAACGCAAGAGCAGTACGATGTCCCGGGCTTTTGGCGCAATCTATGCTGGTTTATCGGAACAGCTGCTCTCCTTGGGGGTTGCTTCATGAGGACTCCGACAAGTCCTACAAATGAGTCCATTTCGACTGCACATGATGTTGATGCCCAGGAGCGAAGGCCACTGCTGGGTAGTCAAGAGGAATCCAGGCCTCCTTTCTTCAGGGATGCAACAGTGCTGATGTACGCAGTGGCCTACATATTTGCCGCGGGCTCGACAGAGACTCTTGTTGGAAACATGGGCTCAATCGTCGAGTCTATCTTACTAGTAACTCCCGATGCAACTGGTACTTCTGGATCTTACGCTGGTCGTGCAGTCTCCATCTTTGCCATCTTCTCAACAATCAGTCGTCTTATCGTCGGTCTCCTTGGAGATGTGCTCGCAAAGAAGGGCTACTCACGCATCCCAATATTGCTCGGCTTGACTGCTTTGATGTCTCTTGCCATGCTCACATTGGCCTTAGCACCACCATCAACCACAATATTCTTCTTGGTAGCTGGCGTAAATGGATTCTGCTACGGTTCCTTGTACTGCATTGGCCCGACCCTGGCGTCTGTCATATGGGGCCTCCAGGACTTTGGCCGCAATTGGGGTTGTCTGGCTTATTCTCCGTTGATCGGCTCGGTCCTCGGATCTTACCTTTATGCAACACTCTATGATAGACGAGCAAGAGCACAGCATCCAGACAGCAGCCAAGGTCTTCTATGCGCCGGAAAAGGCTGCTACAGCTTTTCTTTCCTGGTGATGGCGTCTGCTGTAGCGCTAGCGATGTCAATCTGGGTCTTGACCTGGCGCATCTGGCGTCAGAGGTGCATCATGGTATAAACTGGGCAAATACCTTCATCGCAAGAGGAAGCATAGCGATTGAGTTGAACATCACGAAAATTGTCTCATGAAAGCATTGAATCTTGCACCCGTGCATGCCGTGTAAGGTACTTTCAGTCGAATGAAAAGCAAGTTGTAATTCAAGGTAAGGGAGCAGCTCTAGAGTTCAGTAAAGTATGTTCAAAGGTACAAAGAAACTATCTAGCCTTCATGACTCATCAATCGCGCGAGGATTAAGAGCAGTATGTGCAATCTCGGGGGTTTTTGACTGGGTCCCTGAAGGAGAATGTGGTTAGGGGAAGGAACTTGCTCGGGTCAGGGGTGACGGAGTTCGCAAAGATTCGGTATATGGCATCTTCGGCGCCGTAGTAAAGGCTGAGGTCGGCACCGAAGTTGAAGTTATCGCCTGACTGAGTGACTGCAGTCTTGACGAATGGTAGCTCATCAGGAAGCCACCACGTGCTGTCCGCGATGAGAGAACCACCGGGAGTGCTGGCATCGTTTGTGTTGTAGCCGAGTGCTAGGTTGTTGTTGTCTGCGATCTGTCCACCGCAAGGATTAAAGAGGAAAGATGGATCATTCGAGGTGGTACCATCCTGGACCCGGGTCTGCAGATAACCGGAGGGAGCCACGAGGTAAGCATCATAGGCAAAGCCATCTGCGTCCGCGGCGAAAATGTTGAATGGACGTGGGGATGTCGTGGCACATTGTGCGAACGCATCTGCAGTAGTTGAAGGTGCAGCAGTCGTTGAAACAGCTGCATCGGTGGTAGGAACAACGGCATCCGTAGTGGGCACCACAGCAGCAGTAGTAGGAACAACGGCATCCGTAGTGGGCACCACAGCAGCAGTAGTAGGAACAACGGCATCCGTAGTGGGCACCACAGCAGCAGTAGTGGGAATAACGGCGTCCGTAGTGGGCACCACAGCGTCAGTCGTAGGCACAACGGCAGCAGTAGTAGGAACGACAGCGTCAGTCGTAGGCACAACAGCAGCAGTTGTAGGAACAACAGCATCGGTCGTAGGCACAACGACAGCAGTCGTAGGAACAACAGCGTCAGTCGTAGGAACAACAGCGTCAGTCGTAGGAACAATGGCAGCAGTAGTAGGGACAACAGCGTCAGTCGTAGGCACAACGACAGCAGTAGTAGGAACGACGGCGTCCGTGGTAGGTACCACTGCAGCAGTAGTAGGAACAGCCGCATCAGAAGTGGTGACAGGTGCTGTAGTTGGGACTGCTGCAGTTGTTGGCGCTACAGCCAGCACAGTAGGAGCATCAAGCGCAGCTTGGACAGTGGTACCGGCAATAACGAAACCATTGGCATCGATACCCAAGTTCAAGAAGTTCTGCTGTCGCTTACGCATGAGAGGAGACAACTGGGCAACGAGGGCGTTGTTTACAATGCTGAAGTAACCGACTTGACCACCTTGTGGTGCAACAAGGGCGAGAATCACATCGTATACGACTGGAGAAGTGTTCTGCTGTGGGACCAAGTAAGCCTGTTGGCCACCGCAGGTTAAGACACCTGTGCTGTCAATGGTGATGACACTGGCGCCAGCAAGTGGGATGGCAGTTTTTTGCAGCTGGTTGCCATTGCAAACAATAGGTGTACCAGCAGAAGCAAGTTGGACAAGGGTCACAGCGGGGACACCAGCTGAGGAAGGCACAACAGACTGTGAGATGATCGAAGCTCCAGAGATGGGTGTGATAGTAGGACCGACAGAGACTGTAGGCAAGACACCGCTAGGCAGAGTTGAGGAAACAACGATTGGCAGTGTCGATGATGCGCCAACAGAGACAGGGAGAGCTGAAACAGTGCCGTTGCTGAAGACGCCAGACTGGCTGGGCGATACAGGCACAGGAGCAATGCCGTTACCACCAGTAGCAGCAGGAGCTGTTGTGGTGGAGGTGACCGTGCTAGTCACAGTACGAGGAACCTCTACAGTGACTGTGCGGGTGATACCAGCAACAACGGTCGTGAAGACTGAGGCTGGGATGACTACCACAACAGTGACTGTGAATGAGTACACGCCAGGGGCCACAACAACAACGTTGTTCGCGCCAGCCGGAATGAGGCCTGCACCAGGAGCAGGTGACACAGAGCCGGGTGCAATACCAGAGCCAGAGCCAGGAGCGGCACCAGACCCAGGTGCAACACCAGAGCCAGAGCCAGGAGCGGCACCAGAGGCGGGTGCAGCGCCGGCACCGGCACCGGCACCAGGTGCAACAACACCGGCACCAGGTGAGCCGCTACCAGGAGCAGCACCGGATCCGGCACCACCTAGAACAGGAGTTCCAGCAGGGCAAGCACAGACATTGTTGAAAACTGTGGTTGTGCCAGTGACGGTCCTGTAGATGGTCGTCACGGCGAGTGGGTTGGCCCCGGCATTGGGGTTGACAGCAACCTGTGCAACGCCATTCACGAAGGTGACACCAGCGATGATTTGAATGTTGACAGTAATGCCGTTCAAGAAGACTGTCTGAACGGGCGATGCAGGGGCAGTGACTGTAACACCGTTGATGACAGTTGTGGTCAGGGTGCTTGTGACTGGTTGTCCAATGGGGGCGATGCCGCCTGTTGCAGTGCTGTTGGCTGCACCGGTGATTGTCGAGTTCTGTGCAAGAGCGGACAAGGCCAGCACGCTGCTAGCGATCACCGACTTGAGGAACATGGTTGTCGAAGTAAAAAGAGTGTGTTGGTCGGTAGGCTTCTCAAAAGAATCGTGTTTGGGTGGGCTACCAGCATCTTATACAGCTTCTGATTGCGAGCCCGCTATGAACGATGATGCCCTTGCTGCAACTGTTTCTTGATTGTTGCCTCATCACTGGAGAGCTGTGCACATTCCGCCGTATGCAGCGAATGTTTATTTTCGGGTCGAGGAGGCCGGCGCGCAGCTCTTTGGGGGTCGGGCTTTTGGTGTAGGGCCGGCCGGATTCAACATTTTCACGGACTATCACACAACCTGGTTGGTTGGTAGGCGAGACTTGCTGATACAATGCCAAGTGAAACTTGGGAGCAGGCTCGTAGTCGCATACGCAGGAACGCATCCCCGTAGACCACGTACTCGGTATCCTCTTTGCCATTCAATGGCACATTGTGTTGAGAACTAGCCCATCAGGATGCATATGAAGTAGACCTAGCACATGCAACCGTCATGTCAATACATATCTGTCTTTGTCTAGGACACTGCTGGGTAACGGTGTCGAGTGACGATGACACCTACCGGAAGTAGGAGCTAGTTCTAGTTGGACAGTGGCAATATAGTCTGAGACTCATGACCGACATAATTGACTGATGGTCGGTCTCAGTCGGCTGAGTCAGCTCCGAGTCTGCGTTCAATCAACCTGGTTATAGCGCAGCTGGATCGTTGTAAGGAGCGACATTCCTAAGCACAACGTGCGACGATGCGGACCAGCTGGCGGTTGATGGTCAGGATATCCAATGTGACTAGCAGCCAGTACTAGAACCAGCGACATGGCAGCAAGCACCATGCAGCATGGCAATGACAGCGAACTGTATATGGAGTTCTCCAGGCCCAGCACACGAGACACAATAACAAGCGCAACTGAGTGGTGTTGTTGTGTTCCCGGAAACTGCATCTTCCCCCCTGGCGCCTTCAAGTTTCTCCTGACACTTTCACGCCGTTCAGCCACAAAGTTCGAAAGCAGGAGTCGCCCTCGCGCCACAGCGAATCAGCGCCCTTACCCAACTTCACCCTTGCCGCTTGCAGTGAAGGGGAATTCCAGATTTAATTCTTGAGTCCTGATAAGACAACTTCGTAAAGTTCTGAAGACGCGAAGATCCTGGCCGTTGCCGACTCTCTCAGACTGGATTCTTCCATTGAGTAACAAGGCTTCGACATTGCCGGTGCGCATAACTCTGCTGAACTATAACTTGAGCTCAGTCTCTTGAGTTTGCCTCACAAAGTGGAATTGCTTGTACAAAACTTGACCCCTGCAGAGTGCTTCAAACTTCTAGCACTGGTCGAATTGGATCTCAGTGTTTCGAGTCGGTTGCGAAAGAGAGCTCGCGACGGCAGGAGGAGAGAATAAATGAATGCAGGGGACCTATGAGAACTAGGTGTCCTAGACTCGTGCTCATGATATCCTCATTTACCAGCAAGTTCCCCATTGATGCCATGAACAAGGCAACAAGTGCCAGCCTGCTTCTTGTCTGTCTATTGCAGCATTAGATGTGCTCCAAGGCGCGTTGATCATCATATAGGCTTGTAGCGGGCGCCGGTGTAGTCCGACTCAGTATAGATTCACTATGCAGTAGCCCCTCATTCTGCAGCTTCTGTCCAACAGGCGCTGTAAGAGCTGACAGCTAGTGATTGATTGTCTCGTTGTTGAGGAGCATAGATTTTATTGTTACAAACACACGAGTTCTTCATGCGATTTTAGTAAAGGTCGTCATGCAATGAAAGCCATGATAGTCTGATGAGCAACAGCGGTAGCCTGCCAATAGGTTGCCGTTGGAAATATAGCTAGCCTATCGATTCAATGGGCCAGCCCATCTGATTACCATGATTGCCCCTGACCTCCAGCAACGGCTCGCCGTAGTTGACTCTATTCGGCGCTCCTGACGATGTCCGTTGCCCTCATTGTCCACATTGCAGCTCAAGAAGTACTGCTTTTCATGCTGGTGCTTCGTGTCAGGTAGATCACCGGATGGCTTTGACATGTCCAAAGTTGAGACTCTTCAAGACACAAAGGGCCCGCAAACGGAAATTTTAAGTCAGATCGAGAGTTTGCGTACACGCCAACTGCAGGTATTGTTTGTGACCTGTTGCGCCTCATGTTCGACGGCTCATACGGAATGGTGAATGATTGATCTTCTTCTCAGATATGCTTGACAGCTTGACCCCGTTGTCGCTGGGCGAGCATCTCAGACTTGATGTCATCCGTAAATCGAACCGTCCGAGTGGCAAACGGCATTGCACCTCAAACCTTTACTGTGGCGAAATTTGGTATCGCGAGAGGTCTGTTTATCCCTCTGTGCGCACATGCCGCTTGATCTGGTCTCACGAGATATACTGTTGGCTAGTCGACAGGTATTGTGTTCCAGGTGGTAGAGGCACAAATGACTGACTGACCAACATCAGCCAGTCTATAAGCGGCGGCATTGTGGGCTTGCAACAACAGCTGTCCATGTCGACCTTGTAAACCTCAGCTGAAGCTCACGCATTTCTGTGCATTCTGCAGCTGTCGTCGCGAATTCGCGCTGACGTCAATCTGGGGACAACCTCCAAGTCGCGATGAGGTCACATCTCACCGTCTCTACACACGAGAGCAAGCTACGATAATGTTGAGAACACTCTTCAATGCTCGTGCATTCTCGGTACAGACGGTGAGCAGGGCTGCAAAGGCGAATGGAGGATTTGGCGAAGAGCAGCGCAAGCAGACTGGCAAACGGCCGGCTGAAGATGCGGCGCCATATCAGAACGAGTACAGCAGTTCAGGGACAAATGAGGAGCTTGCACACGGAGACGAAGCCTTCTCTACCAACACAGATCCTGCCAAGTCAAGGCGCAAGACCGGCGGGTCTCTAGATTCATCTGGAGCAAATCCAGCAGCCTCGCGAACAGAGCATGACGGCTACAAGGCTCGCAATACCAACACGCAAGCTTCTGGATACAACAAAACAGACGCAGCTTCAGCCAAGAATACGGGTGGCCAAAACAAGGCCTCCTCTCAGGACGCTTCGACGAGCAAGTTTGAAAAGCTGAGCAAAGATCCTCCGACACAGCATCCAGAGGCCGAAAAAACCCGCAAGTAAGACTGCTACACGGTGAACTACTTTATGATTATTCTTCCATGCTATGTTCGTGCAATGTGAATGTGCTTTGATCCGCATGAATAAACTGCCATTGTCGTGCTGGAGAGCTGTTGATTGGAAGAACGTGCTTTTGGACTTGGCCGCCCCGTCTTGAGGCAGCACTTCTGCCAAATCTCCATCGTCTTCGAATCAAAAGCACAGCAAGCAGAAAAGAACCTGCCCCAGCAGCCTTGTACGCCTGGTCGGCAGTGAAGTGCGGTGAAAAAACTCCATCAACTTGCCCAAAAATGTCCCAAGCAACACTGACAACACCTCGCCAAGAAGAGTAGAATTGCGCCAGATAGATGAGCAAGCCAAAGACAATTGCCAGTCTGGCCCATCGACTTAGACTTGCGATAGCCAGGACAACCACTGTGGGTAAAAGTGTCGAGCTCATCGACCACTTACTGAGCCGCTCTTCCAATTGATCCACCTCATGGACGACGTGTGCAAGGCTACCAGAAACCTCTCGCACGATTGTTTCGACAAACGCCATCGCTTCATCGTGTTGTTCTCTTGCAGCTTCCTGGTTCGCAGCAAGTGTCTGGTGGAATTGAGTCATGCCAGCCTCGGCATCGGCGAGTGCTTGACCGAGATGGGAGATCTGGCATTAGCGTCCATATGTCGTACGACTTCAACATACCTGTGATAACTGAGGCATCGACCGTGCGAAAGCTTGCAAGTCTTGAGCCTGAAACTTCAATTGCAGACCAATCAATTCTTGTGCACGTTTCTGTGCATTCACCATGTCTGTCATCGACTTGAGATTGTTCGACACCTCCATGACGTTCTGCGCCGTAGTGAGGGATTCATCAAGAGCTCTTTTAATCTGAATCACCTGTGTCAAGGCAGCCGCAGACGAAGCCTTCATAAAATCGTCAAACGCTTGAGACATTCTCTCTAATGTCTGCAGCTCGTACTAGAATGTCAGTCAGGGCTGATTGGCAAACACAAAGATACCGTTTCAAACGAGCTAACGGATTCATTCGCGCGATCGTTCAGCCTTCCGAGTATTTGTGTGATTGCAGGGTCCAGGGACGCCAAGATTGCCACCATGGTTTCATGCATGCTGTCGTATTGAGCCATGACCGAAGCCTTGGCGATCTCAGCATCAGTCCCCAGGTCTTCCCACTGTTGTCTCACCTCTGACTGAAAGAAACGTTGATCTGCCGCTGCTTGACTTTTTCCTTGTTCCGCTTGAGCTTGCTCGCGCCGAAGCTGCGCTACAAGTGTTTCAACAATGCTTGTCAGATTCTGATGCAGTGCAAGAACCTTGAATTGTTCGTTATCCTGACGTGCCACGTAGCACATTTTTGTCACCTAGGAGTCAGTTCAATTACTAGTGCCGGAGAACAACATACGTCGCGGTAGTAGCCAGAATACGAAGTCCACCACTGCGTCCGCGACTCGAGCGACCGCAAACATAAAGCAGCTTGATACTCTGGCAGACTGCATGACGGCGGTCCTTCTACGCCTGCTGTGTTCAGCTCGCAGATGGTGAGTGCCACAGCGAAATCAGCTTTTTTGGCCTCATCTAGCTCCATGGCAATCGACTTGCAGTCGTCAATCAACCGTAGCGTAGCATTGCGGAAGCAATTCGGGCGCATGACTAGAGCTTCTAGCATATCGTGTATTGGTGCAAATAGCATAGCTGTATCAGCCTTCTTGTCCGTCGCCTGAGTAGAGATGTGCGCTACATCTGATCGTGGTGCAACGGCACCGAAGCTGCTCATAAGCTCTAATAGAACAAGTATCGAGCAATTTCTCAAATGAAGCATGGTTCTCAAAAGCGAGCATTTTGTCGAATATTGAGCCCCTCGCAGTATATGAGGTAGGCTGCATCTAGCCAAAAGCAAATAAGTCAATTGAGACAAAGAATGTTGGGCGGTCTTTGACAACTGCCGTGTTCAGATGTTCCTTAGAAGTTTAGCCGAAGCTGATTTTTGCGGACGCTGCAGCTGCAAAGACGAGCTCGAACGTGCTTGTATTCCTTCTGCTTTAAAGTCCTCTGGACTGTTGTCCCTAAGTAGACCGTCAATAGAGGGCTCCTTCCTCGTGATCTTCTCGCTCACAAGCTTATAAGCATTGTCCAGTAATAAGTAAGCATTCTGCTCCTGGACTTGCTGCTGTTATGCATTTCTGCAATGCGTTTTCTGTGCGAAGCCTTGTGTATTGCAGAAGGCACCTGCCTCTCAACACATTGACACTGCGTCATATCTCTACCGAGGTACTGAGACGGCATAGAGGTCCACAGCCGCATCTGCGCACAGAGAAAACTCCGCTGGCTGCTCGTTTTGACGACACATTCTTGCTCTCAGAACAAGTACTGAGACTTCTTAGTCGCGGACAAGATGAAGAAGCCACAAGACTATTGGCCAAAAATACCAGGCTTGAGGCGACAGTCTCGTGGAATTATCTATTGAGTCATTACTTTCGCAAGGGTGCTGTCAATCAGGCTATGCACGTCTTCAATGACATGAAGCGCAACAGAGCGTTTCCGAACGAACTCACATACACTACCATGCTCTTGGGCTTCTCAGACAATTTCGAAAACGGCGGCCGCGACAAAGTTCGGCCGATGATCGAAAGCTTGGTCAATGACCCTCGAGTCAAGCCAAATGTCATCCACCTGAATGCTGCCCTCAAGTCTGCTACCATGAGCAAAGACCTTGCAGCCGCGGCTGACTATATGAACATAATGCAGGACAACGGTGTCTCCGTCTTCGATTCTCGGACCTACACGACCCTCTTTCTAATTTACCTGCGCTTGTTAGAAGATGCCGACAAGCGGAGCACTGTGTCTGTGCGTCGTTTTCGAGCTGACGACCGCGAAGTCAAAGAAAAAGGAAGAGACGCCGCTCAAGCTGCGACCAAACAAGCTTCCCGGCTACTTGCTGAAGCCAAGACAATCTGGCAAGATGTACTAAGTCTAGCGCGTCGCAAAAAGCTCGAGATTGATGATCAGCTGCTGTCTAGATACTGCTATATTCTCACGCGTGGCGACAAGGCAGATTCGGTGGCTGTCGTTGAGCTGATATCTCACTATTGCGGGATTCCATCGCCTCTCCCTGTTCAGAAGACTGCAGGCAAGTTGCAAAAGCCAGACCTTAAAATGCCTCTCGAACTGAACCTCCTGACCCCATACTGGAAAGCGATCTGTCAGCTGAACAACATTGACGATATCAGACATTGCTGGCAGTCCATCACACAAACAGTGCCGCAACAAAGTTTGACTCGAGCATTTTACGATGTGATTTTCACCCATCTCTACGGTTATAGTGATCGCAATTTTGTCATGTCCGTTGTCGACCAAATGGCAGAGAATAAGATCAAGTTCACTGAGCGGACCATGTGGCTCGCTGCGAGAGCTTGCAGCTACTATACTAGCAAGGAACAAGCAAGAGTAACGCTCAAGTTCTATCGCGACATGGCAGACCGTTTTGGACGAGAAGCTGTCGTCTCAGGTGTCAATGTCATGACAATGATTGAAATGTTGAGCAAGACTGATCCGCGTGGAGGTCGTTCGAGGGAGTACGAGCAAGTAGATGGAGTCTTGCGCATCATTGATGGTTGGGATTGGGTTGACAATGCTCGCATGATGCTTGAGCATCGCAAGCAGGACTTGTGCAGTAAGTTGGAACAACGCCGTGACGAACTCTTCAAGATTACCAAGAAGTTGCATCGTCGGATCCGCGATCAGGACAAGGAGGCGGCCTTCATGCGCAACAGAGCACAGGCTGTTTTGGAACAGCTTGAAGAAGCAAAGGCAAATTGGCCGACAGAGGCTGCCTTGGGTCGAACGACCGTTCCAAGAGACTTTGACGGCAGGGATAAGTATGGTAATAGGTTGCGGAGGTGACGACTGTGTAGATGCTCTAGTGGATCTCTTGTGACTGCTCCTCTCTTCCATTCTTGCTTCTCAAGTTGCAAGCGAGCGAAATTAAACACGCACAGCTACATCAAGCGTCGACAGCGATAGAAGCTGCAATTATACTTAGTTCTTGCTAAAGTGTCGTCTAGCTCAATCTTTGATTTGCATCAGCTCTATTGAGCAAGCGCTAGTATAAGCTGCGTACGTTCTGACACTTCAGCTCTTGTGCAATGCCTCAGTGGTGCCCGCGTACGCTCAAATGAAATTTGCTGTATTTAGAGCTGACTTGGTATAGAATGCAACAATATCCTCCTCCTCGGCGCAGGATCTGATGCGCTGAATAGACTCGAATGTCGCACATGTCCTTACCAATTCCCAATTGGGAGCAAGCATGTAAGTGCGCTTGAAAACCGATCGGCAGTCTGACACCAGCTCTTCGACAAACGTCTTATGAAACAAAAAGATGTAGATGATGTCCTAGGAGGTCAAGGCTCCTGGGACAATGTTGACCAGACCGCAGCGCAATGCCCCAATGCAGACTGCGAGGGTGGCGGTCGTAAGTTCCAATCTTTACCAAGGACGGCAGCGACTAACAAGAAGGGGCCTATTTCTTCCAATTACAAATTCGCTCAGCTGACGAGCCTATGACCACATTCTACAAGTGTGTGACGTGCGCGCATCAGTGGCGAGAGAATTGAAGCGGTATCCATGCCGATAGCACAATGCCGAGAGAATGGCAGCTTGGAAGAAGACTATGGTCGCAGACCGGATGCAGTTTTTCTTGAATCCAATAGTTGCGCTACTGGCACCACAGGAACAGGCAAATCGTTGGCTTGCTCCATCTCATCTTCTTGTTGATCCTCTCCTGTAGATGCCAATAGAATCGAACGCCTAGCTCGGATGTCATTGCGTACCTGAACCTTGTAACCCTGGCGTGCAAAAGCCTTAGTGAGCTCAGTGGAGCGTAGCATGCCAGGAAATTTCTTCGCTGTGTACACTGTGAATGGCTCACTGACTGCTTCAGCTATGCAATTGGCGCGTGTTCCTGAAGCTGCTGCAAGACTAAGACCCTGGAGGCTGAAGAGTGTAAACTTGAGAGTGTAGCGGCCTTCTGTTCGCACACTGAGATCTGGGAAGATGAAGAATGAGCCCTCAATACCTTGATCATCCTCGAGTTGTATTGAGTTAGCAACCAGCGATCCCATCAAGACACGCGTCACTTTTTGAGTGCTGGCTAATCTGTGTGTGGTTGGAGACGTCCGCTCAGTACCAGGGGAGCTTGGCTGACTCTGCCGTTCCGACTGTTTGCGGCTACTCGAGCTCAGTATGAGCCCACACTCTTCGCGGCCCGCCTCATCGAGCAGCATGACGTGAACAGAGAGATATGGATCCTTGACGCGCGTTGGGCGTGGTTGGCTTCCTTGGTCTGCCTGCTCTGATTGGTAGGTGAGACAAACACAATCCAGAATAGGTGGTGGGTCAATGGGTCTGCGATCCTTTTCTCCAAAGCCACACATGCGCGCATGAATAGGATGTTGCCTAACGGTGAAAGTGTACTGTTTGCCTGGTGAAGTCTGAGGAGCGCCTACACCAATAGACCTCGTCAAACTGCTGCTTGGACTTGCATGCGACTCTTGACCTAAGCGTTTGTAACTCGACGTCGGTGATGTCGGCCGGCTAGGTGACGCACCTGTAGCTCCTAATTCAGTGCTTGCGAGGCGGCGCATCTTGAACGGGTAAGCGCGCTGTGATTCTTGGCTCAATGTTGGTGATCCCAGTGCATGTGAGGTGACAGTCGTCATGATAGGACTTCCGCTCGCCGTCAATCTAGCGTGTTCGCCAAGAGCCCCCTGCGTCAGCACTGGAAACGGCACAGCCATTTGGCTGTCCCCTGGTTCCGAGACAAGTGGCGCACTATGAGATCGCTTTCGAGGGCTAGAAGAAGAAGTGATTGTGGATACCGGAGAGCGTCTGCTGTGCAAGGCATCTGCCTCAAGGACTTTCGCGCCAGACATGTGTTGATCCGTGTTGTCGCGCATCTCATCTGTAGCTTGCGCATGTCTTGCAGATGGAGAACCGCGTGCTTTATCTGGCAGCCATGTAGACGACGGCTCCCTCGCACCGCTTAGCTCTGCAATGCTGATGCGACTGCGACTGGAACTTTCAAGAGCACTGCCATTGTGCGCGTGCATTGCTAACGATTGTCAACGCCACAGAGCTTCTGACGGCAGAACCTGACTTAAATACTGATGGTTATTGAGCTTGGCCCCTACTCGCGTGTTGATGAGATACGACAGTTTTCAGCCGCTGGACAGATGTTGCCGTGTTTGATCGATCGGGTGCGTGGGTTGAATGCGGATGTCGCAACTCGCAACGTCGCGAAACCCGAAACCAGTAACCAGCTGCAGAGGGCCTTCTCAAGCAACGAGCCGGCGAGGGCTGAGACCTGCCGCTCGTTATCTGGCTTGTTATCTGGCTTAGCGCAAGAGACTACTGCGCTTGAGCTGTAGACGATCACACCGATGCAAACGTCTCGAGGTTTTCTCCTCAGAACAATGGTCGTGAACAGGGGTGAATGCACCAATGGGCGACTTTATAAACAAATCCAGAGCGTCCGATCGCTCCAGACGTGGTGATTGACAGCTGGCCTCGACAATGCGTCGCCATGCTGCCTCGCCACGCCATCTTTCGAGCAAACAAATGAAGAGACAAGACACGCTACGACCCTTTGTCAGGGTTTCGTCTGACATGAAGTCACAGAATATCGTGGGCTGCGATCTGGCTAGACAACGAAAACGTGACATGAATTAGAGCCGAAGCTACCATGGCGGAAGATGAAAATATTGCATCTACTCACTGCTGAGCTATTCCTTAATAATACTCATTCTCGTCTGATGAGTGGCGCGAATGCCCCTGCTGAATCTTCTGGCGTCTTTTCCCGGGTCATGATCGGCATGATACGCTCAATTGGCCCGCTGTTATCAAGCACGGACGCCGGACGCATGGATGCCTCCTGAAGATTCTACTGGAAATGCCCTCAGTGAGTTTGCCATGAACTCGGTTGACTAGCTTCCGGACAAGCCACTGCGGAGGGTAGTCTCAAGACTGACAAAGTCAGCTGCCCACAAGCCCAAGTTCGATTGCTCAACAAGGCCACACTCAAGCAACTCATCTGAAATTTCTATGGCGTTGCTGTCGATCATGAAAATTGAGCCTTCGAAAGCTGTTTTACTAGAACGCATGCTTGGTTGCAGCACTACACTGGCACCTCCCCTGGAGTGCAGCACCCCTGTTGGTAAATCGGCAGCACGCGGGTGGGCGCGGGATGCCATCAAATGTGGTAAAGTGGCAGACGATGCTCACGCTAGGCAACCATTTACTCGCGCAATGCAGATTCTGCAGTCCTGTAGCACCCCGGGCCTTACGATCCAGTCTTTGGCAGTTCTCACTATTGAACAGGACTGGAAGTTCACTCGGCTTGGCAATGGTCGTTATGCATAGGCTGTTTGCCTTTAATGTTCTGTCTGCATGCTTGTTGTTGTCAGACTCAGGCTCTCATTGCGCTGACTGCAGGGGCATACTACTCTTCATTAGAACTTCGCCAATACTACACGTTGTCAACGACCTGCAGTGGTTACTTATGGGTCTTTGACGGACTTGGCCGTTCAGTGGATGTGATTTTTTTGGACCACGACCATCACAATATGAATGATACTGACAACATCTTTGTCGCTCAAATCATGCATGTTGAACAGACGAGTGGCCGAAATAACGACGTGGTAATTTCGTTCCTCATTCGACAGGAGCAATTGTGACAACGTTTAAGACTCAAGACTCGGTCTTGGCCGAGAGTTGACTGTGCATTGCTTTTGGCATCTGTAACCATCATAGCATGAGTCAGGTGATGCAAGGTTCGAGACAGTACCTGCATCAGGTCTTTTGAGCGATCATTGAGGTCTGTAGACTGCTAGCTCCAGGTCAACCTTGATCTGCTAAGTGAATCTGCTTGGTGAATCCACAGGGGCAGCCAGTGAGGCAAATCACGTGCCTGTTGGAAAAAAGTCGAGCAAGAAACGACTTCACGCATTAACAAGCTTAAGAAGTGTTGTCACTGTAGAAAGCACTTATAGACCCAGAAGCAGGTTCAAGAACAGCCATGAGTGATCAGCAGTCAGGCTACAACGGCCGGCCGCAACAGCAGCAACCAACCGCAGACTCATGGGAAGAGCAGGATCTCAATAACCAAGCACAACGACTGAACGTCTCTGGCCGGTCTTTCCAGCCTGGCGCACAGCACTTCCAGCCTTCTCAGGGCGGCTTTGTTCCTGCCTTCAATCCAAATGCACCAGCTACTGGGCAGCAGGGCGATTATGGTGGTGCTAGTCAGCAGTATGGCAATGCGTTCGGTAGTCAAGGATATGGCCAGCAATACGGTGGTGGCTATAATCAGCAGTACAGAGAGCAAGATTACAACAACAGCTATCAGCAAGGCGGATATAACGCCTACAACAACAATAACCCTGGCTATCAAGCGCCAGCGGAACCAGAAACACAAACATACGATCCCTTTGCGAAGAAGAAGGCGACGATTGGGTTACCTGCTGCAAAAGGTCCAGCAAAAGTGCTTTCTCTTGGTTCTGGCGGTGCACCCAAGACCTTGTCCTTGTCTGGTTCAGGGCCCGCCAAGACAGCTTCATTGAGCGGCACGCCAAAGACTGTTTCTATTGGCAGTAGTGCGCCTAAGACTGTCTCTATCGGTAGCAGCACACCCAAGACTGTCTCTATCGGTGGAAGTGGTGCAACAACGCCTACTGCGCCTCAAAGTGCTGCTCCTGCTGCGGCCGCGCCAGTTGTCAGTGCACCTGTGCCCAAGTCCACCGCACCAGCGCCAGAAGCCAAATCTGAACCTGCTACAACAGCGGAGCCAGTGCATGCGAGTGCCGAAGCAGCAACTACTTCCAAGATCGTCAAAGCTGCTGAAAAGAGACAAGAGGCAGCAGTAAAGCAGCAAATCGCTGAAGCACGTCTACAGGAGGAGCAACTCGACAGCGAACTCTTGGCAGAAGTGTATGGCAAGGAACATGTGTCGGTAGTGTTTATCGGTCACGTTGATGCCGGCAAATCGACTTTGGGTGGACAATTGCTGATTTTGACGGGTCAAGTGGATCAACGCACGCTTGACAAGAATAAGCGCGATGCAGCAGAGATGGGCCGAGAATCCTGGGCATTCACCTGGGCGCTCGACTCAACAAAGGAAGAGCGGGTCAAAGGTATCACAGTTGAAGTCGGTCGTGCTCATTTCGAGACTGAGAAGCGAACTTATTCAATTCTCGATGCACCGGGTCATAAGTCCTTTGTGCCCAATATGATTGGTGGTGCTTCGCAAGCCGATGTGGGCGTGCTGGTCATTTCTGCTAGAATCAATGAATTTGAGGCTGGTTTCGAAAAGGGTGGGCAGACACGAGAGCATGCGATCCTTGCCAAGACGCAGGGTGTCACAAAGCTGATTGTGGTCATCAACAAGATGGACGATCCAAGTGTGGCTTGGTCTAAGGAGCGCTACGACGAGTGTGTCTCCAAGTTGACACTCTTCTTGCGCAGAGAAGCCGGGTACAATCCGAAAACGGATGTATTCTTCATGCCTGTTTGTGCGTACACTGGTGCAGGTCTCAAAGAACGAGTCAGTCAAAAAGACTGCACATGGTATTCCGGCCCATCTTTGATTGAGTACCTCGACAATATGCAAGCATTCGAGCGCAAGGTCAATGCACCGCTCATGATGCCCGTATCAACAAAGTGGAAGGATCTCGGTACTATACTGGAAGGCAAGCTCGAGTCCGGTCACGTCAAAAAGGGCAACAAAGTGATGATGATGCCCGGTAGCGTTCCCCTCGAGGTGGTTACTGTTTACAACGAAGCGGAAGAGGAGGTTGATGGTGCCTTGTGTGGTGAACAGGTGCGACTCCGCGTCAAGGGTGTCGAAGAGGAAGAGGTGTTCAACGGGTTCGTCTTGACAGCGCTCAGGACACCTGTGCACACCGTCACTGCATTCGAGGCACAAATTGCCATTTTGGAACTGCAGTCCTTGTTGTCCGCTGGATTTTCTTGCGTCATGCATGTTCACACAGCCATTGAGGAAGTGTCCTTTGCTGCACTCCTCCACAAACTCGACAAGACAAATCGCAAGAGCAAGGCAGCCCCGGCGTTTGCCAAGCAAGGCATGAGGATCATTGCGCGGCTCGAGACGACACAGCCAGTCTGCCTGGAAAGATTCAAGGATTTCCCACAGCTTGGTCGTTTCACTTTACGTGATTCTGGTGTTACGATTGCTATTGGCAAAGTGACCAAGTTGCTCAACTAAGAATGGGGAGATAGCGGGTTGTCTATAAGATATGCTGATGCCAGAAAGTGTCCTTCTAACATTGTTCATGATTGATCACGCTCCCATCTTGCCCATGCCTCAATCGTAACATCGTCCCCAGCCCATTGCCGTACCGTGCGTGCCTCTTTGTCCCCAACCTTGTTGAGTGACCAAAATTCTTCAAGACTGTCGGGATTTTGAGCAACGATTTCGCGAGCTAGTTCATCCGCCTGTTGCTGCGATGCGTCAACATCCATGTCAGCAGATCGAGTCAGGCGGACAAGAGCGCCCATTCGGCCAAGATAAACGTCCTTTGCAGGATTGCTTGTGGCAGGTGCACCATGACAATGTATGCCAAGGACTTGACCCTTTTGGGCACCTAGTATTGTAGTCATTGCTTGTTTGACTCTGATGGACTCGCCGAAGACTGAGATGCTCTCTGTCAACTTTTGAGATAGCGGCTGGCCATCCACAGTCAATCCATCGATAGTACTTTGCTCGACCGGAGCAAGGTCGTGGCCACTGGTCTTACCCTGAGCAGCCTGGTCTGCAAGTGCCCGTCCAACAGACTGTGCCAAAGCTACAACACCATCTGACTTGGCAACGAAGTCTGTCTCGCAATTGAGGATGCTTAGCGATGCAGCCTTACCAGAGTGCGAGCGAGCAGCAATGACCCAGCCCTCTGTCGCCTGTCGACCCGCCGACTTTGCAACAAGTTTCTCACCACGTCGCGTCATGGCTTGCCTCAAGAGCTGCAAGGCAGCATCATAGTCCCCTGCAGGTTGAGCTTCTGCAACGGCCGTTTTGACAATGTTGAGGGGAGCTTGTATTTCTTCACGTAGCAGCTTGATGAGCTTGATATTGGAGAGTTTTTCTCTAGTCATGCTAGAGACATGAAAGCTTCGACGGAGGAGCATGATTGAGCTAATTTTCGAAGCAGACTTGTCTTGCAACGGACTATTAACAGAGTCGTCCTGGTCCAGCACAGCTGCAGAGATGAATTTCTCGAGCTTGAAACTGACCAACAATTTCATCTGCCAAACAGCACAACCATCACTTGCAAGCGAAAAGTACTACGAGCGCATAGCGTCTGACACTCATAAAACCGTACTTGAGAGTCGCTGCCGGCCGTCGCTCCTCGAAATAACAACCGCTCAACGCTTCAAGTTTCGAAAATACACATCAGCGCGTTACAGGCTTGAATGCCGAATTGGGACCAGGATGAGTCGCTGCCCATACTCGCCGGCTTGCTCCCTTTACGTCGCAATCGCTCCGTCGTTCAGCTGATGGATGCGCGTCACGAAGTACCGTCTTCAAGTCTACGGGCGCCTCTGAATCCAGAAAATCGCGCGATACAGTTGCTAGCAAACACGAAGGAGCGGATAGACTGGGATTCTTACATTCGCTCCGAGTCGGAGATTGAAAAGATAAAAAATAAGCATCTACGGCGATTCTATGAGGAGCAAAATGAGAAGATCCAGAACTTTAAATGGGTTGATCGTATACTGGATTCTTCTCTACCTGGCAATGTGATTCGGAGTTATGGCGCGACAGACCGAGGTATGTCGGCAGGCGTCGACGTGGAAGCGGGCTCAGAATTTGCTGATGAAGAAGCTGAGCAACGAGCGATATCGCGCGCCATCAATATCAATTTCGCGGCCAATGTTATCTTATTGATTGGCAAAGTTGTTGTAACGCTCAGTACAGAGTCGCTCTCTATCATTGCCTCGCTGCTGGACTCTGTACTCGACTTTCTTTCAACAGTTATCGTATGGACATCGAATCAGCTGGCGCAGCGGCGCGACAATTTCAAATATCCCGTTGGCCGGTCGCGTCTCGAGCCGCTTGGCGTGCTTGTCTTCTCAGTGCTCATGATTGTCTCCTTCTTCCAAATTGCCATTCAAGGCGTCCAGCAGCTCATGGCGAGACCAGAGATCCGGGCACCACTCAAGCCGCTGTCGTTGGCAGTCATCCTCATCATGGCCTCTGTCGTGCTCATAAAATCGCTCTGCTGGTTCTGGTGCCGGTCAAGCAAAAGTGCGAGCGTACAAGCTCTGGCGCAGGACGCTGCCAGTGATGTCGTGTTTAATTTCTTTTCTATTGTCTTTCCATTGGTCGGCTTCTATCTCGATATCTGGTGGCTTGATCCACTCGGGGCTGTTCTCATCTCTATCTATATTTTGATTTCATGGACACGGACGAGTAGCGAACACATTATGAATCTGACGGGTCGCATTGCTGATGTGTCCGATATTGAGGCCGTCATCTACATGGCAATGCGCTTTTCAGATCTCATCCAGGGTGTAACCTCCGTGGCAGCTTACCATGCAGGCGACAAAGTGGTGGTGGAACTTGATATCTTGCTTGATGAGCAAACTTCGCTTCGCGACTCGCATGATTTAGGTGAAGCGCTTCAGTATGCGATAGAGCACCTTGAGTCCATTGAGAGAGCATTTGTGCATCAAGATTACGTTGGCCTGAAGACCTCCATGCACAAGTCTACTGGCGGTTTCAAGTAAAGAGCGAACCAAGCGTTAGTGGATGATGTACGTGGACAATTTTCCTTTTGGTAATCTGTGTAGATAGCACTGGGCCAGCAGTGCCGCTATAGCATGTTTGCAATAGCCTTGTCGACTTTCAAGAAGCCGGTTTCATGTGTACGATGGGAGCAATCCCATAACTCCTACAACGCATTTCATTTGTGACTGTCTTGTGTTACCCCGTAGTTCCATCTCGCCGTTCTCCACAACAGCAAACGATTCTTTCAGCTCCTCCTTCTCAAGGACTCGTCTCAAACTTCATTATGTCTGCAGTGACCCTCACAAAGCTCGGCAAGGTTGCCACAGTAACAATTAATGATAACAAGGTCAATATCATGACGCTGGCCGTTTGGCAGACATTATACTCCACCCTGAAGGAAGCCGAAGCGGACCCTGCGATTTCGGCTCTCATCTACCGTTCAGGCCTCAAGAAGAATGTCTTTACTGCGGGTAACGACATTACAGAACTCTATGCGCCGAACACGAATAAGAAGAAGTATGCAATCTTTTGGCTTGCACAGAACCAATTCTTGTCGAATTTGGCTAGGTCGCGCTTATTCACGGTGGCAGCGGTGCGCGGCGCTTGTCCAGCTGGTGGATGTGCATTGGCTTTATGCTGCGATGAGCGGTATATCTCCTCGGATGCAACAAGTGGGTTGAACGAAGCCAGAATTGGAATTAGTGTGCCTGCCTATTGGCAACGAATGATGGCTCATGTTGTCGGCGTCAAGGAGGCTGAGAGATTGTGTTCCTTGGGCATGATGCTTGATGCTGCTGCTTTGAAAAAGGTAGGGTTCGCTGATGAGGTAGTGGATGCGTCTGCGCTTGAGCAAACTGTACAGAAGCGTGTAGATGTGGTCATGAAGGAAGTTCCGGATGCCGGTCGAGTCATCTCCAAGATGCAGGCACGTCGGTACATCACAGACGAATGGGCGGATGAAGACAGGATCAATGAAGAGGCTGCTGACAAGTGGCCATTTTTGGCATCAGAGCCTGTTGTCAAGGCCTTGGGTGCAACGCTTGCGCGACTGAGTGGCAATAAGAAGTCTAAGATTTAAAATGTTTGTCTAAGAAAATGTTGTGAAGAGATTAGACAGCAAGCTCGACCTTGACATCAGAAAGATACTTTGCAAATGGTTCGAGTGCCTTCGCGACAGTAACCTTGCAAAACTTCTCCGTCTGTTGCGGCGCGCGTCCAACAAATGTTGAGGGATCCAACAAAGTGTCAAGCTCAGCGTGGATGGGTGCAAAGTACTGGTTCTTGCGGACCCGCTCAATCAAGTCATTGTCACCTCCCTCGTTCTTGACCACGGACGCGGCTTCGTGCGAAAGCACACGAATCTCCTCGTGACAGACTTGACGGTCA
The DNA here is from genome assembly GCA_003568695.1 of Protomyces arabidopsidicola. NCBI lineage: Eukaryota > Fungi > Ascomycota > Taphrinomycetes > Taphrinales > Protomycetaceae > Protomyces > Protomyces arabidopsidicola. The sequence goes on from QXMI01000222.1 coordinate 268,850, forward strand.
CCACCTTTGCGGACCATTGCCATGATGATGTTTTCTGTAGCCATGAAAGGAAGCTCTGCCTTGACGTGCTTGGCAATGACCTGGGGGTAGACGACAAGTCCATCGCAGATATTCATCAGTGTACTCAGTACAATGTCTGCTGTCAAGAATGCTTCAGGAATAGAGACACGACGAATGGCAGAGTCATCGAGCGTTCGCTCAAACCATTGAACAGACGCCGTCATGGTTGCATCATTGATGAGTGTCATAAGATGCCGCGACAGTGAGCAGACACGCTCTGAACGCATAGGGTTGCGCTTGTACGCCATGGCCGAGGAACCAATCTGATCCTTCTCGAACGGTTCTTCCATTTCCTTGAGGTTCGCCAACAATCTGATGTCGGTGCAAATCTTGTGGGCAGTTGCACCGAAAGAGGCGAGCGGGCCAAGAACATCAATGTCTATCTTGCGAGAATAGGTCTGGCCAGTGACTGGATAGTTGATCTCAAAGCCACAGAGCTCTGTGACGAGCTCGTCAAGCTGTTCGACCTTGTCGTGATTACCGTCAAACAAGGTCAAGAAGGAAGCCTGTGTACCGGTGGTGCCCTTGACGCCGCGGAAGCCAATGTCGTTTCTTGCTCGGGAAATATTGCGTAGATCCCAAAGCAACTCTTGAATCCAGAGCGTCACGCGCTTACCAACCGTTGTCAGCTGAGCAGGTTGGTAATGGGTAAAGCCCAGCGTCGGCAAGTCCTTGTGATGCAAGGCGAACTGCGACATACGGTCAATCACGTTGACAAGTTTGCCAAGCAGCAAGTCACAGCCTTCGCGAAGAAAAATAAGGTCCGCATTGTCTGTGCAGAAGCAACTTGTAGCACCAAGATGGATGATAGGAGCAGCCGCCGGGCATGCAAGACCGAATGTATGGACATGGGCCATGACATCGTGACGGCGCTTCTTCTCCTCAACCGCAGCAATGTCAAATTCGTTGTCTGTCAACTCAAGATGCTGCCTCATCTGCTCAATAGCCTCGTCTGTGATCTGTGTGAGACCCATCCGCTGCTCCGCAATGGCAAGATTGAGCCACAGCTGGCGCCAAGTGCCAAATCGACGAGCAGGAGAGAAGAGCTCGCTCATCTCTTTCGAGGCATAGCGAGAAGTAAGAGGGCTCGAGTAGCGAGCGTGCTCTACGGAAACCATATCGAATTGTAGAGAGACCTGTTGCTTCCTGGTCTTAGCTGCCAGAAATCTAGGACGTGTAGAGATCAAAAAATGTCGTGTTCCGATCGCGCCCGCAACCGTGAGATTTGCATGTCATCTGAACGTGAACAGATGTATTCAGTGGTTTGCACCTGGACGATAGATAGGGAAGACGCAGTGTAGCTATACACGCTCGAGATAGACAGGCATAGACTAGCTGGATACAGGATGAATCGTAACAGCCAATCTGGGAAGCTGCCGCAATTCTGGGTGGACTGTGACCCTGGACACGATGATGCTTTTGCCCTTCTCCTTGCACACAATGCTTCTCGTCTGCTAGCTTGCTCTACAACTCATGGCAATGCCAGTCTCGAGCGGACAACACAAAATGCTTCTTCAATACTCCTCTCTATTGGTGCTGATCATGTTCCCTTGTATCAAGGTGCTGCTAAGCCACTACGCGGCGAATGCCAAGTTGCTCAGGAGATTCACGGCAAGTCGGGTCTCGATGGCACAAATCTACTCCCTGCTCCAGACCAGAGTCTTGTGCAGGGCACAACAATTGAAGCCATGCTAGCTGGACTCCGTAATTTAAGGGGCAATTCTGGCGCCAAGCTGACGCTTTGTGCAACTGGGCCAGCCACCAACATTGCACTCATGACGGAGCAGGACTCAGATCTGCTAGAGCAGAGCTTCGAAAGACTTGTCATCATGGGTGGTGCGATAACAACAGGGAACTGGACCTCACAGGCAGAGTTCAATGTATGGGCTGATCCGCATGCATTGCAACAGGTACTTGACGCGCCGTGTTGGAATGGCAAGCGCATTATCATACCCCTGGAAGTCACTCATCAGTTGCTATTGACAGATCAAGTCTTACAACGTATGAAAGAGGTATGCAATCATTCACCATTCGCTCGCATGTGGGAGGAACTTGGGACGTTCTTCAACAAGACATACAAGGAGGTATTCAATTTTGAGCATGGTCCTGTTCACGACCCAGCAACAGTCGCATTTGCACTTCATCCTGAATTATTTACTGGGCGGCATCTTTACGTAGAAGTAGATACAAGGGAGGGACCAACAAAAGGCAGGACAGTCGTGGATGTCTGGGGACAGACCGGAAATCCGCCCAACGCTTACGTTTGTGAGAATGTAGCTTCAGGCGGAGTGGAGAAATTTTGGACAATGATTATAGAAGCGATGATATCGGCAAACAAGGACAGCATAGTCAATAAGGTTCAAGAGGTTACTACATAGTTATACAAGTTGCTTGATGCGTGAAGTTCGACATTTCGCGAGGCAGAGCCGCATTTACCGCATGCCATTGCTACGCAGCCAATTCTCGAGCAATGCAGCGAGCAATGGCGGCGATGACATGATTTGCTGGTTGCTCGCCAATTCGGGATTGGCTTGTAGGAAGGCCGCCAGCTGTCGTTGTTGCTCCTGTGCAAGATAGACTTGATGTGGCTGTTGTGGTGGGCCGCTCATCGGCGGAGTAGATTGTTGAGGAGCTGGCGGAGTAGATTGTTGAGGAGCTGGCATGGAATGAGGCTGCTGCCAGGGTGCACGTGGGACGGCAGGATCGCTCGGAGGCGCTCCAACGGATGCTTGAGGCGCTGCCACTGGGATTGCCACTGGTACTGGCGCAGTAACAGATGGCTTCCTGTTGGCAGCAGGCTGTTTTTCAACAACAAGGACGGCGAGCAGCAACGGTTCAGTCACATGTGATGGCAGTGTCTTGTTGTCCATGACATTAAGAAATTCGGGCAAGGCTTCATTCGCGGCTAAAGGAACAATGTAACCGTCCCTGATTCTGCTTTGTCCAGACTTGATGACACCATAGCGATTCTTCGTTGTAAAATATTGGTATAGTGCGTCGATGCCAGCTTGATTATTGCCACCAGGCTGTGCTTCGATTTTGACAGCTACTACAATTTTGCTTTGTGAGTAGCGCTGATGAACGAGGTATTGTGTTGCCGACTTTTTGTCCAAGCGCCCATCTATCGTCACAACTGACGTAAGAATCTCCGACCAGACAAGATTCGCCGCTTCGTCTGGCGCCCCAACGAGGATGGCCTGAGCATTGCAGTTACTAATCCGCTGCATGACCATCTGGCCATGCCAAACTGGGTCAACTGGGAGTTTGGAATGATGCGCTATTTCGCTGAGCACATGCAATTCTGCATCGTCATCGAGAATATCTGGCATGATGGGCGTATTATTGGACAGCCTCCGATCGTGCTTGGGGAATGAGCCAGGCACTGAGGTTGATTGAGAATTCCTTGTTGCTTCTGGTGAATTAGAGCTGTCTCTGCTCGGAGATGCGGATGCAGGAGGCGTGGATGAGTCTTGGTCGGAATCATGCCTGCGACCAACAGGGAATGACGAAGACTGGGCAATAGAGTCGTTGACCTCTGGCCCTTCCACAAGTTCCTCGCCCTTATGCGTGCGTCGAATTCGCGGTCCAGTCTCTTGCACAAGGACAGATTGCTTGAGTCCTTCTTCGCGAACTTGCTCAGCGATTGCCTTGAGTTCTGGGTTGGCCATGTCTTCGCTCGACATGGTGGCAAGCTCAGCTACAGGGACGCCCCCATCGAGCACACGACGACGCAAAGATGGGTTTTTAGGATCTTTCAGATTGAAGGCAATCTGACGGTATTGGTTCTTGTACTTGGCGCCCGCATCGGATTGGTCATACAAGGCTTCGTGCAAGGCAAATTCAATAGCAAAGCCAATCCTATCAGCTTCATCGTTGGCTCTCATCTTCATCTTGAGCTTATAGCCCTCCTGCGAAGTGGCCATCTCAAGTGCTTTAGCCACATCTCTGATCAATAACTTGGCAATCGTTCTCCGGGTATCATCTTCGATCTCGTCCAAGCTCGTAAAAGGCGCAGACTGATGCGCTGTTTGCACCTTGCTCTTAGTGATCTTGGCTTTCTTTACGGGCTCTTTTTTCGTGGTAGAGAGCCGCCGAGCCTTCACCTTGACTTTGTCCTCGTAGTCCGAATTTGCATCTGATACACTAGTCACACTGGCAGACCGCTGCTTTCGGGCTATTTCATCGTCTGATGCACCATCATTCGTAACACCATCATCTGAAAAATTGTCGTCATTGGCTTGTGCCTTGATGCTGCGTTTGCGCTTGCGGTCGTTTGTCTTAAGGTTGGGCATGGCGCCCACCTTTGACTTAACAGAGGCTTGCATGCGTTTCAGCAGCTTTGCATGCAGGTCCGGTCTACATTGCTCGCAGAAGTATTGATCAGGCATCTTTTTTGTAGTGAGACCAACGCAAGGTGCATGTTGCCAAACAGTGCACGTCTCGCACTGAACAAATGTGCGGTCATCGTCTTCGACCTCATCATTCTGACCACATACACAGCGAATGGCATCCTCACCGGCATTCTCATAATCTTCATTGACGTTTGTCATTTTGTCGCCTTGATCGGTTGCGCCGTCGCCATTGACAGACTCTGGATTGACGAGGTTGTCGCGCGATGCATCCAGAATTTCCTGCCACCGGTCACTGTTCTGGCCCTTGGTGGCCCTTGACGAGCGACGTGGCTCGTCCTTCAATGCTGCTTCCGATGCTGCAAATGTCAACAAATTGTCGTCCATGACGTCGAAGCCCGGCGCAGCTCTACATTTTGGCAGAGCGCGTGGCTTCACGGAGTTCTTACCCATGTGCGCGACGATCAGATAGTAAGTATCAATGAAATCGGGGCGAATATGTAGGGAAAGGAAGATCGGATACGGGTTCGATCAATGTACACAAGTGGCAAAAGGGTACTTTTGCACGAATGTACCGACTTCGACCGCTAAACTACCTACAACTGCGCGTGTGAAGATGTTCTCTTTGGCAGTCTGCGCGCTAGATTTTCCGTCTGTTCAGGGAGAGCAGCAGAGAGCAGAGGCAGGTTTCGACCAGCTTCAAAGTGTGTAGTTGTGGTTGCAAAAGTGTTTTCTCTGGCTGACAATAAGAGTTGCGCTGTGTCACGTGACTTTCTTGCATGACTCTTGCTCTGTCGCGTCTTTGTTGCTTTGTTGGTGTGCGCGTGCGTGCCTTGACACACGCACAGTGAGCGCGTAGACACAACCTCACTCTAGACAGCGTGCTGGCTTGTAGATGGCAGACTGGCTAGACTGAATGCTGCAGCTGCATAACCACGCTTAGCTTGACTCCCTGCTATTCAATAGATCATGGAGGTTCTGCCAGCTGCTCTACCCTCAATGGAGAGCAACGATGCAGGAGATGCCCTGACACTCTCCCCGCAAGCCCTTGCGGACCATGTCACCCTTCTGCTCACAGCAGCAATGGGTGCTAAAAGCTCGGATACTGCATTCCTACGCACCAGTGTTGCGCAATCGCGCCTGGAACGCTTCGTGAACGATGCTGCATGTCTTGTGCTTTTCGTCAGAAAGGACGAAGAACTGAGTGATGGTAGGGCCTCCTCACTGACTTACTTGAGCTCACTGTGCAGAAATCTCTAAAGCGCATTATGCGATTGATCATGTCTACCAACCAACTCCGAATACAATCGCCTCCCTAGCGCTCATCAAGCTAGTGTCGCAGCTGGACGCACAGATACCTCTTGAAAGGCAAGTCCAGATCATTAATCTGCCAGGTCACAGTGCGGAGCAACCATCCGGTGCATATGAAGCATTGCATAGCCTGATCAAACTCGCAATTGCCCCTTACTTTGACACATTTGCACAAGCTCAACAACCCGCGAGTCAGACTGCCAAAACAGGTACCGACCACTCACTGGAGTCGTATGCTGACACCAGGTATCCCAAATACACGCAAAAAGTTAGCGGAGCTCGAACTCAGTCTGCTGCATTTACAACAAAACACAGAAATCCCTCGCATTGTTCTGGTTCCGCATCCAACAATACAAAGACTTGTCAACGATGCCACGGCGCGAAAAGCTAGACCCTCAGTTGCCGACCTTGATCAAGACACACTGCAAGATGCTCATTTTCTCAACGCTGTCCAAGCGACAGTCAGCACCTGGAAGCGCCAAATTCACCAAGTCACTAGCAAGGAGCGTGACCCTTCTCATGGGACTGCAAGTCAAGAAATAAGTTTCTGGCTCAGTCTAGACGAAGTACTCGCAGACATCCAACGTCAGCTTGAATCTTCAGCTGTGGTCTTGACAACTGAGGTACTCCAAGCGGGCCGTCGCTTCGGGGCAGCTCTAAATGTCGCGGCAGACACAGGCATTCGCGATACAAGGGATCAAGTTTGGCAATACACGCAGCTTATGCGCGATTTCCCTTTGAGCGAGCTCCTTTCGGCGACTAGCCTTGTACGTACGTCTGAAGCTGTCGCTCACATACTCAATCATTTGAGCAAGAAACTTCGCACTGTGGCCTATCCTATCAGTCGTGCACTGCCCCTCGTCGAAGCGATCAGTGGAGATTTGACTCAACAGCTACACAACTTACTCAAGAGCGACCAACTCATGACCTTGGACTTGCCATCATTCCAGCTCGTCATGGAAGAAGTAGAGGAAGTCTTTGCCACCTGGGATGACCGCCTCAAGGAGTTTCAAGATACAGCAAGAGACATGTTGCGTAAACGAGGGGAGAAATTCACGGCTGTCAAGACTGCTTCTCGTCATGCTAAAGTTCAAGAACGACTGGCGTACCTCAAGGCTTTTCGCTTGTCACATGAGCAGTTACAGGCTACAATGACGCGCATCACGTCACAAGGCAAAGTCAAGGGCCAACTTGATCCGGTTGTCGGCAAATTTGGACATGTAGATGCTGCAGCTGAAATCAGCGAAGCTTTCCAACAACTCAAGGATGTGGATGTTCTGGATGTCACACAATCTGGCACAGAGCTCTGGATTGCCGCCGAGACACACTACAACGAACGCATTGCGCGTGTTGAGAATGCCATCATCAGCCAGCTGCACGAGCGATTAGGTGGTGCTCGGAATGCCAATGAGATGTTTCGTGTCTTCACGAAGTTCAGCGCGTTGCTTGTCCGTCCCCAAATCCGAGGTGCTGTACAGGAATACCAGAAACAACTCCTCGAGCAGGTCAAAGGAGATATCGCGCAGCTTTATGAGAGGTACAACAAGAGATATATTGGTTCAGACTTGCAGCGCATGGACCAGCTGCGAGATTTACCTTTGGTCTGTGGCACTATTACATGGACACGCCAGTTGAATCATCAGCTCGATATGTACATGTCAAAGGTGCAGACGGTCCTAGGGGAAGGCTGGCACATGTACGCTGACGGAGAGAAGCTCCAAGCTGAAAGCGCTCATTTGCGAAAGCAACTCGACACAAGACCAATCTTTGAGGCTTGGCTCAAGGACGTTCAAGCAAAGGAGATCAAGCTACGCGGTACCCTTGTTCGCATCTCACGGAATCGTGCAGCTGGGAATAAGCCTGAGCTGACAGTGAACTTCGATTCCCATATCATCACGCTCTTCAAGGAGGTCCGCAACCTGCTATGGCTGGGTTTCCAGGTGTCGCACTCAGTCATCTCTGCTGCCAAAGATGCGCAGCGACTGTATCCTTACGCAGTTTCGCTGGTGGAGACCATTAAGACCATCTCGCAATCAACAGACAAAAGTGATGCTGTGCCTGATCTAGCAATTTTGCTGGCTGAAGATCAAGTCAGAACACAACATCTTCTTGAGCAAGGCTTTCCACTTCAATGGGAAAACTTTATCAGTCTCGTGAGTGTCGACGGCGTTGGTCTGGAGACGCACCTGCGAGAATCTCGCCATATCCAATTTGTCAAAGAATTGGCTAGCAGTGCAGCATCCCTTCAGACCAATACTGAGCTGCTGGTTGTGCTAGGTGAAGATATACGCATGCACCGCAATGCACTCAGAACTTGCGAATACGGCAGTTCGTCGTTTCGAAGGCACTTGAGTGGTCTCCAAATGTTGGTAGATCAGCTCAACCGCGGTGGGTTTTCCAACATAATCTACTGGGTGGAGGATCTGAACGCCTCCATTGAAGAAGAGCTTGCGGAACGCTTGCACTCGGCAATACAGGCATGGCTCGATTCCGCCCGAAGTGGTCGCTTTGCTCGCAGCGATAAACTTTTGCTTGACATTCACCTCAATGATCAGTCTATCTGTGTGACGCCACCCCTAGCTCGCATACAGACTTTTTGGCAAGAAGATTTCCAAAACATGGCACTCACGGTATGCAAGCAAAAGCGGATACGTGCTGCTGCAATCGATGCGACCGGGAACACTACTGGTGAAGTCCAATCATGCTTCGATGATCTTATGTTTCAAATTGTGTCACCAACCTTGCCCGCTGTGCGCAAAGTTTTGGCGGAGATGCTCGCAAAGCTCCAAGACTATGTCGGCAATTGGCTTGGCTTCCAATCCCTCTGGGATCTGCAACCCCAAGCGGTGTTTGAAATGTTGGATGACGACCTTGCCAAATGGTTGCAACTTCTCAACGAATTGCGCAAGTCTCGCACAACCTTTGATACATCATCCACTGCCGCCGAATTGAGTGGCGTCACGGTGCAGTATGGCCAAGTGCAGGCTCGAGTCAATGCAAAGTTCGATGCATGGCAAAAGCTTATCAATTCAGAGTTCGCCAATCAAGTTGCAATTCAAATGCAGCACAACTATGAAGGTCTAGCCAAGATGCGAGAAGAGCTAGAGAAGCAAACTATGGACACATCAAGCACCGCAGCTGCCGTCGAATTCGTCATTGCGGTGCAGCGGTGCAAGCGCCAATTGCCCGCGTGGCAAATCCAAATGGACCATCTCAACTCTGGTGAAAAAATCCTAAAGAGACAAAGGCACCAATTCCCGAGCAATTGGCTGCAGCACAGCCAGGTCGAGTCTGAATGGTTGGCGCTGCGAGACATACATGAACGACGCAGCTTGCAAGGAGAAGAGCACGCTGATGCCTTACGTGCAAAACTTAAAGTCGAAGACGGCCTTCTGCAGACCAGACTAGCCACGAGCATTGCTGATTGGGCGGATCAGAAGCCTGTTGGCGGCCATTTACTCCCTGGAGACACTCTCAAACTTCTCCAAGTACATAAGCACAAGTTGAAGCAATTGTCGAAGGAGCTTGACGATATTGAAAAAGCAAAAGAAGCCCTGAATCTCCCAACTGGGAAGCACACTGACTTGAATGATGCACTTGGCGAAGTCGAGGACTTGCAGTCCGTTTGGTCGGCCACGTCGACCATCTGGGTCAGCATCAACGATCTTCGTGAAACTCTCTGGGCTGCCGTTGTGCCACGCAAGGTGCGCTCCGCCCTTGAAGCCCTCCTAGCGCTGATGAAGGACCTGCCAAGCAAAATGCGACAGTATGCCGCTTACGAGCATGTTCAGAGCGTCCTTAAGCAGTACCTCAAGACTTGCCCTTTGCTTGTCGAAATGAAGGCTGACGCTGTTCGTGATCGGCACTGGTCTCGGCTATACAAAGAACTCAAGCCGACGGACCACTTTCATGCACCCACTTTAATTCTTGGTGATGTGTGGTCTCTTGAACTCTTAGCGAACGACAAGATCATTCGCTCGGTTTTGGTCGATGCTCAGGGAGAACTGACGCTTGAAGACTTCTTGCGCAAAATTAAAGACGGTTGGACCGCTCAGGTATTGGAACTCATCAACTACCAAAACAAGTGCCGACTTATCAAGGGCTGGGATGAGCTTTTGGCAAAGTGCAGTGAGCATCTGACTTCCCTTCAGGCCATGGCGCAGAGTGCTTACTACAAGCATTTTGAAGAGGAGGCAAGGCTTTGGGAAGATAAGCTCAACCGTCTTCACGTCTTGCTTGACGTTTGGGTGGACGTGCAACGTCAATGGGTTTATCTTGAAGGTATTTTTGCAAACAACGCCGACATCCAAAGACTGCTTCCAACAGAGTCGTCTCGGTTTCAAAACATCAATAGTGAATTCATGGCCATCATGACGAAGGTGTCAAAAACGCCGCTTGCGCTTGAAGTGCTCAACATTCCGGGTGCCCTAGCATCCATGGAGCGACTTGCGGATCTACTACAGAAGATTCAAAAGGCGCTTGGTGAGTATTTGGAACGTGAAAGAGCACAATTTCCAAGGTTTTACTTTGTCGGCGATGAAGATTTGCTGGAAATACTTGGTAATTCCAGAGATCTGATCCGTGTGCAGAAGCACCTGAAGAAGATGTTTGCAGGCATTGACTCGCTATTACTGGATGACACGAACCAGAATGTTGTCGGCTTTTGCTCGAAGGAAGGAGAACGTGTTGATCTCATTAACACAATTTCCACTGAAAGCAAGATCAACGAATGGCTTGTCAACCTGGAAAATGGGATGAAATCGGCTTTGGCGCAATCACTGCAGATTGCTGTGCCGATTTGCACAGATTTTGCACGCTCATCACAATTTCACGATTTGAAGGCTCTAATGGAAGAAACTCCTTGTCAAGTTCTTGTGCTAGCTTTCCAATGCGAATGGACCTCATCTATTGAGGCGACTTTGTCCAGCGACGGCTCGTTGGTCAAGCTTCGGTCCGAGCGTGATGCGTTACTTGATGCTTTGGCAACTTCTGTGCTGACAGACCTTCTCCCTCTTCATCGAGCGAAAGTCGAGGCTTTGATCACCACTCTTGTTCACCAACGTGATTGCATCGAAGCATTAATCAATGCAACCGTTTGCGACAGTCAAGACTTTAGATGGCTTGGCAATATGCGATTTTATTCGCATGGTGGACAGGATAAGAAAGTCACAGTAAGCATGGCAAATGCTGACTTTGACTATGGCTTTGAGTATCTCGGATTGCCCGACAGGTTGGTGCAGACGCCTTTGACAGACCGATGTTTCTTGACCCTGACACAAGCTTTAGAGCAAGGTCTCGGAGGCTCTCCCTTTGGCCCTGCCGGTACAGGCAAGACAGAGTCTGTCAAGTCGCTTGGCGTCCAGCTTGGTAGATTTGTCCTCGTCTTCTGCTGTGATGACACTTTCGATTATCAAGCGATGGGCCGCATCTTCCTTGGATTGTGCCAGGTCGGAGCTTGGGGGTGCTTCGACGAATTCAACCGCCTTGAAGAACGCATCCTTTCTGCTGTTTCTCAGCAAGTTCAAACAATTCAGACCGGCCTTCATGAGAGCACGAGCGTTACGGCGCCTACAGTGTCACTACTTGGACGCAGTGTCAGCTTGAGCCCTTCTACAGGCATATTTATTACCATGAATCCCGGCTATGCTGGTCGTTCACACTTACCAGACAACCTAAAAAAGCTGTTCAGAAGTGTTGCCATGACGCATCCGGACCGCAAATTGATTGCCCAGGTCACCTTTTTCACTCAAGGCTTTTCAAGTGCCGTTGAATTGGCGGGCAAAATTGTACCCTTCTTCGTTTGTTGCGCTGAGCGAATGTCCTCCCAACCACATTACGATTTCGGGTTACGTGCTCTCAAGAGTGTTTTAACTACTTGTGGTCAAATCAAACGTCAAAAGGTGCTCAACTCTGATGTCGCGATAGTGAGCATAGACGACCGATGGGAGGCCGAACTTGTTCTGCAGAGCTTGAAGGCGACAATCAATCCAAAGATGGTCGGCTCTGATGCCCAATTGTTGGACGCAATTTCGGAGGAGGTTTTCCCTGGCACGCAGGTCACAAGTGATCACTTTCCCGAGCTTCGCCAGGCGATTCAACAGAGTGCAAAACAACTGCACCTGGTCAGGACTGACGCATGGGAAGATAAGATCATTCAAGTCTATCAGATCCACGCCATTCACCATGGTTTCATGTTGGTTGGTCCTGCGGCGACTAGCAAAACGAAGTCGTTGGAAGTGTTGAAACAGGCATTGGAGAAAATTGATGGCATTGAGACTGTCATTTACAAGATTGATGCCAAGGTGATGTCAAAAGAAGCGCTTTACGGTCGGCTTGATACCACCACCCGAGAATGGTCAGACGGACTCTTCACGAGTATTCTTCGCAGGATTGTTGACAATTTGCGTGGCGAGGACTCACGTCGCTACTGGATTGTCTTCGATGGAGACATTGACCCTATTTGGGTGGAGAACATGAATAGTATGCTGGATGACAACAAGATCTTGACCTTGCCGACGGGCGAACGCTTATCCTTGCCAAGCAATGTTCGCATCGTGTTTGAAGTCGACACACTCAAGCACGCGACTCCAGCGACCGTTTCTAGATGTGGTATGGTATATTTCGATTCCAGTCATGTCACTTTCAGTATGCAATGGCAAGGATTCACAATGTCGCTGCAAAGATCACGCGAATCACTTCTGGATGAAGAGCGCAGTGCCAAGCAAAATGCGCGACAAATCGTTTACGATTATTTGTGTAATCCTGTAATGCTGTCGCGTGTCGAGTCGTTCTTAGAATACGCACTGGAGGTACCGCACATTATGGAGTTCACCCCAGCGAGAGCCCTACTAAATCTTTTTGGTCTCTTGCACTCCGTTGTTGACGATCTCGCAAATTGGGATGTGGCGCACTCCGACTTTCCCCTTACTGCCGAGCAAGGGTCTGCATATGCAGAGAAGCAGTGCATTCTTGCTTTCCTCTGGAGCTTTGCTGGCGATTGCGCGACACAGAGTAGAGAGCTGCTTGCACAGAAACTCGCCAGTCTTTTTCCCCATGTTTTACTTCCCAACTCATACAACATGGTCGATCTCAAAGTGACCCTGCCCGATGGCTCGTGGGCTCCTTGGTCTCAAGAAGTCAAGCAGACTGAGATTGAGCCGACAGCTGTTGCGCAGCCTGATCTGGTCATCCCAACCACTGACACGGTCCGCAACGAAGACAGGCTTTACAGTTGGCTCTCTCAACGCCAGCCCGTCATTCTATGTGGTCCACCTGGCTCAGGAAAGACCATGTCCCTGACTAAGGCGCTGAACAAGCTACCCCACTGCGAGCAAATAGGTCTCAATTTCTCAAGCGCATCGACCCCAGATCTTCTTCAGCGAACACTTGAACAGTACTGCAAGTACTCCAAATCCACGAAGGGTGTCGTTATGCAGCCGAGGAATGAAGGTCAATGGCTCGTCATGTTTTGTGACGAGATCAATCTTCCCGCGAAAGACAATTACGGCTCACAGCGCATCATTGGTTTTCTGCGCCAGCTTGTTGAGCAGAATGGATTTTGGCGACAACAAGATCAAGCATGGGTATCACTGGAGCGCATTCAGTTTGTGGGTGCTTGCAATTCTCCTGCGGACGTTGGCCGCACTCCGTTCAGTCAGCGATTCCTCCGACACGCTCCCGTGTTGATGGTCGATTATCCAGAAAGCGAATCACTGATACAAATTTATGGCACATTCGTCCGAGCGGTTTTAAGATTTGTTCCTGCACTTAAAGGATATGCTGATGCACTAACCGCCGCAATGATTAGTGTCTTTGACCAATCGCGAACGCAATTTACCGCACAGAAGCAAGCGCACTATGTATACAGTCCCAGAGAGCTCTCTCGTTGGGTCCGTGGTATTGCTGAGACCCTTAAAGCAGCCGAGCAGATGGACTTATCAGGATTGGTGCGCATTTGGGCTCACGAAGCAATACGATTATTTTCAGATCGTTTGGTCAATCAGCAAGATCGGGAGTGGACTACGCGGATGGTGATACAGGTTGCTCGACATCATTTTCCTAATATTGAAGAAACCTGTGCTCTTGAGCAGCCTATGCTGTACTCGAATTGGCTGTCGAAAGACTATCGAGCCGTCGGTGCCGAGGAAATGCGGTTCTATATTCAAGCCAGGCTCAAGACTTTTTGTGAAGAAGAAGTCGACACATCCCTGGTACTTTACGACGACGCTATTGATCATGTCCTTCGCATCGATCGCGTCTTTCGGCAACCTCAAGGCCATCTTATCCTCATTGGTCTCAGCGGGTCAGGCAAGGTACGCCAAGTGAAGTATTATCAAGCTTAAGCTAATCTGCAGACAACACTTGCGCGATTTGTTGCATGGATGAACGGCATGAAGACATTTCAAATAAAGGTTCATCGCAAGTATACAGCAGAAGACTTTGATGATGATCTCCGGCATGTGCTTCGAAGGTGTGGCACAGGAGGGGAGAAGATTTGCTTCATCCTCAACGAGGCTAATGTGCTCGAGTCTGGCTTCTTGGAGCGTATGAACACCTTGCTAGCCAATGCCAACGTGCCTGGTTTGTTCGAAAACGACGAGTACGCCACACTAATGACCTCTTGCAAACAAGCATCTCAGCGCAAAGGACTATTGCTAGATTCGCCAGACGAACTCTACAATTGGTTTACTCAGCAAGTCTCTCGCAACTTGCATGTTGTGTTCACAATGAACCCTCCTAACAATCTATCAGCAGCCGCAGCGACCTCTCCTGCGCTGTTTAATCGATGCGTTCTGAATTGGTTCGGAGAATGGTCTCCTGCAACACTTTTCCAGGTTGCTTACAACTTGTCAAGCAGTCTAGACCTCGATCAAGCGAATTACACACTTCCTTCTGCTGCGCGGGCGATTTCTGGTATTGTACTGCCACAAGACTCGCGTCGACATGCCGTGATCAATGCGCTAGGAGCCTTTCATCTCCATGCTACTGAAGTGAATGTTGATATATCCGGCAAGTCATCCATCACACCACGACACTTCCTGGACTTCGTCCATCAGCTCATTGCTCTCCATGATGAGAAACGACAGGCACTAGAGGACTCACAGCGTCATCTTAACCTAGGTCTCCAAAAGCTTCAGAGCACAGTCACTCAGGTCGCACAGCTCAAACGCTCTCTTGCTTCCAAGCAAAGCGAATTAACAGAGAAAAATGCACTTGCCAATGAAAAGCTTCGGCGTATGGTGGCAGACCAGCAAGAAGCTGAGCAGAAGAAGGTTGCTTCATTGGAGATACAAGAATCTCTTGCAATACAGGACAAAGAGATCAATGAGCGGCGACAAGTGGTTCTGGGTGATCTTGCACTTGCAGAGCCTGCAGTGGCCGAGGCGCAGAAATCTGTCAGCAACATCAAGAAGCAGCAATTGACTGAGGTACGGTCTATGAACAATCCTCCCGAAGCTGTCAAATTAGCCATGGAGGCTGTCTGTACCTTGCTTGGCCATCATGTGGACACTTGGAAAGCGGTGCAAGGCATCATTCGGCGCGACGACTTCATCTCGAGCATTGTGCGTTATGACAATGAGACACAGATGACCGCTCAGTTACGCCGCACGATGCGCCTCGATTACATGGACAAAGCTGCTTTCCAATACGAAAATGTCAATAGAGCGAGCAAAGCATGCGGTCCGCTGGTTCAGTGGGTGACAGCGCAAGTGAGCTATTCGGAAATTTTGGACCAAGTTGGTCCTCTGAGGGAAGAAGTTGCAACCTTAGAGAAGGATGCTATCCTGACGCGCAAAAAGGTGGCCATGATGATGCAGATGATTCAAGAGCTGGAAGACAGTATTGCTCAGTACAAGGAAGAATATGCTGCTCTCATCAGTGAGGTACAAGCCATCAAGATGCAGATGGCGCAGGTCGAGCACAAGGTGCAGCGCAGTGTCACATTGCTCGACAGTCTAGCTTCTGAGCAAGCACGATGGTCGACCAGCAGCGCAACGTTTCAACAGAGTCTGCAGACTCTTCTCGGCAATGCGATGCTGTCTGCTGCTATGCTCGCCTATGCTGGGTTCTACGATCACACGAAAAGACAGGAGCTAATGAATGGATGGCAGACTATTTTGGAGCATCACAGTATTGCTGACCAGCAAGACAAGTGCGTCTCTGACATGCTCGTTACACCGGAAGAGAGACTCGCCTGGGAAGCTGAAGGGCTACCGTCAGATTCACTGTGTGTCGAGAATGCTCTCATCATCAAGCGCTCGCAACGCTATCCGTTGATCATCGATCCATCGGGCCAAGCCTTGGCGTATCTGGTCAATTCGCACAAATCGAAAAAGTTGATTGTTACTAGTTTTTTGGATGATTCGTTCATCAAACAGCTCGAGACCTGCGTACGCTTCGGCAGTGCCATCTTGATACGAGATGCAGAAAAGATGGATCCAATCATCAATAAATTACTGAATAAGGAGTACCAGCGGACGGGTGGTCGAACTTTGGTTGAGCTTGGCAAGCAAGATGTTGACATTTCGCCAACCTTCAAGTTATACCTGTCAACTCGCGATCCTGGCGCTTCATTCGGACCAGACGTCAGCAGCAAAGTGACCTTAGTGAACTTTTCCATCACAAAGGCTTCACTAAAGAGCCAGTCACTTGATAAGATTCTGCTCAGCGAGAGGCCAGATGTTGAAGCACGACGATCGGATATGGTTAAATCGCAAGGCGAATACCAGGCTCTACTACGCCGCCTCGAGCAAGATCTTCTTGGTGCACTAAACGAATCGAAAGGCAACATTCTGGACGATGAAGTTATTATTGATACGTTAGAGAGGCTGAAGCGTGAAGCAAGGGATATTGCACAAAAAATTGCCGAAGCCGATGGGGTCATGGGAGAGCTGGCTACTATTGCCAACGAATATGCTCCAGCAGCTGAGACTTGTTGTCTCATCTTTACTGTGCTGGAACAATTTGCTGGACTGAACCACTTTTATCAGTTCTCACTGCAGTATTTCGAGGACATGCTGCGGATTGTCTTGGCTGGCTTGGAGGCGACTGGTCAGTCACCTGCCGAACGAACGAAGCAAATTCAAAAGGCACTCTACAACCTTGCTTATCAGCGCGTCTGCCAGTCGCTACTGCATAGAGATCATTTGTGCTTGGCATTAACTCTCGCATTGGTTTCTGGAGAGCACAATAGTCTCGCAGTCAGCGATTTATTAACTATCGATGAACACACTGGCAGACTCTTGCGGACCGCAGAAGAAGCAACCCGTGTCTTACAGCAATCAGTATCCCAAAAGAACCTCTCTCGCCTGGCTCAAGAAATTATGGAACGCGAGCAGATTGGAGATTTGCTGACATCCTCCGATGCAGATGGCAGAATGGCTACCTACGCTCAAGAGGGCGAGGAGATCTCGCTGCTGTCCCTTATCAAACGCCTCCGACCTGATCTATGGACGGTGGCCGCAGACAAGGTCGCCTTGGCTAGTCTAGGTGAAGATACTGGCTCTACCGTAATCAGCCTCAGCACAACAGTCCAGCAAGTGAGTGCAACAACGCCCATAATGCTTACTTCAGTGGCTGGCTATGATGCTTCGTTCAAGGTCGAGCAGCTCATCGAGCAAGAAAGCGTGCCTTGCGCTTCCATTGCAATGGGTTCGCCAGAGAGCATCACGCTGGCCGAACGTGCCCTCACAAGTGCCTCGGCATCAGGCTCCTGGGTCTTGCTCAAAAATGTTCATCTTGCTGCTGAATGGCTTTCGCAGTTGGAAAAACGCGTGCATGCCTTGACGGCTCACAAGCGTTTTCGAATGTTCTTGACCACCGAGGCGAGTCTTCATGTACCCACGAGTCTCATTCGCAATGCGCGTGTTATTATGTCTGAACCACCTCCGGGACTTCGAGCCAGTATGCTAGCATCATTGAAGAGTGTTGCGAGGCATGATCGAGCGATGCAGCCTCCAGTAGAACGCGCACGCTTGTACGTTTTGCTGGCTTGGTTACATGGCCTCATTCAGGAACGTCTCAAATTTGGAACGTTGGGATGGTCGAAGGCGTATGAATTCAATGATGCAGATTTTGATGCTGGTGTGCATGTGATTGATGCTTGGCTGCAGCGTGTTGCTGCCGGGCGTGGTAATATCGCGCCTGACAAGATTCCATGGCTAGCGCTGCAGACGATTCTCTCAACATCTGTATATGGCGGAAGGATTGATGAGCTTGTTGATCAAGAGCAGCTCACCAAGATGGTGCAGCACTTGTTCTCAGCGAGAGCATTTGACCTCGACTTTTCTCTGGTGGAGGGCGATTCTGTGCATTTGCCAGAGACAAGTCAGCTTGGTGAATTCTTGAGGTGGGTTGGTACGCGCTTGCCAGGGAAGGAACCTCCAACATGGCTTGGTCTACAGAACGATGCGGAGTGCCATATGCTAGCAGACGCGAGTGTTCATGTGCTCAAGCGGGTGTCGCAGGTGATGGATGGGTTGGTGTAGCAGATTGAGCTTGTTCCTGAGTTGAAAAGTTGTGGTCATCTGAATGCCGAGTCCTTGACGTCACCATCTCCAGGCTCAGTGGAGGACTTCATGCTGCGTCGACTGTCTCCCATTACTGCCCATATCAGTAAGATGTCGGCGAAAGAAGCAATCACGAACTGGGCCTCCAAGGTAGGATTTTGATGCTCTCTAGACTATCGCTGACTGTATGCAGGATGGACAATTCCGTCGCCAGCAATCCAAGTTTAGAAATGCCGTTTCGAATGAGCAAGGCAGCCAGTTCCCCGTAGAGAAGGACCGTTACCACTTGTATGTTTCGTATGCATGCCCGTGGGCTCATCGAACATTGATTGTTCGCGCACTCAAGGGTTTGGAGGACATTATCCCCGTCAGTGTCGTGCACTATGAGATGTTGGAGAAGGGTTGGCGATTTGTTGAGGAAGGCGAGACTGTCAATGGCGCAACGAAGGACCCCTTGTATGGATCGAGTCATTTGCGAGACTTGTACTTCAAGGCTGACAAGGAGTATGACCAGAGATTCACGGTGCCTGTTCTTTGGGATAAAAAGCAAGAGACGATTGTCAACAATGAGTCTTCTGAGATTGTGCGTCTCTTCAACTCTGCCTTTGATGAGTTGCTTGAGGGAGAGCAGAAGAAGGTGAATCTGTTGCCTGAAGCACTCCGAAAGGATATCGATGAAATCAACGCCTGGGTCTACGATGGTATCAACAACGGTGTCTACAAGACTGGTTTTGCCACCACACAAGATGCGTATGAGAGCAACTTGATTGCTCTCTTTGATGCACTCAACCGTGTCGAGACCCTATTGGCAGAGTCGAAGGGTGCTTACCTGCTCGGCGACCAATTAACAGAAGCAGACATTCGTCTCTATGTGACTATTGTCCGTTTCGACCCGGTCTACGTACAGCACTTCAAGTGCAACTTGGGAAACATCCGTCACAACTACCCTCACATCAACAAGTGGCTGAAGAATTTGTACTGGAATAACCCTGCATTCAAGTCAACCACAGACTTTGAGCACATCAAGAAGCACTATAATCTGTCGCACAAGCAGATTTCTCCCTACAGCTTGTATGTGTTGGGCCCGTTGCCGCATGTTGAGCCTGAGGATGATGGAGAGGTGATTCTCAAGATTGGTAATGTGACGCTGAACAACTTGAACCCGGCCGGCGAGGGCAACGACAAGCAGCATGTCTTGAAGCACCAGGACCCGAGCGCTTAGCTGAAGATTGTCTCAATCAAGACATCTACACTATTAAAATGAAAAGGTTAAACTATATTCAAAAATAAAACTCTGAAGTGTCATGTGTACATGTTACAAATGATTCAATGAGTCTCGCCGTCTGACGGTGATGCCTGGTAAGGCACTCCCCAGGCCCGCATGCTCCTCATCGCTTCCTAATCCCCCCAAACCAGCTTGATACCGGGCGTGTTGCAATTCAAGTGACATTTGTTCTTCCTCGAGATCCCACCAATCTGCCTTCTTCGTCGTGTGTCTTCCAACGGTCGACGTAGCGTGATGAGACCCGGCGAATATATCTGCAGAAGCAAGCGTCGTCTCTGCCGTCGCGGGTGTCAGCCCTTGCTTTTCCGCCGATGATGGAACAGTCATGTGCTTTTCATCATCTATTGAAGATATGCGCGATGGTCGCCAAGCACGCATCTGCCACCATCGTGCAGGTTGTTGCTTCTCCCATGCCTCTTCTTGATCTGTCGCGTTTTGTTTCTGCTGATGACACTGACGCTGTACTGCGCGTCGTTGTCTCCAACGGTTTCGTGACATGAAGCGGAGTGATCGCCAAGGTTTCTCCGTCCGTGCATAGACACACACGTCAATGAAGCCATGGAGTGGAATGATGAACGACGAAATACTCGCAAGTGCCATGACGGGTCCTTGAACGTATTTATCCGAATACTGCGTCATGTGGTAACAAAATGGAATGAGCCACATGAGGAAGTAGACGATTGGGTAGATGAAGAGGTGTTTGAGTTGTTTTACAACAACGGCGCGTTGCCTGTTCATAGGCACTTGAGCGGCTTCTTGAACAGAGACTTCACCGGTTGTGTGGTGTGTGCCGAGGGAGGCACTACGACCGGATCCATAGCGGCTTTGTGAGAAGCTATCGCCTGTTGCGGTTGGTATTTTCTCCAATGTTGCTCCGCCGCCGCTCGATATCATGGGATGACCGAGTCCCTGTACACCACTTCTAAACTTGCGTGGTTTGTCACCATGCAAACTGAGGACAGAGGGTCTGCGTGATTCGAGTTGTGGTGGGAGTGAGATGGAGATGACGGATTGTCTGCGTGGTGGCAGGTCGACGGGCATCTCTGATCCATTCTCCGACATTTTTGGCAAGGTCGACGGTGGTGCAGGCAGACTATCGCGACGCTGGTCCGTTGCTGTTGCTGAGGACGGCGTGACGGAGGAGGTGGGTGAGCAGTCTGCCTCTTGCTCAAGGAACTGGTGTGTTTTGAGCTCGGCGACGATGGGTTTCCCGTGCATTTGTGAGGGCGCTTGCTCGTAGTAGTCGGTTGAGACTTGAGAGAATTCTTGACTTGAGAGGCCGCCGTCTTCTTCGTTGAAGAGGTCTGAGAAGGACTTGAACTTGCGCTTGACGTAGATGTAGATGGAGATGTAGAGGCAGAGGAGGAAGAGCAAGATGACATACCTCGGTGCCCAACTGAGTGCGATGCGCCAGTAGAAGGGACGGATGGGGAGGTAGCACCAGGATGTGCTGGACTTGTACGCGCCGTCTGGGTTGAGGAAGGCGAGCGAGGCCATGAAGAGACCCCACACGCCCCAGAGAACGAAGAGCGAGTGGCGGTAGCGGTAGAGGCCTTCGCCTGAACTCAACTTGCCTCGGCCGGGGGCGAAGATGCAGAGGGCTGTGTGGACGGCGATGACCAAGATGGCAAAGTCTGTTGATTCGATGAAGGTTGCGTTGAGGAAGCCAAAGGCGGTGCAGACGGCGGCGGAGGTTTCGCCTGCGTGGAGGACCATGACTGGGTAGACGAGCTCGGCGATTGCTTTGAGGAGGTCTGAGATGATGAGGAGCATGACGAGCTGATGGCGGAAGGTCTTGTTGCGGAGCTGTATGAACCAGTAGGTCATCAAGAGGCCTGCGAGGACAGACAGGGAGGCGGACCCTATGGCGAGGCAGCGGATGATGACCTTTTCATGGTTGGTGAAGACGAGGCGCATGGGAGCGGCCATCTTCTATGGCATGGATGGTAGTGGATATCCAGGTAGAGCGGTAGGTGGTAGAGTAGAGTATACAGACAGAGACAGCGTAGAGAGCGTAGAGAGCGTCTGTTGTGTCTGCATCCAGCCCGCAGATCTTGGCTGCATCCACTGCGCGCCGGGAGACTGCGAGAGTGAAGAGATGAGTGAGTAGATGAGTGAGTAGAGAAGAGAATAGGTGAGGATACAGTCTACTTTCTCTCTCTCTCTCTCTACTATACTATACTACTCTCTCTTGCTGCTATACTTCTACTATCCTTGCTACTATCCTTGTACTCCTCGGATCTTTCTCCCAAAGCGGCAAGCGAGACGCACCACGGACACCCCGCAGAATGCAGCAGTCACATCTACGCAAAGAACAGCAGCAGCGCACACACAGACATCACAGCAGCTAGGTGTGTTAGCCAGGCGTCACAGGGGAGGGCATACCCAGTATCACGGCATTGCGCTTCTGCCGCGTGTTGATCTTGTTCAGCAGCACCGTCATCCCGGGGATCTTCTGCGAACTCGTCTGGATGCGCTGGCCAATGTTCTGCAGGCTCAGTCGCTGCATGTTGAACTCGTCCCGTGTCGCAAACGCCTGCCTGGCCTGTCAGCAATGGTTATTGTCCCCAGAGTCACGTACGCAAGCACAGCGTCGGCCATGCTGTGAGAATGCTCAATCCGATCGCGCTCCTGCAGCATCGCGCCTTCCTCTCCCGCTGCATTTCCCTTGAACTTGCGGATATCCTCGTTGACATGGCCCAGCAAATTGCGACGATCAGCCGCTTCCTGTTTCTGCTGCAACACACGGCGCGCATCGCCTTCGTGTTCGTGTAGAATTTCACGATGCCGCTCCAGATGCATGGCCTTGTTCCCGGGCTTCGTCTGTTGTGCAAGACACGCCGTGAGTTGCTCAAGGACATCGCGGCGTTGTGTGAATTGCGCATCGACCTGTGCGCGCGTCGGTGCATCGCTTGTGAGCAACGTCTCTGTCTCATGTTCCAGTAGACGCAGCTCGGCCCGCAGTGTACCCCATGATTTCGACATTGCTCTGCACGACACCCAGGTGTGAGTTTGTAGTTTTATGCGTTAGCGCCGAATGATGTGCGCGTGCAGACTGGTTGTCGTCGTGCAGCAAGAAATTTAAACTCCTCGACATCACGCACAACACATATATGGCCGACGAGAAGAAGCGGCCTGCAGGTCTCGCTGCAGCGAAACGTGCAAAGAAGCCAAAACACCCAGAAGAGACCGCCACCACCACCCTCGATGCAAGTGAAGCGACGGTTGCATTACCTGCCGATCTAGCAGAAGACGATCCAATCGGTGAATGTGTCGCGCTCTACAAGACCGCCATTCTAGCAGGCTCAAATCGTGGGCCTAGTCTACTGGGTGTCTCGGCTGCTTCGTGGCTTCCACTCGTCCGAGGAACAATCCATGAAGCGGATCGCCTACTAAGAAACGAAGATACGGCCGAGCTTGTCTACACGAAAGCTTTCTTTGTGGCATATGCGAGTGCTTTGCTTGATTTGAGCGATACAGTAGAAGATGCAGCTGCCAAAGCAGGTGAAACGTCACAGGATTACGTCGTTGCTGCTCAGGGACTGGTCGAACGAGGCTTCGAGGCCGAGCAGGGAGAGGAGGATGAACTGAGGATACTGCAAGCACGCATCCAAGCGATGCAAGTCTATGAATACGCAAGACGCTTCCATTCACCAGACGCAGCTCCCTCTCAGGACTTTCGAGAAATCATCGCCCGAGTAGCTCAGATTCTGCTCGGCAAGGAAGCCCCTGCCAGGTTTAATGTGGCCAAGTATGAGGAGACTGCGATACCAGATATCCTCACGCGCTTGTGCAAAGCGCTCAGTTCAGAGCTCTTATTCTTGCTCGAATCGGATGATGCGTCGGATGACTCTGAGCAAGCGAAAGCTGAAGGTCACCTGGCGAAAGAGTGCATTGACACGATTCAGGACGTCTATGAAGACGCTCTGGCTGCGAGACCCGACAATCTCGATGCAGCATTTGGCGTTGTAACGTGCAAGGAGCTGGATCGATACTGCCAAGATCTTCTTGCTGAGACTCTGGATGATGAAGCGGACCGGCAATTCTGGCAAGCTCAACTAGAAACATTGAAGAAATTGCAACAAACAGCGACAAAACAGATCAAAGAGCCCGAGTCTGTCGTGGAACAAATCTCACAGGCAATCGATGTCGCATCTGATATGTTGGACTCAACCGAGTGATGATGGCACGCCAAGATCCATCTAATCATTGAAGACGCTATTTGACAGAATCGCTGCAGAGCTCATGCTTGCTCTACCTAAAAATGACTGTTTTGGTTGCACCGCCTTCAGTGGCATTCATCAAAATACGCCTCTCAGCAAACCACTTCACTGCGCGCGCTAGCGTAATACACTCCGTCGTACTGCCCACCGTCGTCAATGCCTTAACATCATGCGTATGATCAACACGCTCAATACCTTGCTCAATGATTGGCCCTTCGTCTAGATCCGACGTGACAAAATGTGCCGTAGCACCCACAAGCTTGACACCCCGGTCGAAGGCTTGGAAATACGGTTTTGCTCCCTTGAAGGAAGGCAGGAAGGAGTGATGGATGTTGATGGCTTTGCCAGACACGCGACGACACATCTCAGGGGAGAGAATCTGCATGTAGCGTGCCAGGACGAGTAAATCGATTTTCTCTTGCTGGTGGAGTTCCCAGATTCTGTCTTCTTGCTGCTGCTTCGTCTCCCTCGTGATGGGGAGATGGTGGAAGGGAATATTGTAGCTGGCTGCAAGTTGATAGAAATCACGATGATTCGAGACGATGCATGCAATATCAATGGGCAGCTGACCCGTGCTGTGACGAAAGAGCAAGTCGTTGAGACAATGCCCAATCTTGCTCACAAGGATCATGACGCGTGGCTTGACTTCTGCGTCATGAAGCTGCCATGTCATCTCAAAACGATTGCCGACTGTCGACTCGACTGTTTCTCGCATCGTCTGCAACGTCGACGCATCCTGGCTAGGCAGGGAGTAGTGCACCCGCATAAAGAAGCGACCTGTAGATGGATCACCAAACTGAGCACTATCCAGAATATTGCCGCCTGTGAATTCGCTTGCAATGAGACCCGTCACTGCATGCACAATACCCGGTTGATCCTTGCAGGAAAGTGTCAGGATATAGTTTGGCTGTATCTCACCTACAGCTTTCTGCTTCTTCACAAGAGAAGGAGGGTGTGCGACTGTTCGGTGTGGATCAGAGAGATTGCCAGAATCAGGACCAGCTGCGGCATCGTTGCGAATAGCCCGTGTCAGCCAGAAACCCCGTGAAGCTTGTTTTAGCGGAGCATGGAGAGATCTCGCGGCAGACAGAGCAAGTAGCCGAGACTTGAGCATGTTTAAGCTAGTAGCTAAAGCAGCAAGCAGACTGCAGAGCCCGAACCCCGAGTGAGTAGATGGGTGGGATGATGCGTTGTGCTTTCAATTTCGAGTCTTCAAAACTTTTTTTTTGTTTGCGACAACTGCATCTATAGCATCCAGGCAGGTCGGCCATCTGTAGCGCGAGAAGGACTGGATGTCCAACTGGCAGGCCCTTCAAACCCAGATGGAGTCGAAGGGTACCAAGCGGAAGCGAGACAGTATCCAAAACACTGCATCTGAGATATCTGTGCATGCAACGCCAAAGAAGAAGCGCACCTCACCTAATGTTGTGTCGCAAAAGAAGCCTCCGAGAAAGGAGCAACCAAAGCTGATGCCAGAGACGAGTGCAGCGGCGCCAGAGACAAAATCGACAGCCATGGCGACTTTGGTCCAAGATTCACGGTCTGCCAAGATTGGCAAGTACCTTGCTCTCGATTGCGAGATGGTTGGAACGAATGCTCCCCCAATAGGACCCCGAGAGTCTTCGACACTGGCGCGGATCAGTATCACTAATTATCATGGGCATGTCATCTACGATACGTATGTTGGACCGCCGAAAGGACATACAATTACAGATTACCGTACATGGGTCAGTGGCATCAAACCCCACCATCTGTACAAAGCACCTCCCTTCGAGGAAGTACAAACACATGTCAAGGATCTCCTCAAAGGCCGCATACTCGTGGGTCATGCTCTCATCAATGACTTCAAAGCCCTCCAGTTCACACATCCAAAGCACATGGTACGGGATACATCGACCTTTTCACGCTTCAAGGAGTACGCCACGGGTCGCACACCGAGTCTGAAGAAGGTCGCACAAGAAGAACTTGGCATAGACATTCAAGGTCGCGAGCATAGTTCCGTGGAGGACGCAAGAGCATGCATGGCTTTGTATCGCAAATACAAGGCCGACTTTGAAGAGAAGGCGAAACAACGCGCAATGGGCGCATAGATGGAGGCATAAATGTCTGTAGCCTGGTTGCTGTCATTGAATCAAATTCCACCGTGTAATGGCCGGCTCGTGTATATTGCCATGCTCGTATGCCAAGACGCCCACGCCCCCAGCATCGAGTTGAAGTCCGCGTGCATGATGAATGTCGAGCTGAATCCACCTAGCACCCAGGCCACGCAGTATATGACCATCTATTGTTAGTTGAAAGATGAAAGGAGACGTCATACGCGCAACGAAAAGAACATCAGGCCTCTCCAGAGCCTCTTCTTTGTGTTCAAAGGTTAATAGATGATGCCGGTTGCGAACGAGCTCAATTAGCTCATCTATTCTGTTCGATACTTGCTGAGGCGTTTCGCCACCAGGTGCAGGATCAATCCAAGTCTCCCACTTATCATTGCCAGTAAGCTTCTTGATATCAGAAGTTTTCATGCCCTCGAATTCGCCATACTCGAATTCACGCAAGAGCTCTGTCGTCTCGACAGGGACATCCTCTGGGAGATTCAGCAGCTTGAGCGTTTCTTGTGCCCTGAGACGAGGCGAGACATAGACTTTGCCTAGCTTGCTTGGGTCAATGAGCTTGCCTGGGCCAAGCATGGTAGATGCAGAGCGTCGAACTAGAGACCTGCCCTTTTCAGTGAGCGGCAAATCTGTGAAGCTCGTTCGTTTGCCAATCTCAGACCATTCCGTTTGGCCATGGCGGATGACGAATACTTTTGGAGTGACTGGCATTGCAGGCAGGCCAGGATATAGATCCCAGCAGTGACAGATGCTCACAGTTCCAAGCTGCCGTTGCTGTGCAGTTCAACTCTGCTCTCCAGTTTCTGCGGGGAAGTCGACGCAATTACACCCACTACCCACAAAGAGATACTTCTCTCTATCCTCCAGAACCAATTCTGCCAGATTTCGAAAGGCCCGCCATCATGGTCCATATCATCTTCTACGGCTACGAGATGGCTCCCAATTGTCAAAAGGTCCTTTGTGCCCTGTCTCTCCTCCAGATTCCCTTCGAATACGTCGAAATTCCACGTACACTGCCTCGACCAGACTTTGCAGAGCTCAGCATCGACTACCGACGCACGCCCATCTTGTCCATTGAATCAGACATGTATTGCGATACGGCCATCATCGTCGAGAAGTTGTGTGACATCGCTCTCCACGAGAAAACGGCTGGTGAAGGTGTGGATGCTACAAATCACCGAGCTTATGGCGAATTCTTCAACAGCGTCTTTCCTTTTGCGGTCGGCCTATTGCCTGTTGAAGGTGAAGCGTTTAACTCGCCAGAATTTGTCAAAGACAGACAGGAGTTGGTTGGCAGTGGTCGTCAGTTCTCTAAGGAAGCTTTCAAGCAATCCCGGCCTTCTGTATTGACGTACTTCACCAGCTACCTGAACATCATTAAGCGCAACTTTCTCGACGGTGGCAAGAAGAAGTTCTTCCTTGGTGGCGAGAAGCCATCCATGGCAGATATCTACGTATACAGTATTGTGGCCTGGGTCTTGTACGGCCACCGTGGCTGCGAGCCCGAAGTGACGCGCGAGAAGTACGCAGAAGTGTACGCATGGTGCGACCGCGTCAGGCCTTTCGCAACGCAGGGCAAACGCAAGGACATCACCTGGCAGGACGCTAAGGCCATCCTTACGCAGCCGCCAAAACACGAATACGCCAAGTTTGTCAAGCACGACGAGGGAAATCCCTTTGGTTTGCAGCCTGGAACAAAGGTGTTTGTAGTGCCAACCGATACGGGCAAGTCGCATCCTCAGACTGGAGAGCTGCTTAGTCTTAACAACGAGCAGTCGTGTGTGCGCAATGCTAGTGGACTTGTTATGCACTTCCCAAGGATTGGCTATCATGTACAGGCTGTTTCCTCATAGCTGCAACAGGGCCATCACCCACTGATTCAATCCAAGGTATAAGTGCTGCTACCGCCTCTGCTTTGGTCTCCTCGCGTGCACAGTGGACTGAAGACCGTGAAGAGACAATGTTCTGCGAGGATGCGCAGACACGCCTCAACAGTAAGATTATCTGGTGTTTCTCCTCGGGCAAAACTCCTTACCAGAAAGGTCCGATGCAGAACAGGGGTAAGCATACGGGCTGTGTGGAGTGCTGAGAATAGCTCCAGTGAGGACATACGGCTAATCCTCCTCTTTATTCCTGGCACTGACACCTGTACCTGCTTGACAGTTCAGACAAGAAGCAGCGTTTGGCATTGACAAGCACAAAACTGTCAATCATGGTCAAGATCATCATCTACGGCGATGAGACATCAACTCCCAATTGTCAAAAGGTGCTCTGTACCCTCTCCCTCCTGGGAATACCTTACAAACACGTCGCCACGTCTCGACCGAACTTCGGCGAGCTCAGTATCGTTGATCCAGGTACACCTCTTCTGTCCATCGAATCAGACATGTACTGTGACGGGCCATCATCATTGAGAAGCTATGTGACATTGCATTGCACAAGAACACGGCCGGTGAAGATGTAGATGCTACCAACCATCGAGCATACGGGGAAGTCTTCAATAGCATCTATCCCTTTGCAGTGGAACTGTTGCCGGTCAGACACGACGCCATAAATTCGCCGGAGTCCGCCAAGGAGACCTCAAAGCAATCCCGAGCTTCTGCGTTGACGTACTTCACCGGCTACCTGAACATCATCACTTGCAATTTTCTCAAAGGTAGCACGAAGAAGTATTTCCTTGGTGGCGAGAAGCCTTCCATGGCAGACATTTACGTGTACAGCATTGTGGCCTGGGTCTTGTACGGCCACAGTGGCTGCAAGCCCGAATTGATGCGCGAGAAGTATGCAGAAGTGTACGCGTGGTGCGACCGTGTCAGACCTTTCACAGCGCAAGGCATACGCGAGAACATCACATGGGACTGCGCGAGAGCCTTCCTGACACAGGAGTCAAGGATTGAGTATGCCAGATTTGTCCAACATGACAAGGCCAACGTAATTGCTTTGCAGCCTGGAACCCAAGTCTCAGTGGCGCCAGCTGATACTGATAAGTCGCACCTACAGACCGGAGAACTTCTGAGTGTCAATAATGAGCAGACGTGTTTGCGCAACGCCAGTGGACTCGTCATACACTTCCCAAGGATTGGCTACCATGTACAGGCTGCCTGTCCAAGAACTCTTACGGTCAAGACATAGACTTTTCCCATAATAGACTCAAGGCGCTCCGGTTGCCTTCGCCTCTGCTTCGGCCTTTTTGCGTGCCAGATAACGAGCTTTTGCCGAAGTGATGTCTGCATCCGTCTTTGTACGTTTGGCTTGTTGCTGTACCAGCGCTTCCTTGCGAAAACGCTCCTCCATGTCTTGTTGTCGAGCTTCTTCAATCTGAGCTGCGACTGCTCGTTCTTGTCGTTCCAGCTGCGCACGTCTCTGTTCTCGCTCTTTGCTTGATGAGGCAGGCCCAGTATGCTGCTGTCGGTCAGTTGTTTGATACGCGGAGACTGCATCAGACTTTTTGGATCTATTCAGTCCAGCTGACAGGAGCTGTCTGTGGTCCACAATTTCATTGTTGTCATTCATTACCACCTTGTGGCCAAGTTCAGCCTCAGCCTTCTTGGCCATTTCCATTTCTGAGGTTGTTTGACCATCCGGAGCTCGTGCGTGGTCTGTAGATGCGACGCGCCTTTCAGCATGCAGGCTCGCCTCTATTGCTGCTTCATGCTTTTGTCTGTCCTTGGCAAGCACCCCCGCGCTGAATGCAGTCAATCCACCAGCTTGTCTGCGCAACGCTTGTTCAGCCTCTTCTTCTTGTCGTCTCTTCTCCAACAATGCTTCTTGCTGCGCTCGATACGCACCCGTGACGAATTGCTCCTTGTCGGCAAACATGTCCCCTTCCTGCTCCCTCTCCCGTTGCAACTTGACATCTTCTGCTTGTAGTCTGTCGCGTTTACGCACTTCAGCCATGTGAAATAGATCTTGCATGTACTTCGGCTTCCGCTCCCGCTTGTCCTGCTCTTTCGTCTTGGCTGCTTCTTGTTCATGCACTTTCATTGAATCGTAGACACCATCGTAGTCGTACGCGACGTCGTCCTCGGCAAGAACTGCCACCTTGCGCAGCGATGATTGAGGAACAAGCGTAGTCCGTGGCGGCCGACTTGGCGGCGCAGGCGCATGTCCATCGTCGTCATCGTCAGAGTCTTCGGCAAACGCAGAGGGTCGTTTCTGTGGTACTTGAGCGGGTTCTGATTGCTTTTTGCGGATATTGAGACCAGTCTTGAGCATCAAGGTGACACACAAAACGGAGCCCGCCTAGGTGTGACAATGCTTTTGCCGATGTAGTTCTTGTTCTGTGCGCTTGTTGCGTTGTGCAGCGGCGAGGTTTAATTCCACCCGTCCCTAGTCACGACGTCCAAACCGCTGCCAGCTGAGCATTCCTATAGCCTTCAATTCTGATGCTGCCATGAGCGAATCTAGTCTGAATCTGCTGCTAGCCCGCCTCGATACGCTGCTCACTGAATCGAAAAGCCTGCCTTATTTTGAGCTTCTAAAGACCAGCCAGGTAATTGCCTGTAGCCAACTTATTCACAGCGAACTGACTCATTCAGAATATAGAGTATGCGCAAAAGCTGCTCTTGCGTACAGAACTAGCAGACCCTGCATCACGCAGGCTTCATGAGGGACAGCGCGAGCTGATTCGTTCACTTCTTGAACGTGTTGCTGATCAACAAAATGCATTTGAAAGGGCGAGAGTGGCAGCAGAGGAAGACGAGCTTGCTGGGAAGCGTGCTCAGGAGGAAGCGATTCTCGCAGCTGAAGAAAGCAAACGAATAGAGAAGAATGGACAACATGATCGGTCTACGCTGTCATCGCAAGAGCACATCCTGCAACAGCATCGCTCTCAGCAAGAAGCACTGACGGACGATTTGCTCAATATGGCACAGACTCTGCGACAAAAGCAAACAGAGTTTGGCAAGGCCATCACGGCTGATAATGAGCTCATTGAGAAAACTGGTGAGGCGCTCAACAGGAATGCAGATAGGATGAAGGCGACGGGTGGTAGACTCGGCCAGTATGCCAAAAAGTCTAGCAGCACGACATGCTTGTCCCTTGTGGCAATCTTGGTGGCACTACTGGGTGTGGTTTTCATGATTGGTGTCATTAAAGTTACGTAGGACTATGATTGTTGCGCTCTTTGCTCGAAACGTTCTCTCCTCTTCTGCATGTACTTGTCCATATCCTCCCTGTAGCGTCGCCAACGGTCTTCGTGTTCTTCTTCCAGAATGTCCCAAAGCTCTGACTGACGAACACTGGCCTGCTTCATTTGTTCATGCAAGACGGCCCGCGCAAGCTTGACTTCTGCATGCCAACCAACCTCTTGAGGCATTGACAGGGCTTGGTAAAATTGATCTTCCGTGCTAGCAAGCAGTGCTTGATAATGCAGGCTGTCTGATCGATCATGCCTGTGCTGTATTTGCTTAAGACGCGAAGCCATCATCATTGCCTGAGACTGGTTGTGTGTCCAAGGTCGAAAGAAGGGATTCTTTTGAGAATCGTAGTTGAGGAACGGCGGCTTCCTTGGCCGTGGTGGCAGATCTGAAGATGCTTGCAGCGTTCTCTTGGTTAAGAGTGATGCCCCCTTCTTGCAAATAGTTGAAGATGGAGTCGAACTCAAGGGTTTGCCAAACTCTTTAAGCAATGCTGTTGCAATCTCCTGATCACCTTGCCGAGCACGTTCCAATTGTGTTTCAGCCAGCATAGCAACCCCTAGGGCTTCTCTCGCTTGCATCAGCGAACGGAGACCTTTTCCTCGTGACCCTCGAAATCTTACTCGGATGAGATTGCGCAAACGCGTTTGGACAGGCTCATTGAAAGCGCGTGCATGTGTCAAGAGACTTTTATAGAGAGCGAGGACAGGAAGCTTGTGGTCGGCTGACTGCCAGAACTTGAGGTAGCGGGGGACAATGGCGGCTGATGAGAGGTCCTCAAGAGCTGAAGGGAGAAGACCAGCTGAAGCTATACCTTTGCAGAAAGAGAATGAGGAGGATATGTAGACTCGAGCTCTGTAGATGGTCCACATTTGACAACCGGGCGGCGTGGGAAATAAGGCCACAGAGACCAAGACTAAAAGCACGAAAACATCAACACCGTAAAAGGCTCGCTATGAGTGGCGGCCGAGGAAGAGGACGGGGCTCTGGTCCGCGCATGGTTTGCCATATGTATACGAGAGACCCATGAGCTGATACACAGGGCGGGCCGATGGCGAATAATCAAGCAGCGCTCGCCGAATTGCGCGAGCTGGTGCCGACCAAGCCACAGGAGCGCTTTCCAGAGATGGAGATACCCCCACTGAGGAAACTGGGTGAGGATGAGCGCATTGAAGTCAAATTCTATCGAGAAACGCAAGAGATGTTCCAGGCTTCGCCATTTCACATTTCGACAGAAGCGCAACGAGCGAGGCAGACCGACGGCGATGATATAGAGCGATTCGGGGATCGATACAAACCTAAAGTTAGGGCTGCCCAGTCTCTTGCTGATGTGCATGCGGATCTGCAGTGCTTTCCTGAAGAGCTACACAGTCTCTGGCAACATGCAGGTGGACCACGTAAGAAGCGGAAGCAGGAAAAGATTGACATCTTGCGTTACATTGACATGACTGTCGAGGCAGAGGAAGAAGGAGCTGACGATGATGTGGCTTCGGAGAAGGACAATGAAGACGACGACGCAGAAGACGAAGATAAGGAGTTCAGCGAAGATGGTATGTCCTTTCTTCTATTATGCTATCTTGTTTGCTAACAATACTAGGAGGTAATGACTACGAGCAAGAGTACTTCTCTGACGGCGCGGAAGATCATGATGACATTGGAGACGGCGAGGAAGTTTACTGAACCACCAGTAATTGAACTTCTGATTGATTTTAATTACATCTGCATAGCGTAGCGAGCATAAAGCATTTGACACGTCCGTGGATCAAGACTGGCGAGGAAATAAGAAAGCGCGCCCATACGCTGGTCGGCCAAGGGTTGTCCCGTAAATGCGACTGATGGTCGACGCGCCTAAATTATTGCGCGTAACTTTGATCGAAACACCCACACGCCGTACAGCACAGCTGGCGTACTTCTGGCTCAAGTTTGTGTTGTACAACAGGTCTCGCTTTTCTAAGCAAGGTCCTGCCAGCGTCTTTGGATGATTTCGACTCGCTAAGTCCAACGAAGCCAGTCTCTAGCAGACAGCTCTTGCGACAATGCAACCAGACGCTATCGACAATTTGCTGGCGCAAACACCTTTCGCTGCCAGTGTTGACCGGTCTTTCGTGATCAGCTGCATCAATGAGCCATCACTGAAGTCACCTTCTGCAGAAGATCTCTCGAGTGTTCAGGCATCAGCGCATGATCTGCATCCTACGAACCTGGTGAGGCGACATGGTGCGATTCTGCAGCGTGCATCACAACTCTCTGCCCAGCTGTAAGCTCGAAATCGATAATTGAGTAATGCGAGCTGATCATTAGGACCTCTGGTGCTGGGAGACAAGAACCACTGTCAAACCCGCCAACAGCTGGGCTGAGTCCCGAGGCAGCTTTCTTGCTCGACCGCTTCCAACAAGACCAGCAGGCTCAGAGGACACAGCAAGAAGCTCACAGTGCTGCTCATCAAGCAGCTCAGCAGAAGGTGCAAGCGCCGCAGTTTGTAGAGCACCCAGTACTACAGAAGCAGAATCCTTGTCAGCAGGTGTCTACTTCTCAAGGATTTACAGCATCCCAGAACCATATTGCTGTGCCAGAACCTGCTCCAATCAATCAGCGAACGTCAATCGATACGCAGTGCAATCAGCAGATGTCTGTGCTCCAGCAAGGTGCGTCAGGGGTCGAGCCTGGCATGCCAAAAGAGCGTGTCGTCTCTCAACAAGCAGCAAGCACACCTGTGATAGCACCTACTCAATCGATTGCCACACTTCCTACGTCCTCATCTGTTACCAGCTCGCATCAGGGGCAAGCAGCTGCATCAGAACCTGCCCCCGCTTCTGCATTAGCTCGGCCTGCATCTCCCGCTACGAGCGACTCCTCACTGAGCAGTGCACAAAGCGTTACGAGCGAGATGCTGCACATGCATACACGTAGCTCCCCTACTCTCAAGCGCACTGCAGAGCAAGCAGAGCTGTATGGACTGATGCATCCAAAAATCAATGCTAACCAGACACACAGACCAGTTGAGCAAAGCACCTCTACGGCCGATATTCTATACCGCTACAGTCTTGATGACAATGGTCAACCAGTCACGCCCAGTAAGCAGAAGAAGCGAGTGAATGATCAAACAAAGCCGCAGATCATCGATCCGCGTTATTTGACAGATGCAAAAACAAGAAATGCCCAATTGGTCGAAGACACGCAATCATACTTGGACGAGATCTTTGAAGCAGAGGACGAATTAGAGGCGGATACATCAGAGAATTCTGGCAAGATTCGAAACACGTTGTTCGATACGCTTGACAAGCGGTTGACATCCACGACAACAAGCCAATTGCTCAATGTCCTACGTCGTGCGCACAATGCGTCACAGCTCGGAAGCATTGATTTTGACGCGCTTGCACGTCTCCTGCGCATTCTATCACGCGCGATTGAATTACCCGACGTGAACCGGCTTCGCACTCTCGAGGAGAATCCATCGGATGACAATGAGAGGCAATGGTTGCGCTTAGTCGATGCTGCTTATAATGCGATGCTTAGCTCGTTGTGCGTCCTAGAAATGCTGCAATCAACCCAGAACGACAAGCAGCTATACTCTGAAGAAACCCTCCTGGGCATGATCGACGCTGCTCGCTCAGTCTTTGAGGATCTCTTTTCGCGCTGGTTTAAGACGCCTGCCGCCAAGCTTGGACCAGCAGCAAAGCACAAGACATTACTGACACAGCTCTTGTCGACTACAATACAGTTTTTACAGCATGCTTCTCGCCTTCTTTCCATCTTGGATGTGGATGAGAATGTATTGTCGCGAATTGAATTCATGGCTATTGCAACCATCTTTTCTGAATCGCCACCGAAGGATCATCCAACATGCTCTGTAAGCACAGTCGAAGCCTTGAAGCTCAATTCAATGGCTATCTTGCAGGCAATTTTTGTTCACTATACATCGCAGCGTCGATTCATTCTGGATGAGGTTTTGACAAATCTGAACAAGCTCTCCACGGCACGTCAAGGTGCACGACAGTACAAACTCCGGGACGGTCGCTCTATACAATTAACCTCGGCTTTACTGTTGCATCTGGTTCAGGCAAGTGCTATGATCGCGCCAGAACAAGAAGAAGTCTTCAAGCTGCAGCGAACGCCAAGTAAAGTCAAGCAAGAAGGCGAGGAGACTGGTGAAATTGATGACAGCGATACGTCGGGCTTGACACCTGCTCTCTACACCTACATTGACAAAACCCGTGCCGCTACCATGACGGCCGACTTCATCGTCACTTTCCTTTTGAACAAGACAATGAAGTCACACAAAGCTATCAATGCGGAAGATGCCCCACTTCGAGCATTGCTTGACTCCTTTGTCGAGGATTTCTTGGCTGTGCTAGCTTTGCCTGAGTGGCCTGCTGCTGAAATCTTGCTGCGTCTTGTGACGCGTCGAATGATTGCTATGGTTGATGATCCTAAATCTGGTGCTCAAATAAAGAGCTTTGCCCTTGATACGCTCTGTGCGATTGCTAAGAGGATACGAGAGCTCAGCATGTCACTACAAGCACCACTGCCAGATAAGCATTCGGAACTTGAAGCGAACCTTTTTGTGCTACCAAAGTATGAACTCACCAAATCGACGACACGCGCGCAGCTTGATCAACTCGCTTCCACTGAGCAGGAACTGCTTGGCTACCTCGCAGTGGTCAGTCGAGAAGACATCAACTTTTCGTCAGCTGTCGAGCTTTCCCTCGCGTGCTTTGTCGCGAGCCTTGCAGGTGCTCTGGGGCGCACTAAAGATCAACGTCTGAAAGACGATTTGACGCTCGTTGCGACTGTTTTAGACGAGGCGCATGCCTCGGAGGATGTGATGGTGTGGCAAAGTGGTCGATCAGATGGGATGCCCAGGCATATAAGAACACGAGCCTGTGTCTCGCTTTTGACATTCTATGGCTTGATGCACATGTTTGACGCCATCTTACCACGAATGCTCTCTGTCATGGATCACGCTCAACCGACGCTGCGCACCAAGGCTCTACGCTCGCTTGGTTCGCTAAGCTCGACAGACCCTCTCGTCCTATCACTCAAGATTGTCCAGGCGCAAGTTAATCTGCGGCTATCAGATGTCTCACCGCAAGTAAGAGATGCGTCGCTTGATCTCCTCGGCAAGTATATCATCGCCAATGCTAGTCTTGGCAAAGCGTACTTTGATGTGCTGAGTGACCGACTTTGCGACACTGGTATCGTTGTGCGGAAGCGAGTTATCAAGTTGTTACGGGACATATATGCCAATAATGAGGACGTCGACCTGCGTGCAAGCATCGCGCACCGCTATTTGCTACGCTTACGCGACGAGGAAGACTCAGTCCGTGATCTGACCATCAAGGTCCTTACTGACTTGTGGTTTTCGTGGCCAGAACTCGAGCTCTCGGAACGCTTAAATGATTTTGACGCCCTGCCAATCAAGCTTCGACAACGCATCAAGAACGTTGCTCAAGTGAGCGGCTTGCTAGCCGGTGCTGAAGAAGAAGCCACAGTGGAGCTTCTTCGAGAATTCCTCTCTATCTATTCTGAGGTTGAACGGAAGGATCTCAAACAAAAGCCCAAATACCAACTCTCTCTCTTCACTCAAGCGATGCTAATTGAAGCAACGCAAGGCACAGAGACAAGATCTCGTTTGAGGCATCTGCTGGCACTCAAGAGCCTGGTCTCCGCCGTGCCAACCATCATGACCGTGTCACAAGTCGAGTCACTGAAGCCCTTCCTTCTTTATGGCTCAAATGATTTTGAGCGTTTTGCGCCAGGGCATGTGGCGAGCATCTACACGAAAGTCATTCCCGGGCAGACATCGCACAGTGACGCATTTCTTGCGGAGGTACAAGGTGTGCTCTTGGAGCAATTGACAAAATTGCCGACAAAGGTGCTCAATCAAGCAGTTCCTTGCTTGTGCGAGATTGTCAAGTTGCGTTCGGATTATCGTCGAATCATCGCCACGATCAAGTCTTGTCTCACAAAATTGGTCAATCTCAACGGACAAGTCGAAGTTAAGACCACAAAGGCTGCTGTATTCCTGTTGTCTCTTCTAGGTCTCTTTGGTCGCCATCTTGTCATCACGGACAACGACATGCTTCAAACAGCATTTCCTGAGATTGCGTCTCAGGAGGGATTTGTACAACTCATGCTGCAAACTGTCACAGACTTCTGCCCAAAAGCAAAGCTTGCCACACCATCAGAGAGCCAAAAGGCCGCTGTGAGAGCCTTGGCCAATATTTGCATCAGCTACCCGAGTCACTTCCAGGATATTGCCGTCTTGGCCGTCATGGATCAAATAATGCAAGGCACGTCTCTTGAGTTAAAGCGCTGTTTGATTGGCGTCTTCCAGGATTTTTTGGCAAATGAATCGTCAAAAGCAGAACTGCAGAAGGTCAAGTCGACCACGAGGAGTAAGAAGTCTCAAGTGGCTGATATCGATGTCGAGGTACTCATTGGCACCACGCAGAAATTTGCAACAGACGGCGTCAGCCCTGGACTCATGCAACGATATATGAAAGACATCCTCAGAGCTGCCTCGGGTCCGGATCAGATCTTAGGCGCTCTAGCGCTGGACGTCCTCGGCAAGATTGTAATGCAGGGCTTATCAAATCCACGTGACTGTATTCCGACAGTCATCGCACTCGAGACCAGTTCTAACCTTCAGTTGCGTGATCTTGCCTTGCAGATCCACACTGCCATCAATGAAAAGCATGAATCCTTAATTGATACTTGCTACCTTGATGGTGTGAAGGCAGCATTTCATTACCAGACAGTCGCCGACAAGCGTGACACGTCCGCAGGAGCAGAGTCCTTGTTAGAACCCATGTACGGTGTCGTACGTTCGAGCAGACAAGCACGGAAGAAGCTTTTGATGGCCATCACGAGAGGTCTCGATGTCAACTTGGACAAGCTCACAAGCCTGGGCGAAGAGGACGTCCAATACGCAGCTTTTGTTGCAAATCAAGTGGCTCGATTGAGGTATGCAACAAGCGAAGAAGTCCACTTTCTCATCTTTGGGCTGGACAGAATCGCGTCGTCCACTACTGTTGCCTTTCTGCAGCTTACTGACCAGGACTCAGAGCAAGATCCACAGACCCTGGAGATCACGCCTGGACATTATCGTGCAGCAGCAATCTTGGCGCTTGGGCTGTCTTTGCGCACACACCTCCGCCTCGCATACAACATGTCGGACGCGAAATGCCGAACGTTCAATCCACAAAAACTGGGCAGCAAGGCAGACATTAAGACTGCAGTCAGGCAGGCAGGGTTATCGCTCCTGCCTGATTGGTCGTCGATGGTTGATCCTGACACAGAGAGACTTGCCTTACTCAAGTCTCTCTTTGGGCAGGTCGAGCGTCAGATAGAGTCCGAAGATGAACTAGACAAGTCGGATATGAATGTTACACAGGAGCAGCACGGAGGGCGGCCTGACGATACTGTCGTCTTCGTCTCGGCGCCTGTTGACTCTCAAGTAGGCTCGACATCTAGTCCGCATCATGCTGGGCCGGTGCATACAACATCTGACGACACTGTTCGTCTTGCCTAGGAAGGTAGTCGAATGCTCTCTGCGGTGCTGGGGCAACCTAGCGCAAGCCGTCACGAGACTAGGGCTATTCGAGGTTGCGAAGAATGATCTGAAGATTTGTGATTAGATTGCTTGTCATGCATCAATTTTCCCACTGCAGATCTGTAGAATTGCAATGTTCTTCATTTCCCGAGAAATGGTCACCCTTAAAATGCCCCCGCCATGAATCAAGTAGCGCGCTCGACTTGACAATTTCACATTCTACAGCTACCGCAAACGAAGCGAGTATAAGGGCCTGCATACATCTATGATCATCAGAAGGATTCGAGAATACGACATGAAGGGTGAATTGTTTGATGGATCACAGGCCTGGTCCGTGCGCCGGCTGTGTATGTATCAATGATGAAGATGCAACTGAGGTCCCCGCAAGTGCGATCGGAAAATCGCCATAAAAGAACATGTCTAGTGCTCTGTCAAGTGGAGCACAGGCTAGAGTCGCTATCAGGCTGCCATCGGAAATAGTGAAACAATGCCTAGCGGATTGACCCTGACACGGGGATGGTTAGGCATGGGCCAACAGTTCGAGGGTCATGCTTATGCCCTTGATACCATCCTGGTTCTGTGCTTGCCCTATCTAGGTGTTCCCCAGCCCGGGCTTACGCTCGCTTTCGCTTTAGTGGTTTTGCTGATGTTCCATCTGAACGTACACACGTGAATTCCCCGCTATGCCTGCCATGCGGTGTCTCAAATGCGATCCGCCAGCTGCTGCCATTCGCCTGCCAAGCGCGCGGACATTAATACTGGCACTGCGGTGCCGCAGTGCCACCGCAGTGCCAGTCGGCGAGCAGATTTGTGCGATGACCTCTGAGTTGACCTAGCCACGCGCATGTGAGAACAGGCGTGGTCGTCATTCTCACCGTTCAGTGCTTTCCATCTTGGTCAATTCGACCAGCTCTGGCGAAGCTTACGGGTCAAGCCTCCAGTCCTTACCGCGAGTAAGTCACTTCTGTACGCTCGAGGCTATCGAACTCGGATTTTGCACTCAGATCAAGCTCGCCCGTGTCTTTCGTACGGCTGCCAGTGATATCAATCGAGATGACGTTCCGCGAACAAGTGCTAATCAGAGATGTAGACATTATAGAAATCTTGGGCTGGCCCAAGGTCGTCCTCTTACATGCAGCAGATGCATGCGGGAGTTATTTTGAAATGTTGAACCTATGGTAGGCAGCCGTTGCAGCTCGGGCTGAAATTCGAGATTCCAATGCATGATCTCGCATCTGCTGTAGGATTGCAGTGTGTACTGTGCAGAGTCCTGGTCTCGTGAATTATGGTGCCGCACAGACTCGAATCTCGAATCGCGAGTGAATGTCGTTGGTGCCCCGCTCTCGACGGTCGCGCAACGATGCAGGCCCCCGCCCGTCAGCCAGCGGGTCGGAAATTGTCTCTGATTTTGTGAAGCTCAGACCTTCCATCCTGTCCATGTGGCCCACTTTGGTGAGACTGTACGGTCTGCACGGCGGCTGCTCTCACCAGAGTCCACTTTCGAGACACTGGTCAACGTACCGCCTCCCTGTGAATGGCCAGCCTGGTCGTTGACTTCACCGCACGACGATCGCGTGGATTCATGCACAGCGCGGGGCGACAACCACCCCGCCGCTCAAGCACTACGACACCGTTTAGACCCATGCTCGGGTCCGCTTCTCAGTGCTGTGATAGAATCTGATGGGCTGATAGTCACGAGCTCGCTTGGCGGCTGGGCAACCACACTTCCTGCATGAGTCGAGTGCTTTGATGAGGGGCAAAGCTATCTTCCTGCGAGTCGCTTTCCTTAAGACCTCGAGTGTGCCCTCGAGAGCTTCAATCACGCTCTCATTCACTCGACTCCAGTCACTCGACCTTCGCTCGTCTTCGCTAGTCGCCCTATCCAGCAATCATGAGGTCGACACTCTTGTCCCTCGTTCTCCTCCTTGAGGCCACACTTGCACAATCTATCAGCGGCGGCAGCGCATCTATTCTGCCAATTGCAGCTCCCTCACTGGCGCCAGCGATTTCAGGATCTATTTCAGTCGCCCCTGCCAGTGATGCTGCATCAGGCTCAGGTGTGGCACCAGCAGCACCAACACTCGCTCCTGCTGGCTCCATGGCCGGCTCCATGGCTGGATCTATGATCGGTTCTTCAGCCTCAGGCATGGCCAGTGGCTCTGGCATGGTCCTTCCGCCTGCACAATCTCTGGCAGCTGCACCTGCGCCGGCACCTGCTCCTGCCCTTGCCCCTGCTCCAGTAGGCGTAAGTTTCAGATGGTATACTCATTGTCAACTGCTAACAATTTAGGGATGCCCTGCTGCTCCCGCTGTCACTGGCGTGTTGACGACCGCAATTGCAACTGCCATTACAGTCACACAGACCTTCACATGCGGTGGAACTGTCTTTGTGCAACCTTCGGTTACGACCATTGTCATTCCGATCACTCAGACCGTCGTTATCAACCCAGGCTCCGCTGTCGCTACTCCAGTCGGAGCAGGTAACGGTGCCGGCGTAGTCTCCGGTGTCAGTCCTGGTAGCAGCCAACCTGGTGGGCCCAACCCACAAGCTGCGAATGGTGACACAGTTGTTGTGTACAAAACGGTCGTTACCCAGCAAGTTGTGATCAACAACGGCTACCCGGTCACCAATACGATCGTCTCTACAGTAACTTCTACAGTTGGACAAATCTCCGTCGTCACCATTCTACCTCAAGCTGGCACAATCCAGGTCATTGTT
This sequence comes from Protomyces arabidopsidicola, assembly GCA_003568695.1. Classification (NCBI taxonomy): domain Eukaryota; kingdom Fungi; phylum Ascomycota; class Taphrinomycetes; order Taphrinales; family Protomycetaceae; genus Protomyces; species Protomyces arabidopsidicola. The sequence continues at coordinate 310,107 of QXMI01000222.1, forward strand.
CAGGTTATCATTGTGCCACAAATCACGTTCATTAGCGGCCAGACCTCGACTGTATATGTCACTCGCACTGTCACCAACTCATTCTCTTCGGCAACTACAATCACTGTTACTGTGCCGGCTGGTGACAATGGTATCGCCGCAGCTCCACGCAGCGTAGCAAGCTCTCTGCCGGCCGGTAGCATGTCTTCTTTGCCGCCTATGCCTGCCATGACCCTTGCCCCTGGCGGCGGTTCTAATGGCATTGCTCCTGGCTCTGGTTCTGTCGGCTCCGTGGGCTCCGTTGGCTCCATGTCTGTTTCTGCATCTGGCGCTGCTGGCGGAAGTATGATTCTTCTTCCAGCATCTGCCTCTGCTTTGGGCGTGTCAGGCGGCAGCATGGTCCTTCCTCCTGCTGCTTCTGGCTCAGCTTCTGTTGCTGCTGGCGGCAGTATGGTTCTTGGGCCTGCTAGCTCAGTTTCAGGCGGTACCCCAACCATGCAGACTCTTGCACCTGCACCTGCAGCTGCCGCGAATGGCGGCCTCCCAGGCCTCGGCGATGTCGTTGCATCTCTCGGCGGCACTTTGAACGGCATCGTCACTCAAATTCTCCCTCCAGCCATTGCTACCAATGTGCCAAACTTGGCTCAATTGCCATCCCTTACTGACTTGACCGACCCTGGTTTCGTGCAGGGTGCTGTCCAGTCGCTGGCCGGTACCTTGAACGGTGCCCTCACTCAAGTGCTTCCAGCGGCCGTCGCTACGAACTTGCCAAACTTGGCTCAATTGCCAACCCTTACTGACTTGACTGATCCCGGCTTCGTGCAGGGTGCTGTCCAGTCAGCCCTCGGTAATCTGGGTCCTCAGCCAACACTTCCTGCTGCACCAGCAATTCCTACTTCCAATCCGCTAGCAAATGTCTTGCCAACCATGCCAGCACTCGCTATCCCGACATCTAACCCACTGGCCAACGCCTTGCCAACCATGCCAGCACTCGCTATCCCGACATCCAACCCATTGGCCAACGCCTTGCCAACGATGCCAGCTCTAGCTATCCCGACATCCAACCCACTGGCAAACGCCTTGCCAACGATGCCAGCATTGGCCATTCCTACCTCCAACCCTCTTGCAAACGCTCTACCCACTATGCCTGCGCTTGCGCTTCCTGCTCCCCCTACAAACAACCTTCCCGCTGCCCCCGCTCTTCCAGGTCTAGGCCGGCGAGCAGCGAAGCCCATGCCAGCTGCTGGAGCGGATAGACGTGCTGCTCCACGACGAGGATTGGTCAATGCCTAGTTGTTCTCAGGCATGAGTGACACGGTCTAGATGGCGTCACGTATTTTAGCATTTCATGTAATCACAAATTTCAATCATTTTAAGCAACAGTCATTGAGCTCAGTGTAGGAGAAAGAGAAGCATAGAGTGGTCGTGATTTAATTGTAGGCCTAGTATGTCTTACATGATTGTGTATCCGCCTATTGTCAGTGTGGGGATCGAAAGAGAGACGAAGCGTACCATCTATGAGGTAATCTGCACCTGTGCTGAAGCTGCTGGCGTCAGAAGCAAGGAACTGAGCGATACCTGAAGATTAGTCGGAGTTTTGTAGTCGTAGAATGCTCACCATTGAGTTCGTAGTCTTGACCGAGTCGACCCAACGGAGTCCTCGCAGCCCAAGTAGTCTTGAGCTCGCGGAAGGCCTCTGTGTCTGTGAGCTTAGTCGCCATGTAGCCTGGCGAGATGGTATTGACCCTGATAGCATAGGGTGACCATTCTGCCGCAAGAGATTTGGCGAGCATGAGCACTGCTGCTTTGCTGGCATTGTAGGCGCTCTGGGGTTGTGGGTAATTGACGATGTGGCCAGACATACTGGCGATGAAGATGATGCTGCCGCCTTGCTTTTGCTCAATCATTTCCCGAGCACAAGCTTGCGCGCACAAGAATGACCCAGTCACATTGATATCCATGACACGTCTGAAACGATCTGCTTCGTAGTTCTCCGCCTTGATGTTGTCGCAAATGCCAGCTGAGCAGATGAGAATGTCAACACGACCAAAGTCATGCTTGATGCCCTGAATGGTTTCGCTCACTGCCTTTTCATCACGCACATCAATCTTGTAGAAAGCACTGGGAATGCCAAACTCTGCATGGAGCGCAGCAGCCGCTTCATCGCCGGCTTCTTGCAGCACATCCAAAATGGCAATGCCTGCAAGATTGCATGAAGAGATGGCCTGAGCCATTGAAAATCCAAGACCACGAGCACCTCCTGTGATGACGGCAACTTTGCCCTCCAGCGAGAATTTCTACTGGTCAGTATTGCAGCAAGAACAGTAACTCAGCGCACCTTGAATGCTGCTGGGATCTCCGGTCGTGTAGGTCTGGTTGGGTCTACCGCAGGGGACGCCATATTTGCATCAGCGAGGGCCATGTTGCTGAGGTTCCTCTCGACTGAATCGTAAGGCTTCGGCTGGCTTGACGCGGGCTCAGACATGGTAAGGATCGTGCTGTATCTTTTGTACTTCTTCTCTCAGTTCTCAGTCTTCCGCGAAAGTGACGAAGCGGAGGGCACGTGATCTTGACATCATATGCAGAGGGAAAGACAGTCATAAACTACATGCTTGGCTACTCAATCAAGTCCACTCATACCTCTTCAAGGTGTCCGGATGTAGGCTGCACAGTCTTGGGCACCTCTTTGCTTTCTTCACTCACAGAAGTGGAATTCCTCTCCAGCTTGCCCACTTCAGACGAGGCCCTGGACGAATGCCAAGCAGGCCACTCTTTCAGGGGCAGACGGGCGTCGAACATCTCGCTAATCTCCTCCAAACTACGCCCAAGTGTCTCTGGGATGCAAAAGTAGACAAAAGCAAGAGAACAGAGACATCCTCCGGCATAGACAAAGGCTACGCGGCCGCCCAAGTTTGCATCTGTAAAGAGGTAAGGCTGTGTGAATGTCACTGCCCAGGCAACAATCCAAAAAGTTGCTGTACCGAGACTGAATGTTCTGGCGCGGTTCGGTCCGGGTGTGAGCTCAGAGGCCACCACCCAAGCCAGTGGTCCAAAGGCTAGGTTAAACGCCAAAACGTAGATAAGTGAAGCGACGATGATGCCAATACCACGACCGCGTGGAAGCACTTCATCTGCAGCAGTAGCCAAACCACCAGAAACCACGAGACAGACTATCATGATGACAGATGTCCAGATGAGCAAAGGACGACGACCATAGCGATTGATCAAGAAGAACGAACCCACAACCCCAATCAGCTCAAAAATGTCCAAAATGATGGTCCAGAGGAAAGGGTGTTCGACAGAACCGATCTTTTGCAAGAAAACGGTGAAATACGAGAAGAAGAACTGAACTCCAGTCAACTGCTGAGCGGCAAGGATGCCAACAGCAAGGAAAAGCTTTCGACGCTCGACGGGACTACCAAAGAGACTTCGCCAGGATGATTCTTTGGAAAGATCGTCGAATTCCTTGTCTTGCTTTAGCAGAGACAGCTCTTCTTGTTCATCGTAACCTTGTGCCAGCTTCTCTTTGTTTAACGTTCGTAATGCTGCGCCGGCCTTGTCATTGCGACCCACAGAAACAAGCCAACGAGGGGACTCGGGAACCCAAGCGTAGAGTGCGTAAACGACCACAGGGATAATCATCTGCAAGCCCATGGGGATGCGGTAGGATGCTGTACTGAAAATGTCCTTTGTGCCTTGGCAGACACAAGCGCCGATGATTTGAGCAAAGGCCAGAGTAAACTGCCAGCTACCTACCACGACACCTCGAATCTCCTTGGGAGCGATCTCTGAAAGGTATTGCGGTACGGCATTGGAGACAAGACCAACACCAACGCCGAGAATGATACGGCCAGCGATAATGACACCTTGTTGACCAGAAGCAGCGACTTGCACACTTGCACCGGCAAGAACTGCCAACATGGCAGCGGCAATAGCGCCCTTACGTCCGCCCCTGAGCTTGTCGCAAATAACAGGATACGCGAAAGACCCAATCAGCTCACCCACATAGACGAGTGAGGTCATGAGTGAGAGAGCAGCTGGCGTGATCTCTCGAACACCAGCGGCGTTCTCTGTACCAAAGTTGTTGATGAAGGTTTTCATAGCGACCACGCCACTGAAATACGTGCCGTCGTAGCCATACAGTAGACTGCCCAGCGAGGCGTAGGCGGCAAAGATGAGGACATATTTGTGTTGCAATATACTCGGCATGATATCTTAACAATCAGGACGTAATCTGGGGAAGACCTCCTTATGTATGCATAGTCGGCTCGACTCACCCGTGTCGCCTGAAGAAGCCATCCCGCGTGATCTGCGGTAGATTTTGTCGAAAAGTGCCAAAACGAGTTGCAGTGGCACCGGGGTTGTCCCGTGACGAAGTGACAATCAGAATCAGTTCTGGGCCTTGCCTTGACCTTTTGCTGCTTGTAGCTATAGTTGCAACGGAAAAGCTGTGAGACTCGAAGTGAAGCTTGTCATTATGACTCGAAGCCAGCAAAATCCATAGAGATTCCAAGGACATATGGCGGATTGGTCTTGCTGTCAGCACTGCAGCCAATCCTAAATCTCGATGTGGGGCGGTCCTTGTTACGACTTGCAAACGTACATTTCTTCGAGCTTGGAGCGACACAGCGTGACGCAGCGCCATCAAGTCGTAGAACCGATAGACGGCAACACGATTATACATGGGTGCAGATATACCCGCAGGAGCTATAGCTGATACCAACCGTCACTGGTCTTTTTCCAGAGCACACAGAGGTCGAACAGCACGTCATGTCATGCCGAGCATCTGCACAAGAGGATATCCCATTTTTTGAGGTGAAATATGCAGGGTAATGAGGTGAAGTGTGGGTGATCGACACTATCGGCCGAACTTTGTCTACGAAATTCACCGGACGGGCTACAGAGCAAGTGTCAGTGTTCAGATGACTTGAATGTATCCTACTGAGCATGATGCTACGCACGTAGCCTTGAATTCTACAGTTCTCTATGTCTTGGATTCCTCATGCCATTCTTCGTCACTGCCGTCCGCACTGTTGGGCCTCTCCGAACTATCATCAGACGCAGCCTGTAGCGTCCACGAGTTGTTTGCCAGACCAGAGCCCCATGTTGACGCGCCGAACGGATTCGAGGCGACTTGCGCAGGGGGTGCCTTGACATCACCATAGGTACCTCCGAGCTGCCTTCCTGGACCAGAGAAGGGAACATGCAACAGTGGTTCAAGTCGTGCGTCATTCGAACTGTCCGACAGTGAAGAAGGCGCCGAAGCAAGGGGTACAGACGAGTCTCGTTGCCGAATTAGATTAAGGGAAGCCGTTGTACTTTGTTGCTTGACAAGACGTTGCTCGGCGTGCTGCTCAATCTTGCTGTAGAGCTCACCACCCAGCGGTTTATCGGCACGTCTTCGGTAAAACAGCAGGTATGCTGAAGAAGACACCAAGTTGTTTCCATCCATAGCATTAACAGAAGAATCTGAAGGTAAGCATAAAGAAGAAACATAGTAAGCTCATACCATTGAAATTGTGGAAATTGCCATCGTCAAACGTTTGTGCGAATGCTGTGTAGTGGCCGCCACCGAGGCCGCCATAGTGGTTCACAACACCACAAAGATCATATATACTGTTTTCGAGGTTCTCCTCTCCCTTGGATAGTCGCAAGCGGCGTTCTCCAAGACGGTCATTCAAGTCGAGACCCTTCACCGGGAAACGGATCTCAGCGTCAATCTTGTCAGACAATGATCGTGAGCTGCTGAACCGTTTGAGGTGGAAAACAAGAATATCACCTGTGCGCCAGAGCTCAAACGTCTTGTTGGCACGCTGATGCTCCTTGCACTTGGGACAATACCACGTATTCTCAGCATCAAGGGGTTCCTCTTTTGCAAACTCGTCAAGACAATCTTCAAGACTCTTAACTTTGTCCTTGGTTGCCTCGCGTTGCATGCGTTGAGCATCCATCGCTTCGTCGTGCTGCTCATCAAACTTTTCCCAAAGCGACTGACCACCGATGGACTCTGGATCATTGGAGAAGATTTGTTCGTAGACTTCGACGGGCCAATCACAAAAGAACGCATCACCTTCACGTAAAAGCGGCATTGCAGGAGAAGCTTCCCTACCAGCTTCCTTCTCAGTTTCCAAATCTACCATCGGGATGTCAGATGGAAGCTCTGCCGGCGCTCCCGTCGTACTGAGATCAGTGGGTGGATCAGATGTGCCAAGTAAAACTTCCTGAGCGTCCAGCGTCACATCAATTGTATCAGTTTCTGGCGTGACCAAGTACTGCTCGACAAGTAAATTGTTTTTGATTGCAGGATCTTCCTCATCGGATGCATCCTTCATGCCAGAGTCTGTGTCAACATCCGAAATGGGTGAGGGACCGATCGAGCCGGCAGAGTACGGCGGCAGAGGATCACTCTCAGGCATGATGATGTTCCTCCTTGGCGGTCTCGGTGGCAACGTGCGAGGTTTGCGGCGCGAGCTGAGCGGCTCAGGTCGTGGACCGCCATACGTGGTGCCCTTGTACTGTCCGACCTTGATGGTGAATGGAAACGCAGGCTTCCTGGATGAAGCTGGCCTAGACAACTCGTCATCATCACTCGCAAAGCCTTCGTCTTCCTCTTCATCGGCAAATGCGGAAGTTGTCAGATCCGTTGAGGTTGTAAAGCGTGTATATTGCGCGAGAAGCTTTTGCTGAATAGCTGGGATACTACAGCTCTCCGCTTCGTCCACAATGACCAGGAATGGATGTTCAGCTGGCTCTTGGTGGCTTGACGCGACTTGCTTGCGATCCGACTTGAAGGTGTAGACAGGCAAGAGCAACGACTTGCTCTCCTTATCGTGACGAGGGTCCGGCTCAGACAGTTCGTAGAAGTATGCGACATCAGCCGTTTCGATGACAGTCACTGGCATGTAGTTAAAGTAAGCCTTGTAGATCTTGCCTTTCCAAATTTCAGCTCCGGTGATCCGGTCGGTAGGTACATTGAAGCGCTTGGAGAGGTACGCGATGAGGTGGCCAATGGATGCATTTTGATCAAACTCGAGGTTGATCTTGACTGGAGGACCTTGGAGGGGTACAAAGAAGATATCATGGGTCCAGTACGACTGGAATGGTAACGGAAGGGACAGATCCGAGAAGGGATCAAAGGTTACACTCACGTGTGCGCATACTGGACACACCAAGGTGCTCTTGTAGACGCCCTGAAACAAGTCAACAATGACGGAGTCGTTGCGCATCTTGTGAAGGCGCCAAGCTTCCTCGCCGAGATGAAGGAGTTCGTCGTCATTCACCTTGCCAATATCAGGTCGCTCCGTTGCCGGCTTCTTAACTATGCGGTTGAGATCTTCATGAAGCGCATCAAGTAGGAAGGCGAGCAATTCTTGAGAATCTTGCTGTTGATAGCCACCGAAGCTCTGATTGATGTTGCCAAGGACGCTTTTAAGCTCCGCCGGGCGTACTGCTCGGCCATTGTCGTCATTATAGAGCTGCTCAAGTAGTCTTGCAAAAGCTGTTGCAACCTGACCATTGTAGCCAAGTGGATTATCGGTATTCAGCTCTTCCTGATAATAGGTGGACAAGAAGTACTCCGTGAGCTCCTTGACATGACTCAAGCATTGAAGCGCCGAAGCCATGTAGCAGGTATTGCCCAAGTTGACTAGCCCCTTGGTGCCAACTATGCGCTGTGGTTTCGCCTTCTCTTTGGATACCGTATCCAATGCCCATTTTTCTCTGCCGCTCGCCCGGCTCTCAACAATCAAGAAATTTGAACCGTCCGTGACTTTGCCAACCGTCGAGTTGTCGTGTGTTCTTGTGATGGCACTCTTCAGATGTTCCAGCTTAGCAAGCCCGTTCGAAGACGTATGCCAGAATCGGATCTGGTGATCTTCGGGAACTTGAAACATATGCTTGACTTTTTCATACAGGCCGTCCACGTCCTTATGGCTGTACATTCGCAAAGTGCGTACCTCCGTGAACTTGTCCGGCGGTGTGTAGTAGCTGAAATGGAATTTGGCAGGATGCAACTCGAGCTCAAAGGTACCTCCCTCGGAAGCCACGGCGTGCCGCTTGATCTGAAGCCCATCCTCTCCATACCACTGCTGCAGTTGACTCCAAAAGTCGACACCAGAGATAGGAACATAGTCATCTGCGGTCAAATCAGCCTTGAGCTCATCTGTACCTTCCTCCTCTTCAAGCAATGACAAGTCCATCAGGCCAGGTTCTGGTCCATCGCCGCTCAGGAAATTCTGATACTGAGTCCACCACTCTTTAGGCACAAGAAAATGGGGTTGTCCTGCCTCCTGGGCAAGAGCAAGACTCTGTTCCGGCTCAAGATTCTCCAAAGTTGTTCGCTGCTCAAGGGCAGACGGCCGTTCATTGTCATTGGGACGATGAAAGCGGGCACTCTCTGTCGTTTGAGATAGCTCGCGCTGAAAAGATCTACCAGCATCACTATCCACATCGTCTGTATTAGGTGTGCTCATTGTGCGAGCTCTCTTGAATGACGTAGAGCCGTTCACGGCATCCAGGTGCATCAAAACGACAGTTGTGCCTCTTTGCCTTCGTCAGAGCAGCAAATGAGACTGCCGTAGCGCAGCCTGCGAAGCGTCCGCGGGTGAAAGCGACCGTTGGGTGACGTATGCCGACCTTGTCTAGATCTGAGCGTTAGATGGATCTCGCCGTCAAAGTCCTTTCGTGCGAATTTCGCGACGCGCCGTCAGCGGCAGGACAACTTGAGTTTGAGAGTCTTCGTGCTCATCTACATTGGCTTTACGTAGTGAAGCAATGGCTATCATGATTATGACGGGCCCTCTGACGCACGCTGAGCCTGCTTCTTCAGCCGCTTCTCCTTGAGCTCCTTTTCCAGCTTGATAAATGCTTGCAAGGTCGGATCCAGCTGCCCTAAGATGTCATCAGGCTCCTTTCCATCTCCACCAAGCTCTATGGGTATCGCCTTTCGCTCCTTGGCGAGGGCTTCCCGAGCTTGCTTGCGCTTCTGTATTGTTAGGATTGATTACCAAGTAATTGATCCATACCTCTTGATAATCCTCAATGTCTTCTCTGTAGATATCCTGTGTATAAGCATCAGTGTGGGAGATATGGCACTTACCCAAACACAGTGAACACAACCTGACTGGCAGCAATTGAGCGGCTCCTCAGGTCGTGGTGGTACAATCACACCACAATACATTTTTGACTCTGTCTCTGGTGGCCTGTTTTCAGGATAGCCAGCGAGTCTGGAGTAGAATATGACACCAGGCTTCTCTGCTGACTCTGCACTCTTGGCTTGACGGTCTGGCGCCTTTTGTTCCATGAAGGAAGTGTAGAAGCCACCGTAATTTGGCCTTCTATAATTGCTAGGCTTGTCTCTCACTTCGCTCTTGAATCGTGTCCGCATCGTAGAGCTCCTTGCAGTGCTTCTGAGACCACCAAGGCATGATCTACGGGCATATCTGATGAGCATTGTATAACAAGCTTGCGTAGATTTGTTGGACAGCACGTTGTGAACCACAAGAGAGGTTTTGGTTTCCAAGAAATGACAAGCTTAACATGTACAAGAAGAGTGGAGCGGAGGACCGTTGCTACCTATATGGCTGCTCTGCAGTGGTAGCAAGCGTTGCCGAGTTCTTGCGTACGTTTCGCCGCCGTCGAGAAGTTTTGTGCCATCTGGAGCTTGCCAACCACGTGAAGCTAGCTCGGCTGACGTTCAAAAACATCCGTACCGGAATTGATGTCTACCAAACCGCTCAACGTGCTTGCATCTACATGCCAGACGGTATGTTTGACCCAGTCAAGAATCAATATATAGAGAGGCCTACTCAAGGTATCTCAGAAGCTTCAGAAGTAGCTAAAACTACATCAAATGACAATCTATCTCAAGCTAATTCCATCGATGCCGAAACGCTCAAAGCTGCTCAAGACATGCTCTCATTCTCAAGCGTTACGAGAGTCGATGATGTGAAAGCAGAAGCTAGTCAGAAAATACCTGCAGAGTCCTTGGAGAGCAAGGAAAGAAGACCCATTCCAGAGAGCTCTGAACAAAGACAAAATCCTGCAGTGAACCCCCAAAAGGTCGGTTCACCAAAAGTAGCCAAGACGAGCAAGGACGGCCAAGATCCTACTAGTGATGAACGCAAACCTATTCGAGTTGGTGCCATTGGCAAGATGAAGAAGCGGGAGCCGAATGCGACAAGGCCTCTCGTTCGCATGTCGAGACCTCCTATCGAGGCATCTCCGGAGCTGAGGGATCAAGATCCCCGACAGCGTCAAAGATCTCGCTCTCCGCTGCATTCTACAAACGATGATAGAGAGCGTGATTATAGGGATAGAGATCGGCAGCGATCCAGATCACCGCGCCGGAGTAATTCGCCAAATCGCTCTCAAGAGCAGCGGCGTCAAAAGCGGCCAGCAGCAAAGAGGGATCCACAAGCAGCTGAAGAAGAGAGGAGAGCCATTATTCGACGCAACGAAGAGCGCGACCGTCTTGCTCGAGAAGCGGCTGCAGTGCGCAACCAGTATCATCGTGGCAGCGAAGTTGTTAGATCACACTACAATGCGCGTCCAAATCAAGGTCGTGAGCAGCGCAACGCTTCCCCAATCGTTAACTTGCGCAACTTCAACAACTGGATCAAGTCCACACTCATACGCAATTTTACTGAGAGCGGCAATCACGTATTGGATTTAGGTTGTGGCAAGGGTGGCGACTTGATGAAGTGGGATAAAGCCAACGTAAGCTCCTATACTGGCATTGACCTGGCAGAGGTGTCTATCGAGCAAGCACGAGGCAGGTACCGCAATATGCGCCATGCACGCTTCAAAGCCCAATTCTACGCATTCGACTGCTTTGGCAAATCTGTCGCGCAAGTTCTGCCGCCTGAGCAACGCCGGTTTGACGTGGTATCCATGCAGTTCTGCTTGCACTATGCATACGAAACGGAAGCAAAGGCTAGGCAAATGCTTGCCAATGTCTCTGCGTCCTTGCCTCGAGGTGGCAAGTTTCTTGGGACCATACCAGATTCAGATGCGATCATTGAGCACGTCTCCAAGCTACAGCCAGGCGAGAAGGAATGGGGTAATGATATCTACAAGGTTGAATTTGAGAACCAGCCTCCACCTGGGCCTGATGTTGTATTTAGACCACCTTATGGTCACAAATACACTTTTTACCTCAAGGATGCAGTCGACATTGTTCCGGAATATGTCGTTCCATTTGAAGCATTCAGGGCTTTGGCAGAAGAATATAATCTCGAGTTGCTGTACAAGAAAGGCTTTCACGAGGTCTTTGAAGAATACAAGGACACATTTGAAGGCGGTGCCTTGCTCGACAGAATGGGTGTCGTACGCAAGGACGGCAGCCGTGGTATCGAGGGGGATGAACGTGAAGCGGCAGGTTTCTATGCCGCCTTCTGCTTTGAGAAGCGTGGAGCTAAATAGGTAGCGTCATTGTAGCTTACTTCTTTTTGAAGAGGCCAAACTTCTTCTTCGACTTTTCCTTGCCGTCATCCAACGTCTTGTTGGATCGCTCACTCTCTCGCGACTGCCGGCCTTCACCAAGCGAAAGGTGCTTGAGTGCAACATTCGATGCTTGGGAAGGCTGGCTGCTTGTCTGTGTCGCGCCAGATCGCTGTGCTGGATGACTTTGACTCGGCGGCGCCATTTTTGCTGGAGCAGCAGCAGCAACCGGCTTCGGTCTTGGCTCAAGCAGAGGAATTTTGGCAGGTGCTTGATCCGCTTCAAGGCCTAATTCTCGACGGTCCGCACGCATATGAGACAAGCTGGACATGAAGTCATTGGGCGTTGATAGATGCGTTGATCCGAGCAGGACATCACGTCCTAGTGTCTCAGAAAGCTCGTAGCAAGCGCGCACCTCACTGTAAGTCGCCCCACCTGCCACATAACATAGGACGCGCTGCTTTGGTACATCGACGTTTGACCGTCCTTTGGCCCACGCGGGTCGATTGGTTCTGAGAGAGCTGCCTGGGGCCGAGTTACGTCCTGGCGTTGCTTCCGGTGGCAAGTCGCGAGTATACGGAAAATTGTCCAAGCTGAGTGTCCCTCGGAAGTGCTGTTCAACGACGTCCTTTAAGAGTGGCTGATAACGTGACAACTCAAACGCTTCGTCAACATTTGCAGGCGCTGTTGGCGTCACTTTCCTCTTGTTTCGAGATGTCTTGCTCGCCGGCACACCCAGCAGATCTAGATTGGCAATTGCCTCTTGCAGGTGACCACGAATCTTGGCGTGCTTGCACAGCTTTGAACGATCGTCTGGGAAGATGCCTTGTGTCCAAACAATATAAATCATGAGGAGCCTGGTGCGGTCCTCCATTGGGATTCGCTCATCGTCTAGTAAGGGTACAAGGGTTTCCAGTGTGTCCTTTGGCGGCTTGCCATGCACAGTTAGACCCGTGGCGCAGTTTTGTTCAATCTGAGCAATAAGGGGCAGCTGATTCTTCTCAAAGATGTTCATACAATCTTGCGCCATGTTGATGTACAGAGAGTACTTGTCCTTACCTTGTGCGTACGAGTCCATGTTCGCCAGCATGTTGCGAATGGTATTGAGGTTTGTCGCTTTAGCTTCAGATGTAAAGTTTTCATTGTCTTTTGAAAATTTGTTGAAGTCGTGAACAAGCTTGTCGATGGCAAGTGACATGTGCATATGGCGCACAGATGTCCAGGCAGCATCTTCTTCCGAGATGACCTCTTGCACCTTTTCACGGCCCTTTGAACCAACAATTTCATACTCGTAGAAGACTCCATCGCGTATGGGCAATAAATCATTGGCCATGGACTGAAAGGTGAATTCATGTACCAGTGGTGCATACAAGTCCATCGTCCGGTCGCAAACGAAGAGGATACTGCGCGGCCGATCCGTCTGGGGTGGGAAGGACTCGTTGCTGCGAGAGTAATCGTCCAACCCTGCCTGCAAAGCATTTGCAAGCTTTGCGCAAAGACTCTTAGCGGCGTGTTGTGCAGATTGTGGTTTGTAGTATCGAATCATGGGATATTCACCCAAAAAGGCACACGTACAGACAATCTTGTGCGCAATGTCCTTTATATGTGCTTCGACCAGACCTGCGCAGCTTGGATTATATAGCATCAAGGGCGACTGTCGATTGTGTGTCAAAAAGACTTGCGACTCAGCAGGCACAAAGTCGAGAGCTTGTTCTTTGAGGCTGCCGATCCTATCTGAGAATGGCCTCAATTTACTCAGTAGCACATCGCTGAGTGGTGACATGAAAATGAGATGAGACGAAGCATACAACTGCGGACTTGATTTGAGGTCGAAAACGAGACATTGTATCACTTCTTCCTTGGGCATGAGCATGTATACCGCCTCAAACGAAGCATTTGCATCGCGAATGTTTCCGATGATCTGTACATCTGTTGGTTAGCCAGCCCAAATGCTCTTGAAACTCACCCGTCACATTCTCATCGTAGAACTCTGATAGAGGCATGACATTTTGAATGAGATTGCTGCTTTGCCGATCAAGGACCAGGACTTTCCACTGCTTGTTAGCGTACGGGGCCGGAGCTGGATGGTCGAACCTTGTTCTGCGGTTGCACTGCTCTCAGCTCACCCAGAATGGCTACCTGTTAGCGAGAAACATGGGCCGAGCTCGCTCACCTTGCTTGTATGAGTCCAGGAGCGATCGCATGTTGTGTTTATAGCCTGGTTATTGTTGCTCCAGCGCAAAATCGAGCCGGGAAGATCTTCAGAACATGCCAGCCTGCAGCGAAGCGCTTACTGACTCTAGGGTATGTAGCGGCTGCCTCTCTATACCGCAATGATGTGCCGTGGGTCTGGGGAAGCTTGAAGGTTAAGGTTGGGACTTGCTGCCATCAGTCATCAGCGCGCGCAGGCTTGAGGCGTGAGAGAGTCAAGCCACACCCGCGAGATTTCAAAGTACAACGCTCAAAGTCCAAGTCGTGATGTCAAGGCAGGATATCTAAGTTGTCAAAGTTGCGTGGTACGATGGAAAGGGTCTTGGGAAGTATTGCGGCTCGATCATGGCGGGTCACTACAGCTCGAGTCATAGCAAAGCGCTCATTTACTGCTTGTACCTGTCTACATCGCGTTGAAAGCGCCAAGAGGCGACCAGCCAGGACAAGCTCGCGAGCTTTTAATGGAGAGGAAGAATCGTACAGAAACGACAAGGGAGAATCGCGCAGGTCGGGCGGCTGGCGGCCGGCCCACAGACCAGGCATACCGATTCGCCATACACCTATACCATGGTTCAAGTTCTCAGAGATGCTTAATCGTCAGATTACAGCGTTGCAGAAACGATCACGGCTTCGTGATGTGGGTATCGCAATCACTGAAGACACGTTCCTTCTTGAGCAACTCATTCGGCGCTTTTGCTCAAACATCACCCTTCAGGCCCCATCGATGTATCGAAGCAATGCTCCAACGACTAGTACGGAGTCTGGTAGAGGCCACGGTATCCCTAAGCTATCGGATTTGAAACGAGAATATGAGAATGGAGGGCCGCTAGCGATTGAAGACTATCTGGTCAAGAAGTTTGCGCTATTTGTGTCTATTAGTGTGCTCACCCCAGCACAGCTCCGTGCGCGGGAGCGTCTCGGTGATATGACGCTTCCGTCGGAGTGGTATCCCAACGCTCGTTCAATGCAACGCAAGCTGTATCTGCATGTTGGTCCAACCAATTCCGGCAAAACCTATCAAGCACTCAAACGTCTGGAACAATCCGAGTCTGGCATCTTTGCTGGGCCGCTACGTCTATTGGCTCATGAAGTCTATGAGCGCTTCACCTCAGCAGGTGTACCATGCAACTTGCTGACGGGCGAAGAACGACGAAGTGTTCCCGAAGCACGCATTACGAGCTGCACTATCGAAATGCTGAGTCATCGAGAGTGCGACGTCTTGGTTATTGACGAGATTCAAATGATTGGAGATCGCTCGCGCGGTCAAAATTGGACGTCGGCTCTGCTTGGTTCTGCTGCAAAGGAGATTCACATGTGTGGCGAGGCGTCTGCTGTTCCTTTGATTCAAAAGATTGCTGAGTCTATTGGTGAAGAGGTTGAAGTTCGCGAGTATACTCGTCTTGGAGGCCTAGAGGTCATGGACCAATCATTGAACGGCAGTCTGGCAAAGGTCGAGCCAGGCGATGCCGTCGTTACCTTTTCAAGAAAAACCATCTTTTCAACAAAAAAGGCGATTGAACAGCTGACGGGTCGCAAGTGTGCAGTCATTTATGGTGCCTTACCGCCTGAGACTCGTGCAGCCCAGGCACGTCTCTTCAATGATCCAGACAGCGACTACGATGTCATGGTTGCAAGCGATGCCATTGGTATGGGCCTGAATTTGAGCATCAAGCGTGTTGTGTTTTCAACAGTTCAAAAATTTGATGGCATTCAAGAGATTACAGTTCCTATTCCGCAAATCAAGCAGATTGCTGGTCGTGCCGGTCGATTCAAGGCGAAACCCAAAGAAGTGGATGGGGAGGATCCAGTAAAGGATGTTCCTGGTTTTGTGACGACGATGCGCAAAGGCGATTTAGAGGTCGTGCGGGACGCTTTGGCAACACCAACCATCATGCTTCCGAAAGCCTTGCTTTCGCCTCCAATGGAGCTAGTTCAGTCCTTCTTTCGCTTGTATGACAAGGACGTAAAGCGATCTTTGGTGCTAGAGCACTTGGAGTTGTTTGCCAGAACATCGGAGCTCTATCAGATGGTTCCCTTTTCGTCTCGTGCCAAGCATATTGATTTACTCGATGGCATTGAAGGCTTGCGTTTTGCAGATGCGTGGACCTTATCTGATGCACCGATCAAACGAGATGCCGAGTGCGTCCGTGTCTTTGTCGAGCTGGCGAAAAAGCTTGGCAAGCATGAACCGGCTCCGATTCTAGAATTGACGGAGATGCCTATTGACATTTTGGATGGCGGAGCTCCTGAAACACCCGAAGGACTGCAAAGCTTTGAGAGTTTGCATGCGCAAATCATTCTCTACCTGTGGCTCGCCCAGCGTTTCCCAGGTGTGTTTGTCAGTTTGATTGAGGCTCTGCAGCTGAAGATGCTCACGGAAAAGTTTATTGAGGAGGGACTCGCACACATCAAAGCCAGGCGAGCTCAAATGGCGCTTCCCATGGAGCCTATCCTCAGATCTAGAGAAGAAAGGGTGTCATCATAGATGTTTACTGTACGAAAAGCTTCGCTGTTTCCAAAAGAGCTTCATCCTCTCCATATTGTCCAACAAGCTGCAGACCGATTGGCAGACCAGTCTTGCTGGTTGCTGTTGGAATGCTGATACTTGGCAGGCCAGCCATACTAGCGGGCACTGTCATGACATCGCTTGCACGTTCTTCTGCAGAATCCATTTGTCGTGCGTCCTCCAATGACGGTGCAGGCGTCGTTGCCACAGGCGTGAGTAAAAAATCAACTGTCGCTTCCTGCTGCGGCGATGGCAAGATTGGATGCGGTTGCCTGAACACTCTAGAGAATTGGTCAAGTAAAAGTCGACGTATTCGACAGGCCTGGAGAAAGTCCTTGTTGAAGCGAGCAGCTGAGAGAGAGAGGTTGCCCATGAGGATGCGGCGTTCTACCTCGGGACCAAATAAAGAGCGTGTCTCTGCATACAGCAGACCTGTACTAGACCGGTCTGCCTCTGCACGAGCGCCATAGTACAGTCCACTGTACTTTTGTAGATTTGATGAAGCTTCACTGGGTACAAGAATGGAGTATGCAGATAATGCCGCGCGTGTGAGTGGAATCGAGATTGGATGAAAGGATATTTGATCATTCGATGTCGCAATCGTTTGCCATAGAGTGCGTATCTCGTCGGATAGCTCAGAGACATTGTACTCGACTGGTATGCCCACTCGTATCCGGCCTTGACCTTTGCGACTTGAAGCGATTTTTTGGCGCAGACCATCTGCGAGGCTTGTGGGATCTGCTGAATCGTGCTGGTCGAGCACCTGGTATACCTTCTGTAATGTACCCAGTTCTCTGGCTAGAATACCCACCGTGTCGAAGCTATTGGCATATGATACAACCCCTAGTCTCGAGATACGTCCATAACTCGGCTTGAATCCCCATACACCGCAGTGTGATGCAGGCTGCCGCACTGATCCACCTGTATCGGTGCCCAAGCTAAAGTGCGGGCCATCCTCAGCAAACAAGGTAGCAGCAGACCCACCAGAAGAACCACCTGCGACGTGCAAGGCGTTGTGAGGATTGCGTACTGGCTTAAATGGCGTATTGGCACTGAAGGAACCCATGCCAAACTCATCCATGTTGGTCTTTTGCGTCAGTCTAGCACCGGCTGCGTTCAATAATCTGACGCACGTCGCATCGAACGGTGAGGAATATGCAGTCAGGTCACCAGCTCCAAGAATCTTGCTAGCACACGTCGTGAAGCCTTGTATCGAGCATATGTTTTCTTTTGCAGCGTAGCTCAGGCCAGCAAGAGGCCCATTTGGTGTATCAGCAGCAGCAGCTTGTGTAATACGCTGTGTAACGGCATTCACAGAAGTATGCAGGGAGCGTGTCTTTTGCCATGTCCTGTGCATGGGCAATGCAGCCTAGTGCTGCTCACACGTATAAGTGACGGTTAAGATGTCTCTGCTGCTGTCAATTTCATTCGCCAGATGCGCCGTGACGAGAACGTGCGAATCCAGCCAGCCATGGCCCCAGAGTCTTATATAAGCGAGAATTCGGCTCATCTGTTCAGCGCATCTGTTCATCTGTTCAGCTTCTCTTCAGCGCATCCTCCTTTCCCTCTTACGAACATCCATCTACACCAGCCTGCATCACTAGTCACCCATCTGTACATCTAGGACCTAAACACCCATGGAACTCAACGCCAAAAACAACGGGCTCTTGTCGGTCTATGACTCCTCTCGCAACTATCTCGTCAACAAGTCATGGGGCCCGCTCGTCAACCTCTCCCGCAACAGTATCCTGAGTCTCATGAAACGCATCACGGTGGGAAAGCTTCGTATACTCTCTGAACAAGGTGTCTGGGAGTTTGGCGACGTTGCCAACAAGGAAGCACCGCTTGCAGAGCTACAAATTCTCAACGAGACATTCTGGGTGCGTCTGCTCATGTCTGGAGACTTGGGTTTTGCTGAAGCATATATGGTGGGTGATGTTGCCTGTCCTGACTTGGTTGCTGTCTTCCGCATGTTCATCGATAACCGCGAGAACCTCAATGATGCTACGACGTATGCCTCCAAGATCTTCTCTGGCATCAACTTTTTGATGAACTCGCGCTTCGTCAACTCTGTCAAGAATGCCATCAACAACATTTCGGCACATTACGATCTGTCGAATGAGATGTTTTCTTCGTTTTTGTCAAAAGACATGACTTATTCCTGTGGAATCTTTGAGAACAAGGACTCCACCCTGTACGATGCACAAATGAAGAAGATTCACACAATTATCGAAAAGGCTCGGATTCAGTCCACGGATCATGTCCTAGAAATTGGTTCCGGCTGGGGTTCATTTGCCATTGCAGCTGTGCAAAAGACAGGATGCCGTGTGACGACACTGACGTTGAGCGTTGAACAGCAAAAGCTAGCTCGCGAGCGGATTGCTGAGGCTGGGCTCACTGCGAATATCGATGTCAAGCTTTGTGACTATCGCAACTTGCCTGTCCCGGAGAATGCGTACGACAAAATTGTCTCGATTGAGATGATTGAGGCTGTGGGTAGGGAATACCTGTCCACTTACTTCAGTTGCGTCGACAAGCTGCTCAAGAAGGAAGGTGGTATTGCAGTGTTCCAGGTCATTACCATGCCAGAAACACGTTATGAGCGATACTGCAACGAAGTGGACTTTATCCGTCGTTGGATTTTTCCGGGTGGTCACTTGCCCACTGTATCAACGCTCGTACAAGCCATCAATACTGGCTCGCAGAATCAGCTGATTATCGACGAAATTATCAACATCGGAGGTCACTACAGCAAGACGCTGCGACTGTGGGCTCAGAACTTTGAGGAACGATTTGAGGATGAGATTAAACCTGCTCTCCTGCGTCAGTATGGAGCACTCAGCAAAGAAGACTGTCTCATCTTCAAGCGCAAGTTCTTGTTCTACTTTAGCTACTGCATGGCTGGCTACCAAAGCAAGATTTTAGGCGATGTTATTATGACCGTGGCACGAGAGAATTGTGTGGCCATTTACGAGGGACTTGAGCAGTAGTCTTGCAGTGTAGAGGTAGTCTAGAGGTAGCTATGGATTTGTACAAACATCTGCCGAGGTCTTCCTGCGCCTGTGGTTGAATTTAGCCGAACCTGTCTCAGCCGTCAAGCCTTCTTCAAATTTTCATTTTTTCTCTTTCTGTTCTTTTCATACACACCCAAAACACATACAACAATCAAAGTTATGTCTTACGGTGGATACTCAAACGGAGGTGGATCATACGGCGGCGGCGGTAGCTCATATGGAGGCGGCGGCGGCGGTGGCTACGGCGGTGGTGGTGGTGGTTACGGCGGCTCTCGTGGAGGAGGCGGCGGTGGCTACGGCGGTCAGTCTGGCGGCGGCGGCTGGAGGTGGTGGTGGTGGTTATGGCGGCGACCGTATGGGTGCGCTTGGCGATAACCTGCGCAAACCTACCTGGGATGCTGCAACCATGACTCCCTTCCAAAAGAATTTCTACCGCGAGAATCCAGCAGTCACGGAGCGCACTGAAGCAGAAATCCAGGAGTGGAGACGTACGAAGGATGTCACTGTCACTGGCACAGACATTCCCAAGCCTGTCACCACCTTCGACGAAGCTGGCTTCCCTACCTATGTCCTCAATGAAGTCAAGGCACTCGGTTTCTCTGCACCCACTGCTATTCAGTCTCAAGGTTGGCCCATGGCACTCTCTGGTCGCGACATGGTCGGTATCTCTGCAACCGGTTCTGGCAAGACCATCTCATTCTGTCTGCCTGCCATTGTTCACATTAACGCGCAACCTCTTCTTGCGCCTGGCGATGGACCTATTGTCCTTGTGCTTGCTCCTACCCGCGAGCTCGCAGTCCAGATTCAAGTCGAATGCACCAAGTTTGGTCAATCGTCCCGTATTCGCAATACCTGCGTATATGGCGGTGTTCCCAAGGGACAACAGATTCGCGACCTTTCTCGCGGTGTTGAGATTTGCATTGCTACGCCTGGTCGGCTGATTGATATGCTCGAGTCTGGCAAGACCAACTTGCGTCGTGTCACATACCTCGTCTTGGACGAAGCCGACCGTATGCTTGATATGGGTTTCGAGCCTCAGATTCGCAAGATTGTGGAACAGATTCGCCCAGACCGTCAGACACTGCTCTGGTCTGCTACATGGCCTCGTGAGATTCAGCGTCTCGCCAATGACTTTTTGCACGATTTCATTCAGGTGCAGGTGGGTTCGACTGAGTTGTCTGCTTCGCACACCATCACACAAATTGTCGAGATTGTGAATGAATACGACAAACGCGGAAAGATGACCAAATACCTCGAGCAAGCCATGGAAGACAAGCAGAACAAGATTCTCATCTTTACAGGCACCAAGCGTGTTGCAGACGACATTACAAAGTACCTGCGTCAAGACGGTTGGCCAGCGCTGGCTATCCACGGTGACAAGGCTCAATCAGAGCGTGATTGGGTCCTCAATGAATTCAAGACTGGCAAGAGTCCTATTATGGTTGCTACCGATGTGGCATCGCGTGGTATCGGTAAGTTCTCCCTCAGTGTTCTTTTGCTTTGCAGCAATGTTGCGCGTGCTTGGCGGATATCGCCACCGTCTTTAACTTGCAGGGAGAAAAAGTTTGCTGAAGCAAAGTGCACCCTGAGCACAAATCACAATTCCAAGCGCAAACAAGATCTCGTTGCAGTCATCGCTGAGATGCGATGGCCATGTTCATTGGCCGATTGTAAATGCGCTTGGCAGAGCACTCGACTTTTTCTGTCGGGTAATTTTGAAGAAGGAGAGAGTCAGAGACATGCTTTGTCCTCCGACAGGTGGGCAATTTTTGTCTTTGATTCTCTCATGCTTCTTTCATTGATATGCTCTGCTAGTTTATTGTGTTGCTTCAGCTTTTAAGCCTCTCTACGGCTTGCCTCTTTTTCTTTCTGAGGGACAAACCCTTCCAAGGTCGAGACCTAGCTACGCAATGGTGTCAATCCGATACTTCTGAACCTCAAATGGCTTGTTGCAGCAAGATTGCTAACGTTCCTTAGATGTCAAGAACATTACTCACGTTCTCAACTACGATTTCCCAAACAACACAGAAGACTATGTTCACCGTATTGGCCGAACAGGTCGTGCTGGTGCAACGGGAACTGCAATTACCTTGTTCACCCAGGACAACAGCAAACAGGCGCGCGATCTCGTGACTGTCCTCAAGGAAGCCAACCAGGTCGTTCCCGAGGAACTCCAAGCCATGACGCGTTACGGCGGTGGCGGCGGCGGTGGTGGTCGTGGATGGCGCGGTGGTCGCGGCGGTGGTCGTGGACGAGGTAGGTGGTAAATCTCTCCTGCCTCTGTTCCGTCCAAACTTCTTGCCTACAGGATTTGACTTTTTACTTGTCTTGCCTTTCAAAGCGTACTCGTAGATTTTTGCTTAGATAATGCTCTACACATACTGCTTGGATCATGTATTCAGCGTCCTATGCTAAACAGCGTATATCATGCTCAGTTGTATCTTTGTGCCATTCTTATAGGCACGCGTGCTACATGAGAAGACAGGATGAAATGGAGACCATCTGGAAAACCAACTTGCCACACAGGTCGCTGTGAACATGTCTGACTAGGCACTTATCGTTCAGTATGTCAATTGTTGCATAGATAGTGTTCTAGGCACTTATCGCTCTGTATTGCTAAATCTTGCATAGATATTGTTCTACTACTTCTTGATGATCTTGGTGATGAGCTTGCCCTTGTTGCCACCGGTAAAGAGCTTTTGCCAGACCTGAGGAATGCCATCCAACGTCGCTTCAACCACTGTCTCTGATCCCTCTCCTGCTTTGAGTTTTCCTTCTTTAATCCATTTAGCCAGTTCGCCAATAATGCTTGCGGCATCTTTCAGAGCGTCGATGACGATGAAGCCCTGAATGCGAAGCCTGTTGCTAATGACTTCAAAGTAATTCTTGAGAGCAACGCCGTTGCCCATGGATTCATAGCTAGAGATTGCTCCACATGCAACGATTGTCCCGTGACGTTTCATGAGTGGCAACATGCAATCCAGTGTTTCACCGCCAACATTGTCAAAATACAATTCACAAGCTGCATCGGTTGCATCAGCAAGTTGTTGCTTCCAATCAGCTGATTTGTAGTCGATACAAATATCTGCTCCCAATGCCTTGACGGCAGCACACTTCTCAGGACCACCAGCCAAACCAATGACTTTTGGCGTTCGCAACACATGCTTTGCAATTTGTACCACCACGCTTCCAGTGGCTCCGGCTGAGCCAGAAACGACGATACATTGAGGTTTCTTAGTCTCTGCTTCGCCGACCTTTAACAGACCGTAGTAGGCAGTTAACCCAGTTCCACCCAAAAGACCAAGACAAGCAGTTTCTGAGAGGCCTGGGAGGATGGTTGCCGGTTGGCATGCAGACTCATCCACCACAGCGTAATGTGTCCAACCAGCTGGTGCAACGACGCGATCACCGGCCTTGAAACGCGTTGCAGTCGGTCCTGGACAGACTACCCTGCAGAGAGCACGAGCTGGCATGATGTCGCCTTCATTGGGTGGTGGCATGTATGCTCGTTTAGGGTCTAGACCAGCTTGAATACTTGGACGCTGAGCTGGATCATTGGAGAGAAATTGGACTTCGAGGAGGAGTGAGGAGCCTTGGACGTCGAGGTTACGGGTTTCCTTCTTGAATGTTTCAGGGGTGATTTCCGCAGAGGGCTTTTTGGCAATGATGATGCACTCTGTGTTAGTTGGGATGACCATTTTCTGTGG
Organism: Protomyces arabidopsidicola; assembly: GCA_003568695.1. Classification (NCBI taxonomy): domain Eukaryota; kingdom Fungi; phylum Ascomycota; class Taphrinomycetes; order Taphrinales; family Protomycetaceae; genus Protomyces; species Protomyces arabidopsidicola. The sequence continues at coordinate 332,963 of QXMI01000222.1, forward strand.
TAATCTGAATGAACTTGGGGATGATGAGGTGTTGTAGAAGTGTGCGATTTGTTCAAGGCGGTCAAGTGTGGAGTCGCGGCGGTTGCAATGTGCAGTCTCCGAACCAGCATGAGACGAGATCCAGCTCATTCATCCATGTCTGACATCGCAAGCTACAGCTGTCTGGCTGCAGATAAGACAGCCCTCGTTTTCAATGGCAGTCTCATGTTTATGGACCATCATCAAGGGACACTTGTCCAACGGAACCTTTAAACTATATGTTCTCCGTGAAGACCATTACCGTGCTCGGTCGCAGATTTGACCAGTGCACCTCCCTTTGTAGTGACTGTGAGCATTCGCTAAGACAAGTCAAGTGGCTGCTGAATTGCGACACAGGACTTTGCCTGTAGCGACTCTCTCGAGTTCCGCTTGCCCTGCCGGGTGACCTGGCCACCTCTTGTGAATCTGAGTGGCGTGTCTGCCAGTTACATGAAGATTCCATGCAGTATGGCTTACGGACGGCGAGACTCAGCTTCTGTGCCATATCGAGGACGCATTGCCACATAGATTTGCCCATCGCCCCGTTGTCAAGCGATGACCGTGGTCAGCCGGTCTCGACTTTACCTTCACAAGGATATCAAGGGACTAGCAAATAGCATGGGATGCCATAAATGCATAGCCAGGTACTCGCTGTAAGGATGTATGATACCTTCAGCTCACGATGGATGTCCTCATTAGAGCCGCAGCCGGAGCTGAAGGACGTTGAGCGTGTGCCTGCTTGAGCCTCCAGTCGCTCCCAAGTCGAGGCGAAACTTCAAGAGTCGCCGAAAAAAGAAAACTACAAACAACTGCGGCACAAGATCAAGCAGTCAGGCCATCCCTCGACTCTCTCCACCCGCGCTGATACACCCTCAAGTGGGTACTCCTTCAATCTCGCTATACGACCATTTAAAAATGAGCCAAAAAGAATATACTGCCGAAGAAGTGAAGCAGCATGTCAGCAAGGATGACCTGTTCATTGTTGTGCACTCTAAAGTATATGACTGTACCAAATTCCTGGATGAGCACCCTGGTGGCGAGGAGGTCATGATTGACGTTGCTGGTTTGTTGTCCCTGTGTGCTTGCTTCCCTGGCGAGAAGAAGCAAACACTGCGACAAGAATGCGCTAACAGATTAGGCATGGATGCATCCGACGCGTTTGAGGATGTCGGACACTCGGACGAAGCGCGTGAGCAGCTCGAGAAGTTGCTGGTAGGAACACTCAAGGAAGACCCGAATGCACCCAAGAAGACCGAGGTGAAGCAGGTGGCGATGCAGCAGGCGAATGGACAGACTGGGAGTGTTGCTGTGGTTGTGCTGGTGTTGGCTTTGCTGGCTGCTGGTGTGTACAAGTTCACCATGTAGCTGCGGACTGCCCCCGCCTGTCATGGTATCGCTGTGTGACGGCATCCTGCTGCGTACATAGAGGGTGCGTGTTCAGTTCATCCTATCCTGCTCTGTAGTAGGCTGCTCTCTCTCTATACTTCCTTGACCTATGGTACTTGCCCTGCCAGGCACTCTATCTGCCACGTCGTGTCTGTCCTCATGCTTGCCCCCCTCCCCTGTCGAGACTGCCACGTAGCACATCAGCATGGGATACAGTAGCTGGAACTAGATGTGACTGCGAATTAGGTGGCTATAGGAGAGAGTGAGCAGTCACGCAACTTGTCAGGAAGTAGCCAGCCAGTCAATGAAGCAGCCAGCGATGGGTCCTTGTCGAGTCGTCGCAGCAGCAGTTCCCTGTTTCCCCTCGCCGAAGCTCATAGAACGCAGGAGCATCTGTTTGCCATCTCACGACCACCCACGGGCTAAGGACACGCTGGCAAGAAGCAGCAGCAACACATAAAGAGGCCCAACATCCACTCAACAACCACACCTCAACACACCCACCACCACAACACGAGCAGTTCAATCATGTGGAGAAGGAGCAGCTCGTTTGCTGCAGTCCTCTTTGCCCTCTTTGCACTCCTCTTCGTCCCTGCCTCACATGCAGACGATGCAGCACAAGAATATGGCAAAGTCATTGGTATCGTACGTCCCCTATTCTCTCTTGTTATTGTGGTTGGAATCAGCTACTAACCCATTGCAGGATCTCGGAACCACTTACTCGTGTGTCGGCGTGATGCAAGGCGGACGAGTCCAGATCATTGCAAACGACCAAGGTAACCGTATCACACCCTCGTGGGTCGCCTTCACCGATGATGAGCGTCTTGTGGGTGATGCCGCCAAGAACCAGTTCTCAGCAAACCCGGAAAATACCGTGTATGACGCGAAACGTTTCATTGGTCGTACATTTGAAGACAAAGATGTGCAAAAGGACATGAAGGGTCTTCCCTTCAAGATGGTCAACAAAGGCGGTCGTCCCAGTGTCGAAGTCAAGGTGAAGGGTGAGAAGCGTCAATTCACACCCGAGGAGATCTCCGCCATGGTGCTCGGCAAGATGAAGGAAACGGCAGAGTCCTTTTTGGGACACGCAGTGACCCATGCTGTCGTGACGGTGCCTGCGTATTTCAACGATGCTCAGAGGCAAGCCACCAAGGATGCTGGTACCATTTCGGGTCTCAACGTCATTCGTATTGTCAATGAACCCACGGCTGCTGCCATTGCCTATGGACTCGACAAGAAGGGTGATGAGCGCAAGATCATTGTGTATGATCTCGGTGGTGGTACCTTTGACGTCTCCCTTCTCTCCATTGAAGAAGGTGTCTTTGAAGTCTTGGCAACCTCCGGTGACACCCACCTCGGTGGTGAAGACTTTGACAACCGCGTCATTGACCACTTTGTCAAGATTTTCAACAAGAAGCACGACCTCGACTGTTCAAAGGACAAAAAGTCCATCTCAAAGCTCAAGGCGGAGGTGGAAAAGGCAAAACGTACACTCTCCTCGCAAATGTCGACGCGACTTGAAGTGGAAGTCTTCTTCCAGGGCAAGGAGCTCTCAGAAACATTGACGCGTGCCAAATTCGAGGAAATCAACATTGACCTCTTCAAGAAGACCCTCAAGCCTGTTGAGCAAGTCCTCAAGGATGCCGGTGTTGCCAAGAATGCAGTGGATGATATTGTCCTTGTTGGTGGATCCACTCGTATTCCCAAGGTTCAATCTCTTATTGAGGACTTCTTCAACGGCAAGAAGGCTTCCAAGGACATCAACCCTGATGAAGCTGTTGCCTACGGTGCTGCCGTGCAAGGTGCCGTCTTGTCGCGTGAGGAGGGTGTCCAGGATGTCTTGCTCGTTGATGTCAACCCACTTACCCTCGGTATTGAGACGACGGGTGGTGTCATGACCAAGCTGATTGGTCGCAACACTGTCATCCCAACAAAGAAGTCTCAAATCTTCTCAACGGCTTCCGACAACCAAGCCATCGTCTCCATTCAGGTGTTTGAGGGTGAGCGATCGTTGACCAAGGCCAACAATTTGCTTGGCAAGTTCGACTTGACCGGTATTCCACCTGCTCCTCGTGGTGTGCCTCAGATTGAGGTGACATTCGAGATTGACGAGAATGGTGTCCTCAAGGTGACCGCACAAGACAAAGGTGCCGGTGGCAAGGTGGAGTCGATTACCATCTCCAACGATAAGGGCAGACTCTCAAAGGAAGACATTGAGCGCATGGTTGCCGAAGCTGAGCAGTTTGCTGATGAAGACGCAGCGACACGCGATCGTATTGAGGCCCGCAACGGACTGGAGAACTATGCCTTCTCCCTGAAGAACCAGTTGACAGACGATGAAGGTCTCGGTGGCAAGATTGACTCGGATGACAAAAAGACAATCCAGGATGCCATCAAGGAGACACTCGACTGGTTGGAGGAGAATGGCCAGACTGCCGGCAAGGAGGACTTGGAGGAGCAGAAGGAGAAGTTGTCTGCTGTTGCCAACCCAATCACGAGCAAGCTGTATGGCGGCGCTGGTGGCAGTGACTCTGCTGGCGATGCTTACGACCACGATGAGCTTTGAGTTAGACAAAAGGAGAGATCTATTCTGTTTCGTAGACGCACATCAGGCCAGCCTGGAGATGCATTCTATATCAAAAGTCTTTTATACGCGATGCACGTGCTCCTCCTGTTGCTGTCAAATCTCAAACTTGCGACAACGAAAGCAAACCTTGGAAACACACTCTTCACGCAATTGCCAGCCTGGGCCCTGCATTGGCATTGCTTGCCATCTCTTCATCTGCAGGATCTAGCAATCGCGCGCAAGAGGTGCCCTACGATTTGTCACCAACGCATAAAGGGGCCCTCGCTATAACGACCAGCATCGCCTCTATTGATCGCTACGGGCGTGTCGTCACAAGCCTGCAATCGTCAAACAGCATCTACATCTATCTCCTTCTGCGCTAGTGATCTACAAGTACTACAACACGGATCAATACCAGCGCACGCGGCCCTCTCTATTTGCCAGCAGTGTTCCATTGAACCGGCCAACCTCCCTTCCTGCTCAGGGACTCCTGCCTTACGAGATCTTCGTTTCAGCCGCGTAAAGTGCAGGGCAAGTCCTTTGTTCCAGCGACCCTTCTGCGACACTTTGTTGGCGCGGCCGATTTCATCCTCCTACACCAAGCTATACAAGCACCGCTCATGGCAGCGTAAGAGAGCTGTGCGCGTCCATCCACCATAGCCACTATCGATGGCCACGTCAAGTAATCTCCAGGAGGCAGACTTGTCCTTAAGTACACACAGCTTGCCACCACCAAAAACCTCGCCAACGCTGCACAATGGACCTCCATTCCTCTTACCGGCCCCTCAGTTTTCACATCGACTCAGTCTCAGCACTTCCGCAAGCGATACTTTGTTGGAGAGCCAGGAGCCTCGCGTCTCAGCGACCGTCTTGTCAGATTTACCGCTCAGTGAACTCAAACCTCAGCGCTCTGCACCAAAACCACCTTCTCGCAGCAACACGCTCCAGCAATCGCCTAGCATGTCAGGGAATAGTCCACATGGCTCACCTAGTGCTGCTAGACGACGGTCTAGTGATTACCTGAAGGGTATTCCTAAATTTTCCGCAGATCGAGCTACCATCAAGCGACAAATGTCCCAACATGCACGACACAGTCCGGGCGGGGGCTATGCGTCTGAAGTTTCCTCACACGGCCGTCATTCAAGTGGATCTATGATGGTCACATCAACAAAGGCTAGTCCATCTATTTTGCAGAGCCCTAGGCAAGCGTTCTTCCCTGATTTATCAGGGACAGGTGGGAGTACGCCGACACTTGTCTCTTCCGGTGCTGATTCACCAAACTTGTCTGCAACTGCCACGCATGCCAAGAGTAAGCAAAAAGGCTTCAAATCTCTAATTAGCAACATGTCGGGTCTCATGACACCCACTGGTCGCAGTAGCCACTCTTTCAGTGGAGCAAGTGGCAAATTGGCAATTGGTACGCCGTATGATGCCGTTCATCTAACACATGTTGGTTTTGACCTCGAGACCGGTGAGTTTACAGGCTTGCCAAAGGAATGGCAAAAGCTACTTGCTGATTCTGGCATATCACGACGAGAGCAAGAACAGCACCCACAAGCCGTTATGGATATCGTACAATTCTACCAAGACTCTGCAGCCAAGGAGGATGATCAAGTTTGGGAGAAGTTGCAATTCACAACCGTTCAGGATAATGGTGTTTGGGATGGTGTTGCGAGCAGAAGCCCACAGATATCCCAATCTGGCAGTACGCGACGGCCGTCCACTGCACAGGAACAAGGACGTTCACCAAATGGTTGGATGCATCCACGTTCACCACCCTCTGTACCGCCACACTCGAGTCATCCAGCCGTTACATCCAACTACAGTCTCAAACGATCACAAGTCAAGTCGCCGATACAGCCAAGTTCGGCAGGTCCACAGAACGGCTATACGGCCCCCCAACCTCTGCCAGCACAACGTGCGGCACCTCCCTTACCAGCTGGTCACAACGCGGAAACGCGAAAAGCGGCACAAGCAGTCGCTGCGAGTTCAGCAGAGATTGACAAGCAGCATGACTTGACAACACCCGAGGGACGTGCAGCTGCTGCAAGAGCCAAATTAGCACGTTTCCAGTCTGTACAGCGCAAGATCTCCTCTAGACTCCAATCGGAGCAGCAAGGGAAGGAGGCTTCGGAGGGTGCGTCTGTTGGGTTGGGAATTTCCCTGCAAGATACAAGTGAGGCTTCAGTACGTCCGCCTATTCCTGGGCCGGTGCAAGAGATTGCACCGCCTGTTCGTCGTCGCGAAAAAAAGACACCTGGGCCGGCTGACTTTGATATTGTCAAGAAGCTCACTGAGATTTGCAATGCATCAGATCCCAATGAGAGCTATCGATCACTCGTCAAGATTGGTCAAGGTGCTTCAGGTGGAGTATATACAGCATACTCGAACGCTACAGGACAGGCTGTCGCCATCAAGCAGATGAACCTTGAGCAGCAACCAAAGAAGGATCTCATCATCAATGAGATCCTCGTCATGAAAAGTTCACGACACCGCAATATCGTGAATTACATTGACTCCTTTCTATACCGAGGCGACTTGTGGGTTGTCATGGAGTACATGGAGGGTGGCAGCTTGACAGACGTGGTGACCTGCAACATCATGACTGAAGGACAGATTGCAGCTGTTTGCAAGGAGACCCTAGAAGGATTATGTCACTTGCATTCGAAAGGTGTTATTCATCGTGACATTAAGTCGGACAATATCCTGCTATCGATGCAAGGCGACATCAAATTGACGGACTTTGGCTTCTGTGCTCAAATTAATCCTGAGGGAGGCACAGGCCATGGCTCAAAGCGAACTACCATGGTTGGCACACCTTACTGGATGGCGCCTGAAGTAGTGACCCGCAAAGAGTATGGCGTCAAAGTCGATGTTTGGTCTCTCGGCATCATGGCTATTGAAATGGTTGAAGGTGAGCCACCGTACCTCAATGAGAATCCACTCAGGGCGCTTTACCTGATTGCGACGAATGGTACTCCAAAAATCAACAATGCAGATTCCCTGAGCCCAGCATTTCAAAGCTTTTTGAAGGACTGTCTCGAGGTGGACGTTGAGCTACGACCTTCCTCTACGCAATTGTTGTCCCATGCGTTTTTCCAAAAGGCAGAACCTCTGTCGAGTTTGGCACCGCTCATTCGCGCTGCTCATTTGTCAAAGAAACACTGATGACTGAGTTCAGCATAACACTTTTGCCTATTTTTTGGTATTCTTGGCGCCGGCCTGCATTCACCTAGTATCCCTCTTTTCTTTAATGATGCTGGTAGCTATCTCTTAAGTTTGGCATAAACATTTTTTTAGAATGAATCGATTGCTTCCGCTATACTATTTGAATGGATTGTCTTCCTCAGCTTCTATTGCACCTTTGGCTGTGGGATGGGGTTCTGCACGCGGCCATCGCAAAAGACGGTGTGCCAACGGCTGTGCAGGACGGTCCGCATGCCTCGCCAGCGGAGAAGAGTCTCTGAAAGCCTCATCCACCGATGCTTGCACGGGCAAAGAACTCGATGCTGGCGTTTCTTGCAATAAACTGGCGGCAGGGGTTCCTTTGTAGGCGGGCAATGAATTGTCTTTGAAATGTGCACGAGCTCGCACAGCGGGCGTGTGCAAATCAGAGTCTCGTTCACTATTCTTCCTCGACGCCGATGGCCGTTCTTCTTTGCTGCCACTTTCACTAGTTGATCGATAGCGAGGTCTGCGTTGTGTACCGGGTATAAACTCATCAAAACTCGCCGCACTCGCAGGCGTATCGTGACGATCACTGCGAGATCGTGGCTCGGCAACCTGTCGATCAGATGTGCGACGATGCGAGGTCGAACGGCGCGAGTCATCTCTCAAGAACAGCGAGATGCGCTCGTCTGAGATGGATAGAAGCGACGTTTGTTCGCTCGTCTGCAACGCAGCTAGCCGGAGAATGTACTCAAGCAAAGACAACGTGGCGACATCCGCACGGGCTGCTCCAGTCTTTGAAGAGACTTGCTGTGTCTTGGCCGACATATTGAGCACCTGCATCTGCATGGCCAGCTCGTCCATGGCTTCAGTGTTTGCAGTACCGGGACGGTCTTCCTGGGATTCTTCGGATCCATCAGAAGCAACCTCATCGTCTGTTTCGGCATCCTTATCTTCTTCAGACCACATCTCCAATGCAACCCATTCTAGATCGTCTTCTGATTGAACCTGTGGCACTGCTGCAGTGCTGTCCTGTGGCTCATCAGACTCTGGCATGCTGGGTTGATCCTCGCCATATTGATTTGCAAAGATTGACCTAATCAAGGCAGATGGACCTGGTAGAGCGTGATTGATCTTGAGCACGAGCACAGGCGTTCTTGCTTCTTCAATGTTGAGCAGGCGACCAGAGGCGCTGAAAAACAGACGAGCGACGTTGTGCACAGGGATATCCCTCGAAGCACCACGTATGAATCCTTGTGCATCTCGCTTGTATTCTCCCGACTCCAACTCTTCATGATAGCGCCCGTCATTGAGATCTTCAGTGACACGGAAGTGATAGAGATACTCGAGCGGGTGCTCGATAGGCTTGCCTTGGTCATGCGCAACGTCAGCTGCCATGGGCATACGAAAGACTTCGAAAATTGCTTTGGCATATGTCTCTTGCCATGTGATATCTGAGAGGCTAGGGTCACGCCGTGAGTGTCCTTCGAAGATGGTGTAGAGCTTGAGTGGAAAGGACGGGCCAATTTGAGTCTCGGTTCTGGACTGACTGAATTGTAAGTCACCATTTTGCAAGAAGGATGAAGCCTGCAGCAGTCTGGACGGAGAGACAGTTTCCGGCAAGGATGCCGACAAGTTTGCTCCAGACGTCGTCAGAGCTAGACTGATGAGAGGAACTGCATCCTCAATGCGAGCAAGCAACATCTTCATGTCTTCAATTATTGCAACTGTTTGCTCTTTTCCACTTGCCGCTTTCACATTGTTCATAGTCTCATTCATGCGTTGGCCAAAGTCATTAATGTCATTGCGCAGTGACACAGTCAACTGCACCGTACTATTAAGCGTCGTATTGCCACGTGCTGCGATGATCTCAATCAGATCAATGGCCGGCGTGACGATCTTGATCTTCTGATCGAGTCTTTTTGAGAGAAGCTCCAGCTCGCGCTTGTGCAGGTCTTGTGGCTGCTTTGCAATGTAGGTCGATACTTGCTTGATGGCATAGCCGCCAGCAATGGAGATGCCTGAGCGGATAGCAAAGGTCGTGAACTGATACGAAGCTCGCGCAAGCAGAGCATCCATCTCAGTCTGGTATGAGCTGTTCAAGGAAGCATTTTTAGCTGCAGAGGGAGAATCTAGCGTCCATGAAAGAGAAGGTGTAGTTCGTGAGTCGCGACCTGACGTTGCAACTCGAAACAAACCTCAAGAAACCACACAGCATTTTTACATTGTATAGATGAGCAAGGAAGCCTTTCCTTTGCCAAGTATACCAGAGCGCCTCAAGTGTTCGCAGTGTGCTTGCCTAGCACGGGACGCTTGGAAACTGGCCTGTTGTGACGGAATAGTTTGTGGCTCATGTACGCTCTCATTCGTTTATCATACAGGCTGACATCTAGGCTTTGAAGCGTTACCTGAGACCGTTTGTCCTATTTGTGCAGAGGAGCCACTTAACAAGGCCGGCAGTGATCCAAGCAGTAGCTTGCGGACGACAGTGTTAGTGTTCTTGCGACATGCCGAGAAGCGATATAATGATGCGCTCGCATTGGAAGCCAAGCGACATGAAGAGGACCACCAGGAGGGAGAGGTAAGAGTGAGGATTTCTCATCTTGGATTATGCTAATGATGCAGACAACTGGCGAGCACATAAATGAGCATCAAAGACAAGTCAACCAAGCTATGAATGGTATGGTGTCATTGACGACAAGCATCGCATGTTAATAATAGAACGCATGGACAACGGCGAAATGAACAGAGGAGAAGTCCAACCTGGCTGGCCTCAGCAGCAGGGCTTGCATTATCCTGTTGTAGTTTCAAATCAAACTTTTGCTCAAGTGCCATTGTCAACGCAAGCACATTTTAGCCAATCTGTGCCAACCGGGCCTCGTAATAGGGGCATTGTAAGAGAAGTGTCTGAAGGGGTGCCGAGAGGCCGGTCGCAGACTTGCACGCCGCCGTTTAATGCAAATCCCGAGTCGCGGGGTCCAACTGGCCGGTCGCCAGTCATGCCCAGGAGAGACCGCTTACAGGATAGCCCATCCCGTTCACCGCGTCCCAGAAGAGCCAGACATGACAGCTCCAGCTCCAGATCAAGGTCAAGGTCAAGGTCTCGTTCACCACGTCGTCATCGTCGACGGCGATCGCACTCTCACTCGCGATCACGTTCTCGCCACTCAAGACGACACCGTCGTTCAAGAAAGCATCGATATTCGCATTCAAGGTCTGCCTCCAGGTCTCGATCGCGCTCACCATGTCGGTCCCAGTCGCCTGTGGGGACAAATCAACGGCGTCTTGCATCGCCTAGCAGAAGCAAAGGAAAGCATGATCCTTCCCGTAATGTATTTGAAGAGCATGAAACACGCAGGCTTCAGAGAAGTCGCAGTCGAAGTGGTCGGCGTCATCGTCACCGAGATAGGTCTCGATATCGTCGTAAAGCATCGCCTGGGCGAAGTAGATCCAGAAGCAGCAGTCCAAGGCGATCCTCCAAGCGAGATCGTCACGCAACCAAGCATCGCACTCGACGGAAGTTGACAGAGGAAGAGCTTCAAGAGGAAGAAAGGCGGCGCGACAGATCTCGTCGTGCCCGTTCCCCTAGGTAGTATCATTTCCGTCACACTTCAGATAAGTATGAAGACTACCGCCGGCCATAGGGGCAGTCTTGTGACAAGATGTTTGGTGAATAGCATGTGTCCAATAGAAAATTGGATATCGGACGATGGGCATTCAAATGGTAATCTTGCCACAGTGAGACATACCTGAACCTCTTCCGTTCAGGCGGTGCTGCAGCCTCTAGTGTCGCTGTGATTGTTTAGACGTCCCTACCTCTCAGATGTATTGCATCTGATGTAGTTCAAACAACCAGGAGAGGGGATTGACCTCCAACCTGCAGTTTTATTGAAAAACATACTACTTCTTTTCAGACTTGACGCTTGTGTTGAGACATGGTGCGTAAAACAGCGTACCGCGATAAGCTTGGCGAATTGTCAAGAAGAATACCATTGCGAATAGTACAATGGCAGCCCATGCCATAATTTCCCCCAGCACGTCAAAAAAGGACGACTGGAATGCCGTTGCAAGAGCAAAGGTGCCCGAGACAAGACTAGCAGTCGGAAAGATGAATGTCCACCAACCAAGGGAAAATGGAAACCCTAGTCGGACGTGGTCGAGAACAGCAAAAATGGCAATGATGAGCCACCACATACTGAAACCCCAAAAGGTTAATCCGAACAACGCGCTGGCATAAAAGAATATTGGTCCTGCATCGGCTAGTGGGAACGAAGAATCGAGGGCAGCTTTTGCCTTGAAGATGTTATCGCAATGTGAGCCGAGCTTGACAATAGAAAAGATACCTTGGCCGAGGTATCCAATTGGAAGCCAAATGGAAACAATGAGCTGCCTGGGTGGCAGATGGTGAAAGATGAGCCGTTGCAGATAGATGATCAGGATCATGCTCGCCAGCATGACGCCAAAACCCCAGAGTACATATGCACTGACCAAAACAATATAAGCATTGGATGTGTCGAGATAGGGAATGAGAATTGCAGCTGTCGAAGAAGCAACCGGGGCAGATACAATTGGAAGTAGCCAGATGGAACTTGCTTCCTTTATATCCGTGTGCTCATGCCTGGAGATCATAAAGTACGTAACAAGAAAGCAAGTAGTCAGCGAAATGACAGCATCGATCCACCAACAAACCAAAGCTAATGTGATGACGCCCTGACCAAGTTGATGTCCTGCATAAACCGCCATGTTGATGAGTGTTGCAAAAGCCATTGGTATGGCTCCAACATACAATGACTCAGACGGATGATGCAAGAGGATTGCCGGGATGTTAGGAAACATGATGTATCTGATGATTGTAGCCAACGTGAATAGCGTGAACAACACAATATTCAGAAAGAAGAAGACCAGTCCGGCAACTTGTTGGCCGGGTCCACGATAGGGCATAGTATAAAGCAATTGAGCTACAGCTCCTGTACCCATCGAGACACTGAACCAAGACAAAGTAAAGTTCTTGAGCTTGCGACGCGTCTCTTGCCATCGCGTGCTGATCTCAGGCACTGTAGCTTCAGGACGAGTGAGCTCTTCGAGAGTAGCAGAAGCATCAGAATTGTTCGTAGCTAACGTCGCATTGCCCTCTGCCGAATCTGCCTCAGGTTTATCGGCAGATTTGGAGGACGACATAGCGAGAGACCACGCAGCGTTACAAGTGCGAAAGAGGAATAGCGAGTCAGGGCCTTTCGTAGCACGTAAAACCTAACCTTAACCACGAGATGGCAACACAACGAATTGTCCGGATGCGCTACATCAAGAGAATGGAGAAAGACTAATATAGCACTTCTATGTGAGAAGATTATGCGCAAAGGTTGTCAACGTAGAGATGGCGCTACTGCTTGAGGACGGACGGGAATCTCTGCTGAATATCCAAAATGGTCACTCCAAACATGGCATTTGCCCAAGAGAACCAAGGTCGAGAATAATCGGTCGAGTTGCCGACATTGACACTTTCGTGGATAAGTCCAAGTCCATTTGTTGTGTTTGCCACTTGGGAAATGAGCGACGAGATCTCGGTCTCATTGACGCTGGTCAACGCCTGAACAAGCAGAGACATGGGCCACACGTTCGTCAGCGGCGTGTGGATGGATCCAATACCAGACATGTTAGGACCTTTGATGTAGTATGCATTGTTGTTGGTAGACAAAATCATCTTTCGTGTGTTGAGGTACACGCTGTCGGTCTTGTTGACAAAGCCTAGGTATGGCAGCGAAAGTAACGATGGTATGTTGGCATCATCCATCAGGATACGGCCGCCATAGCCATCAACTTCGTAGGCGAAGACTTTGCCATAGACTGGATGGTCGATCACTGCATGTTCGTAGATGGCATTGCGAATGCTGGTTGATAAATTCATGGCTTTGTCTGCAAGTCCCGTGACGTTACTAGATAGTGAACTTTGGTTTCCTGCAGCCTTGAGCAAAGAGCTGAGATGACCAAGCTCAACAGAAAGCATGGCATTCCCAGGCACAAAGTATTGTAAGATGGTTGAATCGTCACTCGGTCGAAAGGCTGATCGAACCATACTGACATTGCCGTTTACCGGATAGCCGGCGCCAAGAATCGCAAGTGTCTCTGTTGCGAGATCGGTCGTCCGTTGAAAGGCTTTGATTAGCAGGGGAAGGGCACAAAAGGAATCTCACTGTAGGCTGGTACTTGGAAAACACCAGATGAATTAAAGGAGGGTTTCGACTCTGCGGCAATGACGGAAAAGACATTCTTGACAGCTTTGATCCAAGCTGCGGTAAACATGGAACTGTCCTGGGAATGTTCATAGTACATTCTCGAGATCCTCAGGAATGCAGCCAAGGAGTCAATCTCATACTTGCATTCAAAGACCTTGTTCTTGTCAATCTTTGGCTTCACGACGTCTGCCTTGCCATATTCATTTACTGTTGGCGCGACACCAGACTCCGGGAATGGTTGGAAAGAGTTGCACTGTGGTTAGCATGCCCCGCTGCTGCTTGTAGTCTTACATAAGGAGAAGTGTTGACGAAGTATGCCTGGGACTGAACGGCACCAGCAATCAAAGAAGCCAAAGCACTGTCATTGGCGACCAAATTGTAGTATGGCGTCAATTGAAACGAAGCATCTCTGAGCCATTCTGCGTTGATATCACCAGTAATGACGAAACTTTGAGGATTGGACCTGGAGTTGTTGTGGTACTTGATTGTCGTGTCGAGGGTAGAAGCAACTGTGTTTTCAAAGATACGGGCAATGTCAGGATTGCTAATCATGGCGACCGTCTGGTTGATCATGTGCTCAACTGCATCAGAATGGAAAGTTCTGCATTGCCTGCTTGGCCGCATGTACGCAAGCTTCAAGGGACCCGACGAGAGCGGCTCGTGGCTCACTTTCGAATATTCATTGTAGTCTGGGCAAGAAGAAGCCGATGCAGAAGCACTTGCGCTAGCAGATGACCTTTTGGACACACGCGAACTAGCACTCAATGCGTAAACATGAGAGAGAGACAACTGAAGGGCGAGCAAGCCTTGGATGATATGCATAGTTGAAGCAATTTAATGTGGAGAGTGCTTGACAGGAGGGCATGGCCTTTATATCTTTCAAGATTGCCCAGCTACGGCTGTGTACCAGGTACAAAATATATTTGTCGATCACATGAGGCAAACTTCGAAGGTGGGGTCTACACACATGCCATTTAGCCTTGACAAGATAGTCCGAGTCAGTGGGATAGCCGTTGTCCAACTAGCATGATACTAAGTCTCGGGTGGCCATGACGAAGAGCGTTGAGATGTCCACGCGTATCACCAAGCTGAAAAAGTTCGCGAGACGTTGCTCCGGTAGACAGGGGCGCCAACTTCGGCAAAGCGAACGCATCAAGGCTCCCTCCCGCAGTTAGGGGATCTGCACCCCGAAACAAGCGCTGTTTAGCCTATTAAACCACTACTAGTAGATTCTACATACTGCATAGACGCATGCTGCAGCAGCCCTGGTACGAGTCGGCCTTGATTTGATAGCCAGAACGCCAAGTCTTGAGCGAGTGCAAGATACATGTTATGCAATAAATTTCTTATTGGTTACCTTGAACAATAGAGTCTAAGGTCTTGCGATTTGTCGCTGTCGCTACGCCAAGAACGCATGGGCATCATCTTCAATTGACGAAAAGAGAGAACAGGTATATTAGTGATATCGCCAGGCCAACAACATGGTAGTAGGGCAAGCATTCGTGGACAATCATACCCTACGGAACGGACATCGATGCACCTTAAGTTGACGGATGGTAGCAACGCGTGGCCTGAAGCAAAGGAAGTCTTGCCGTATCCAGAAGAACCTTTAGAAGTATGCAAGGTTCATTGCTACAGCGACAAGCGGATAGGGTTTGCAATGGTCACGCATCAACCAACAATGGCGAACAGCTTTGCTCGTGGCCTGTCTAGACTGTCTCTCAGCATGTCTTTGTCTGCCATCAGGCCGAATCTGGTGCTCGTAGCCTGTACCTCGGCTTCAATGGAGAAGTGCAGCCGTAGTCGTTTAGCTTGGCCTGTACAAAAGCAGCTCAAGTGCTTCTTTGCGTACATTGAGGCTCAAAGCTACGTCAGTCTTCCGAATTCTTTGCCGTTGCGGCATGCCACGAGCGGGAAGGAAAGTTGTCTTGGCCAACGGATTCTGTCAACTTAATTTCCCCCGGAGCCAACTTTTCGCAGCAGATGACGGCAGCCAGCCACTGGGTAGCACAATAGCAGCTTGCTTGACACGCGGCAGATCATACGGACGGAACATCGATTGTTGAAGCGTTGGTCACGGTGACACTGCTGAAAGACAGGACAGGGCACCCTCGTCTTTGGTAGAATCGTGTCTCACCAGTCGTTCCAAGGTTGCCAAATGGAGATTTTGAAAGCTGAAAGTCAGCCTTTCTCGTTGATCAACTCGCTAGAAGCCTAGCAAACAAGCCCTAGCCCGCGTGAACGTAACATCCGCACTGACGTCGCAGTCATACCCTCATCGTTGCCGCACAAGGCAAGTCATTGCTACACGTTGCTCTCTTGCCGGTGTGCATAGAGATTTCTTTCATTTCGCATTGCCATTACTGTACTGCCGTGTCTCAACTCGCAGTACTGTCTAGTTACAAATTGCAGCGATGCTTCATCACTACCCGCTATCTGACTCAGTAAGGACACGTTGTCGTTGACATTCCAAACTCGGCAAGGTGTCATCCGTCCTCGCCCGAGGATGACAAAATAGTTCTTTCAAGATTGCCGGTGGTGCTTGGTGTGAGATTGTGCGTCAGGCACATCAAGGGGCTGGAATTTGACCTACGCAAAAGCGAAGACTATCGACAAACTCCAAGTAACGTTTCGCAATGGCAGCAGAGTTTGATCAGGTGAATTGACATATCATTTTGTCATTAAGTGCCCCGGATGCAAGCATCAGGATGAAGCCAACAATGCTGGCGAGGCCTGCATGTCGCAGTGTCGCTCCTTCGCCTATGGTCCACGAGCTTGAGACCAGAAACTCTCGGTTGTCTCAATTCAAGACAAGCAAGAGGCTACCCTGACAGTCTGACAAGGCAGTCCAAATCATGGTCGTTCTGAGCATGAGCTGTGGCTCGAGAGCTCAAGAGCCATAGACTCGTAGATCATTGTCAGACGCTACAGAGCAAGCTTTCCAAGAAGACCGCTGAGAGAGCATTCGTATGTCCGTAACAAGGTCGTCGATCCATACTAGCCCATAGCAGCGGCTCCATATAAACACAGATTCGAGCTGATGTAAGGAGTCTGACATTTGCATTACGCTTAAGCGCTTCGAGATGATCGTGCTCATCGCGCGTGCGATTCGCGTAATGAGAACGCGCGTGCTTCGATTCGCGTCAGACACCAATATTGTCGGCAGCCGAAAATAGGGAAGACGAGGGAAGGTAGAGAAGTCAGAAAGATGCTTGCTTTATGAATACATAGTCATTAAAATGTCAGACGCCAGCGCTAGAATAATCATCAATGCCGTTAAATCATAGAAGGGATTCATGCGTGATCATCATGATCGGGCAGGAACGGCTGCAAGGCCTGCCGAGTGTTGGAAGGGCTTGACTTTAGCAAGGCGAGACGCTTGCTTCTTAGCTTCCTGTCGATCAATCTTTTCATTGCGAAGCCGAATCACTTCTCGCAACTTCTCCGTCTTGGCGAGCTCCTTGGCCAGCTTGCGGTCTTCCGCTGAAAACTGTACAACGACGGGCATGGGTTGGGAGGTCGGCGACGATGGTGCTGACTTCATAAATGTAGAAAAGTCCATGTCGCTGTTAGTCTCGACGTGCAGGTCGTGTTTTGCCCTAGTGGTGGGAAGTGCGATGGCCTTGATGTGGAGGAAGCTCTTCTTGGACAAGAGGCTCTTAAAGGGGCTTGAATGCGACCAGGTCGCGGCGTGCGTTTCGTGCAGTGTCGTTGAGGAGACATTACTACTGTTGCTGCCCTTGCGCTCCATCGAAGGCGCTGTGAGGGGATAGGAGTGAAAGCCATGCGACAGATTCGGGGTAGTGATGGGTGTGAAGCGAGAGACGCAGGTTGGTGTTGGTGAGAGGACAGAAGATTCAGTCACTGACGGTTGTCTATGACGGCCGCCAACGCTGACGACGCTTGGTGCGTAGAAGACTTCTTCAGGCCTCATCGCTGCCGGAGTTTGACTGCCTTGAAGTGTGGTCCGAGGCTCAGGTGAAGGAGAAGGTCAGTGGTAGTCGTTGTCAGATTTCTTAGGGGAGTTGCTGTTGGCAGGCGTAGAGAAGCTCTTTAACCAGGCAAGAGTGAATCAGCGATGTCTGAGGTGGCCTCCCATCAAAGCCGCATGGCAAGCCGGGATTGTGTCTCTACGTCTCTGGCAGCGAACTTGGCAGCTTGAGTGAGCCTCCCATGTGCCGGAGTGCGAGACATGAAAATTGAACAACGTGGTGCGCGCTCCTTGCCAGCTTCCAGCCACTCACGACGGCGCAAATCGTCTCCGTCATCAGCCAGGAGACCTCGGGCTTTGGGTGCTTCACCGCATCCTGCACTCGACACAGCGGTGCCATCTCAGTGATCTCAGTGATCTCAGTGATCTCAGTGATGCTCCTTCCGGCCCATTAGGTGATGAGCTAGTTCTTGCACTGCAAATTCTGTGTCAGCACGTCAGCTGTGTGCCGCATCCATATTGGCATCCACGCCATCTTCATAGCAGTTCTCCGCCAGAATGTGAAGCCAACTGCTTCTCCGCCACGTCCTGTGCTGGCGCTCATCCATACCCCGGGCCAGATAATAATTGGCAAATGAAATCCCCCCGCTTACGAGCCTGGTGCAGTGCGCATACTTCGTGCGATATATACCCCGGAGAAACCCACTCGTGCCACGAGCTATGTTCTCCGTCCTCAAGTACTTCACTACTTCACGACTGCATCAGGCACTGTCATAGTCTGGCAGGCAGGCCGAGACTTTGACATTTGACAACTGGAGATTGGGGAGCTGATGTCAGCGCTGTCGCTCTTGCATAATTGTTTCCACCGTTCTCAGCTGTACACAATTGCGACTTCTCCAAAGTCATGCTAGGCTGTATTGTAGTACCCAGGGTAAGATTGCAATTGCCAATTGTGACAGCAAAGCAGAGGACTAACTTGTCATCTGATCACCAAAGTGGGATATTCCTTCCCACATGGCGCAAGATCTGACAGGTCTGGCTCGATTGGCGACAGAAAAGCTCGTTACCAAACTTCAGGTTCGCTTTGTTCAGGTAGCTGGACCAAGACTGACACTGAGCAACGGACTTCACGGCACATCCAGGAAATGACCACTTCCGGCAGATGCACGCATTTCATCTCCTCAATGCATAAGTACAGATCAGCCTGACGTATGCTCATCAATCTGAATTGCTACAATCCTATCCTGCTTTTTGCTATAGCGGGGAAGAACCACGCCCTCAACTCCACCTTGAAAATCTTCCCGCAAACATCTTTTGCTCAGTCTTCTTGGTCGGCTGACCGGATCCATTCGCATCGGTCTTCTTCGCCGTTGTTGCTGGCGGCGCAGTCTTGGTCTTGGGTGGCACTAAGGGCCCGTACATGGAAATAGGCATCGGCGTCCTTGGCTTTTCCTGTTTCGCCTTTGAACTCGCACCAGCTGTCGATCGACTGGCAATAGACGGCGTTGAAGAAGATCCAGCCGCAGAAAACCCTTCCCCTCCTGTCAATGCAGGCGACCTTTCTCCCGAATAGATGGGTTCTGTTTGATGCCTTGCGGGCAACGTCAAGGCAGAAGGCGTTCGTTCGCCAATCATGGGAGCATTTTCATTCCCAAACGCACCAGAAGGAGTCGTTGCTGAGAGCGGAATAGACCTGCGTCGCGCTCCATGGACTAGACCGGCATCGACCGTGCCAGAGGTACTGGTCGAGGCAATCGATTCTGAGCGCTCTGAGCGTGCTTGCGGTGATCCTTCGCCAATGGAGCTTGGAACCTGGCCAGGTGTCATTGGAAGGTTTGCACCTTGGCTGAGCTTGGCCTCTCGTTCTATCGCGTGGTGGGCCGTCAACTCTGCAATCTCCAATTTGGCGAGTGTTTCATCGAGCTGAGCTTCCAGTGCACTATATCGCTTTCGCAAGATCGCATGGCGGTCTCGGAGAGCCTCATGCTCATCGGCTTGCTTTGATTTTGCATGGGCCAGCATCTCTGCAATCAATTCGGGTTTCACCATAGCAGTCTTGACTTGCAAGGGGATCACTTCCTGTGAAGTGACTCGACTTGCTTCTTCCTGCCTAAATGCGGCAAACTCTTGCTTGACGGCCTCCAACGCAAGTTGAGAAGCCTTGGCCCTTGCCACCGCCTCTGCCACACGCTCCTTCTCCATACGCAGTTGAATTTCTTGCACTTCCGCCTCTTTCATCCGTTGCTTTAACAAATCAATGTTTTGCTTCAACTCGCGCGTTTCCTGAATCTCTGGCTCGAGTACTTGTAGCTGTTGACGTAGATTGAGTTGTACACCCTCTGCAACACCCAGGCTATATCGCATACTCTGAACATCTGCCCGCGCCTCTTCGAGTGCCGTGCGCATTGACTTTTCCGTACTTGTCCAAACTGTACGTTCTTGTCGTAACAGCTTGATACGCTCATTCAGCGTTGCCTCGTAATCAAGTCTGTTCGCCTTACTCGTGGTTGTTTCATTTCGCAGGCGTTGTAAGGCACTCTGTAGATTCGCCACTTGTGATTTCAGCGCCTTGGTGGTATTATACAAATTCTGCCGTTCCGTCTCAACAGCTGCATCAGCGATATTCGAGCGTTGAAGACGTCCGATGTGTTGCAAGTGCTGCTGTTTCAAGTGTCGCTCGAAATGCAACTCGTTACGTAGTAAGAGAACTTCTCGCTGATAGTAGGAAACGTCGGCGTGTGGCTCATTCTCTAGCGCAGTCGTGGTGGACGGGGAATGGTCCAATAACTTTTCGTGAACATGCAGAATCTCTGTAAGTGCGACAGACGGTCTCCTGCCACTTTCACGACGGGATAACGATTCACCTGCGCTTGAGGTGCGGTATGGTGTTGGACCAAATGCTGGACTTGCGAGTCGTGAAGCAGCAGGTGGAATGTCCACAGAATCGCCAGACATGAAGGAATCCATCATACTGAGATTGGCAGAAGGTGCATCGTCCGTTTCATCGATAGGTGTTAACTTCTCATCGTACGTTCTGGAAGCGTCTAATGAAACAGGCGTCACATCATCATCTGCAGTGTCCATGTGCCGAAGAGTTTGCAGCTTGGATTGTGCATCGATGTTGATAGTGTCGAGCGAGATGCACAGCGCAACGACGTCAGACGGTTCCATCTTCATCCAGCGCGATACGTCCGATACTTCACTATCGAGCGTCAATGTCGAAAGGTTTGGGTGTAGCAAGTGTCGTCGTATAAGAGGCTCAGCGCGGTTTTTGATGAGTTCATCATCGAAGAAGTCTTCGAGCGCTTCATTGGGAGCGAAGTTGTGCGCTTGGAGATAGAGACTCGGTGCTCTGAGATAGTCGAGGAGATTGATCGGATAAAGGCCGTACAGGAACGTGAAGTACTGTGCAGATTTTGGTGGCGTGGAATGGACAATGTCGAAAGAAGCGTCAAGTCGTTGCCATCCACCAGATAGTGTTGATGATGCTTCCGGTGCTTTCTCGTTTTCAGAGATGCTTTGCGATGTTTCTACCAGCATGGCTGCCGTTCTACGCTGTACAGCACCAATGCGATCCCAGCACAAGATGCGACCAAAAATCTGAAAGCAGCGCGGTAGAATCCGACCAAGCTTATCAGGGATATGTGGCAGCATCATGATGAGGATGGTGAGAGCTAGTGAAATGACAGATGTCGATGCATCGTGCTCGAGACATAGCAGCAGTGTATCCAACAGTGGCGTTTCGTAGCATGTATAAATGTACTGTGTCTGCAGCCGAACAAACGTCGAGAGCAGCGTCAGGCATTGCAACCGATTGTGCTTGTTCTGAAGGTGCGGTACGATGGTCTCGAAAAAGTCTTTGGTCCGTCGGCGAGCATAGGCCACGAGACAAATCTCCAGATTGACAGCGACATTGTCTAATTGCTGGCTCTGCGCAGTAAAGTATGCTTCAAGCATACACCGCTTGATGCGCTCAGCGGTCGCATTACGCTGCTTGAATTCAGACTCAGCCTCATCGTCCGATACAACCATCATGTCGAGACAGATATCCTTTGCATCTTTCAACGTTCGCTTCGATTGCTCAATATTGCCAATAATAGGCCCAATCATGGCGTCCCACCAATGAACACATTGTTCAGCATCCAGAATCATTTGATGTCGCAAAAGCCGCAGGACGTGTAGGAAGGCGGCATTGCGATCTGTGCCTCTAATATGCTCTTTATGAACGGCACAGAGCTCCTCATGTAGCCTCGTGCTGTCAGACTCGCCTGGATGTTGATGCTTATCCAGGTAAGTCTGAATGACTTGCAGCAGATCGGGCGACAGCGCGATTTGGGGTTGCGCAAAGGCGGCATGGAGTGCTCTGCCAAGACTTGCAAGAGACCCGCTCATGGAGTGCTCGCGGGGAAAACTGCTGGTCGTATCAGTCTGTGCGACTAGTCTTGCATCGTGTCTTGCATTCTACACCCACTGCGTACTCAGCAAGACTGGTTGAGGGTGATGGTTGTGGATGCCTGGTCGCGTCTTTGAGATTTTGGCGGCGAATCCGAGAGAAAGGCGATCAGATGGAGGGGCAGCACACACTCTGTTCCGCTTGTTCTGCTGAAGTATAGACGAGCAAGACGAGCAGGACGAGTAGTATACACTGACCACTTGTGAGATGAAGGCCTCCAGGAGAAGTCCTTGAAGAAGTCCTTGAAAAGACGAATCGGATGATAAGTGGACTTGAAAAGGGCAGCCTGATTAAGGGCAGGCCCGTAGCCTCACTTTCGGCTTCAGCCCACTGGTAATAGCTCCTTCAGTATGCATCAGTAAGCAACGTCTGTTATTGCCCCTCAAGCTTGCCCACCTCAGCCTCTGTGACCGAGCAAGGCGCCATCTGAACATTTGCATTTCCGTCGCGTCTTTTCTGGTCGCGTCTCCCTCTACAAAGCTCAACAAGGCTCCTGCTGTCAAGCAAGATCAAGAAGAGCAGCCATTATGTCCTACAACGACAACGGCTACAGCCATAACAACTACCAGTCCAACGGCGGGCCCAATGGTGGCGGCTACGGTGGTGGTGGAGGAGGCGGCGGCGGCTTCTCAGCATCACAAACAACCCCCGGTGGTAGCGACAAGAAGACCTCTAGCACCGTCCTCCGTCCAGTCACCATCAAACAGATCCTCGATGCCTCACAAACACACCCAGATGCACCATTTCAAGCGGATGGCGTAGAAATCTTGCACATCACCTTTGTTGCAAAAGTCGTGAACGTCTCTTCTGCCTCAACGCACATCACCTATAAATTCGACGATGATACGGGCGTCATTGAGGTGAAGAAGTGGATCGATGCCGATGCAGCAGACAATGTCATTGAGATCGAAAATGGCATGTATGCGCGTGTCCTTGGCAATATGAAATCCTTCAATGGGAAACGCTCTGTTGCTTCAACCGCGATTCGTAAAGTAACGGACGAGCAGGAAGTTGCGTATCATGCGCTAGAGACGAAATACGCTTCACTCTACCTGACGAGGGGTCCACCAGATGATGGCTCGGGCGGTGCAAATGGACAAGCAGCAGGCGCAGGTGCACAACATGGTCAAGGCAGTGGTCTGGGAGAAAAGGTACAAGATGAGTTACGCCACCTCGATGACTTTAGTCGCAAGATTGTCGAGGCGATTGTCAAGAATACCGTCAACGAAGATGGTATTCATGTGCGCACGCTGACGGGCTTGATGGGTGGTGGAGGTGACATACTGGCGACAATTGAGGCGCTCAAGGAGGAAGGCATCATTTACACCACCATTGATGAAGACCATGTCAAGACAACCATGGAATAGGCTTTGTATATCTAGGCGGAAAAGCAAGAAACAACACATGACATGCAATAAATTTGAGGGGTTGGGCGGATAGCGAAACAAAAAATGCGTTAAGGTGGCATTTGGCTGTCCATCATCTAGCTACTTTTCGTAATTCAAGACGCACCAGGTC
Source organism: Protomyces arabidopsidicola (assembly GCA_003568695.1). Lineage (NCBI taxonomy): Eukaryota > Fungi > Ascomycota > Taphrinomycetes > Taphrinales > Protomycetaceae > Protomyces > Protomyces arabidopsidicola. The sequence continues at coordinate 356,236 of QXMI01000222.1, forward strand.
GGTAAATATTCATGCTGGACTCTCGTTTCGGTGGGCCAGGTCTACCAGGTCTCGTTGGCGCTTGAATAGCTGGCACGCTGACGGGTGCAGCCTTAGACATTCCTTCGGCATACGTCTGCTGTGGTGGTGATTGTCGTTTACCAGTCTTGGGCGTTTCAGTGAAAGCCACAGAAGAGACGGGTGCATGTTCCACATGACGACTACTGCTTGGCTCACGCTGATTCACAAGCTGGCTAGCACGACCACGAGGTTGCTCGCCTTTGGATTGTGGGCCAATTGGTTGTGGTGGTGTTCCTGGACTCGATGGCACGACAGGCGCTTGACTTGGTTGTAGCTGTTGTTGTTGCTGATGCTGCGGTGGCTGACTTGACTCCCGCTGTTGTCCAGCACCAACCAAGGCCAAATAGCCATACATAAAATTGGACAACAACACCTGATGCAGCAACGGTCGCCGAGAGTTACCCAACTTCAAATGCGCCATGCGATAGATAGCACGCTCCAATTGAATCGGGAACCTTGAATAGAAATGAGGTTCATGCAACGGCGGACGTACCGTTCCTTGAGGTTGAGGTGGTCGAGCAGGAACCGTCATGACTTTTCCACCGCCATACGCCGTATCTACTTGCAAATTCACTTCCTTCTCCTTCTTCTTGCCGCCGAAAATGCTCGAAAATAGATTGGTTGATTCTTTTCCAGTCTCCTCCGTTGCGGAGGTGACACGCTTCAATTGTCTTGTTCCACTGGCAGCACCTGCACCCAATACACCTGCTTGAACGACACCCGTTGCTGGTCTCAAGTGCTTACTCTTTGAACGATCTTCCGTACCAAATAATTTGCCCCAACCAGAGGACTTTTTCGCTCCAACATCCTCAACGCTCCCTTGCCGCGGCTTCTCAGGACTAGGACCTTGCTGTTGTATAGCAGACCGTGCACTGGGACCTAGCACAGCAGCATTGACGGGGCCAGAGGATATGGTTGATGAGACAGCTGCACCAGACATAACAGCACGTGTAAGTGACGCCGCAGAAAGCTCCCGCTTAACACCAGGCCGCGCTCCTTCTTGTTTTCCAGGTTCAGTATGGGGTGGTGTTGATGAAGGAACACCCGGTATGACGCTTGCTGGCAAACTTTCTGCACTACCAGCAGAAACGGGTTGTGAGGTAGTGGCGAGAGGTTGTCTTGCTTCTTGCTCGGCGGAACGTCGATCATCCCCAACAATCTCAGACGCAGGCCGTACAGTATGACTCGTCTGATCTCGTGCAAGAGGCGGCGAGACGTGAAACTCATCCGCTGTACTCGGCCGTGTCCGGAATTCATCTGCTGTTGTAGGTCGTCTCCGTCCCGGTTCGTCACTTTGACGCCCTTGTGTTTCCCGCTGTTCGAGGTATAGACTTGCCGCTGATGCTCCGAGTTGCATGGCTTCATCGTAAAGAGGACTTGGTGGCCCAAGAATCTGTGTTTGTCGGTGATCACTTTTCTTGCGATGCACACGCTTCGTCACTTCAGTCGTATCGCGTTGGACGTCTTGCTGCTGCCGACTAGGTGACAACTCTGTTGATTGCTGTAAGAGGTATGGTTCAGGATCAAGTGCACCAGGCGATACCACTGGATCGCTTGGCTCTTCCGCTTCAGCGCGTGTGATGGTCGACTTCCCAGGTTTTCGGTATGAACCGCGGCCTTTGCCCGTTCGTGCTGCACGTCGTAAAATTTGTCCAGGAGGGGGTACCAAAATAGGCGCATCTTCTGACGTTGTTGAAGTGGGAGTGGTGGGATCATTGAAGTCGCCACTATTGGCACGCTGAAGTGACGTTTCACCGAGTCGAGCGAATCCTTGAACGGCAACGGGCGAATGTGCTTTCGATCGCCTTCTCGCAAGATCTGGTGCAGCATCGCGATACTCTTCCGCATGCTGTTCCGTCACTTGCCGTGACAACAAGGAGCCTGACCTGGATAGGCCACGTTTAAGGGAGGGCGAACGAAAAGGACTGCTACTGTCGAGGAGATCGAACTGAGAGTCTCGCCGTTGTACAAAAGATTGCCATTCTTGAGGCGCGATTTCTGGATGGATACCGGCCGGTCTAGCATAAAATGCGTTAGCTGTGTTCCTCATCCTAGAGAGACGCTTACACCCAGTACAGACTGTCTCCAAGGGTATCGTCGTCATTGCCTGGAGAACCTTGCCCCGGTGCAAGGTCAAACGACTGCAACGGAACATCCGGGTCGACATTGTGGTTATTGGAGACATCGAGCGACAAGCGACGGAGATTTGCCAAATTGCGGAGTTCTTGCGCAACATTACTGGAACTGAGAAAGCCGTCCTCTCCAGCAGCTTCAGATGATAGCTGTCGTAGGCCTGCTAGATCATTTTGCGAAACGGGACTATTCCCGCTATGGCTCGTACTAAGGCCTGGTGTATAGCTGGTCGGCAGCGATTGGCCTTCGAGCGACAAACGGTATAGATCAATGTAGTGCTCTACATCTCCATCGCTTGGTTGGCGGGGACGTGCTCTTTCAAGTTCTCTAGCTTCGTATGCATGTCTAGTCACTTCATTGGAGGCCATATGCGCAATCGTCACACGCGCCAGAAGACGTGGGTCTTTGAGATCCCGCTCTCTCGTTTTGCAAATGGAGTTCTACTTGACTCGGTCGCGCTGCTGAATAGCAGTAGAGCAGCGGACTGCGACTATTGCTGGGAGCTCATGACGCCTGCGCGCCTATTCGAGGTGAGTACGATGGAATGGACGGGGTGTACAACAGATGATCCCGAATCTGGAGCTGGATTGCAGCCGTGTGGTAGAGAGCGATTTCACTTGAGACCACTGAGGGTGTGTGCTGGTCAAGACGGAGGCGGGCCTGTCTGCCTTGGCCTGGTCCTGTAGCTGGCTGAGTGTGTGGGTGTGTCAGGGTGTCTCTTGCTGTGGTGAAGCGCCAAAAAGTCAAATTTGGAAGACGAGCTACAGAGACTCGACCAGCTACGACTGACTGGCTAATACTGGTCTGTCATTCATCAACAGGCAAGCATGGCGGCAGCAAAGGTAGCCAAGAAAGCTGCAAAGGCAGCCACAGCAACAGCAGCAGCAGCAGCATCGGGCCCCAAACAGCTCCTTTCGAGACAGTACAGACCCCCAGTCTTTCAACAGACGGTCATCCTCTCCGACGGCGCGTCCTACCAGCGCTACACCACCTCACCGAGAGATACATTTAGGCTCTCAAAGGACATCAGAAATGCACAACTATGGAATCCAAATCTCGGGAAACGCTTGTCCAATGAAGAATCTGGACGTATGGCGCGTTTTGCGAATCGCTTTTCAGGGTTTAATGCGAGTACGGAGGGGTCGACCAAGGTTGCTGGTGGTGAAGCTGGCGAGAAGGAGGGGAAGCAAGCGCAAAAGCAAGAAGACGCTGATGATCTGGATTGGATGGTGGACGCAGGTGCACGAGCAGCTCCCAAGATGTCTGAGCGAGAACTGCGCGAGTCAACACGGAAGAAGCCTGCAAAGGGTAAGAAGTAGAGGACGAGCGTTCACTACGATGGATAGGCATACATGTATATTGCATAGCGACAGTTGACCTTTTCAGGAAACAATTTACAGACGTATAAGGAAGCAGCTCACCAGGCACGCATGTAGCCCGAGCTGCGAATTTCAGCGAGCAATGCATCAGCTCGACCATGCGCAGCTGTTACGAATCGTGTTGCTTCAGGGTGGCCATCGAGCATTGCATTGATGCACGTCAAAAGCTGAGCATCCCAATTTGCTTCATCATCATCGAGAGCAAGATGCTTGTGCTTTGTAATGGCCTCTCGCAATTGCTCCAGATGCTTGATTGCAAATTCCTCATGCTCGTGGAAACCGAGGATGTAAAAGAGACTCAATGTGCTCATGGCAAAAAAGTGATGATTGAAGGTCGTGAAGGGCGTTGCAGAATGTGGCAACACAGCAGAAACACGCATCGCATGTTCCTTGACAAAGTCAATATCGATCTCTTCCGTCGCCAATGCTGCTACCAACGCCACGTGCCATAATCCAATGTGCAACAAGTTTGACTGTCCCCAAATCGGCTCAACCGCCGTGCGAAAGGCATTCAACTCACCAATTGTCTCCTTGAAGTCCTTGGCATTCAAGAGAGCCAAATCTGGCAAGTCTCGCATCGCTGTATGTAGAGACATACGCGCATGCAATTTACTAATGAGCATACTCATCGTATACAGATGCATCGTTGCTGGGCCTAACAGATCCACCGTTGGCGGGAACGGCACTTGTAAGTCTGGTATCATGAGCGGATGCGCATGACCAATAGCGTGCCAGCGGTCCATAATAACCATGATGTAGTACAATCGCCTTAGCCGCCAATATTCCGCTGCAGTCTGCTTCACGGGCTCAATCGAATGCACACGTAAATCCATGGCCAGTGAAATGGAACCGGCAAGCCAATGTGTGAATGTATGACCACACCGACCAGGCATCTTTTGCATGCCCCGCTGATCCGCTTCAATGGCTAAAATAAGAGATACCTGCAAATGCACAATTCTATCATGCGTTGATTCTCGGTCTTTCGTCGCTGTGTATTGCAGCAAAAAGCGTTCCGCCAGTAGTGCGTCGATACGTTGTGGTGTTCGCATACGATCTACTACGCTATAAGTAGCGAGCAGCAATGCAGATCGTAAGAAAGGGTGTGTGACTTTCAAATAACCAGGTAAAGTGTCTGCATCTCGTGCGAGAATGGGCAGTGTCGTTTGATGCAGCAGGTACCATCTATCCAACGACGATTGGTTGTACTCGACGAACACCGGCAAGGCTTCAAGTTGCAGTGATGGTGGCGGCATAGGCAGCATGTTCTCAGATCGCCGTCTTGATTGTCCTGATGTTCGTCTCATCGATTTGGGTTTTGACTCTAAAGGTTTCGATTGAGGCGCCTGGGGTTGTCTCAGCTGGGGATCTAGCGCTGCATTACTCATCATGGCAACTTGTGCATCTCGAATCGGGTCAAAGCGACCATTATTTTGGTTCATGCGACGTTTGAGCTCCTCGGATTCTGGGGAGTCTTCCTCGCTCTGATCTTCCTCATCCTCTAATTTCCGCTTGAGCTTACGTCCCTTTGGCGGTCCACGCTTGAGGGGTTGTCTTGTGTACTCACAGGGACGACCATGGCAGTTAGAGCAGTTCAGTTGTCCAGGCTCAGTATTGCATTTTAGCTTCTTCAATCGACAGTGATCACACGCCCGACTTGACTTCTTCTGTGGCACGCCATAATTCGTCCCATTTTGTGTTATTGTAGCAGTAGCAGCACTCGGTGCAGCAGAGACGGAACTCCTGCCCTGCGTCACAGAGTCTGGTTGGGTTGGGTAGCTATCGAGGGACGCACCCACGCCGTTGCTAGAAGGTTGCATTCCCTCACTCTGACTCCGTATCGGCCGCAAGTGTCCATTATGTTGGTCGAAACTGGACTCACGATGCAACATGTTGTCGCCACCATGCAGATCATAGCGCATGCCGTTCATGCTGTTGCTTGCAACTCTACTGGTGCGCAACGGGGGCCGGGAGTAGTTGGTGGCTTTAACAAAAGACCAGTAACAAGCTGGACATATAACGGACACTCGTGATACTTTCTGGGAGAATATAGACGCGAATTGCAGATATACCGAGTCGTGAGGCTCCTGGACACTTGGCGACTTTGTTGCGTCTGCGAGTTTGTGGAGTTGCAGCGAGGGAGAGTAAGCCCGAAAGCGGGCAGTCACAATCAGGAGCAGCGCATTAGATACAGTTCTAGCTAACAGATCTGAGTCACGACTCCTGCAGCTACAGTCTCGCCTTCCCGGCGTAGGATGACACGGCCAATGTCCTTATTTGCACTGAACGGCTCTAGTGGTAAAACACCACGCACGAGCTCAATCTCCATGACAGCCTGTGTGTTTCCCACTACATGCCGTACCTTTTTTAGTGCTTCGTCCTTGTCTGAATTAGCTCCGACAGCTGACTTGCCGGCTACCTCCAGGGATTTAATAACTCCAGGCACATCAGAGCGGCCACGGTGAATAATGATGGAAGAACCAGTCAGCAGTGGACGAAGCACTTGGAAGGTAATGACCCGTGCTTTGAATCTGGTCGCGTTATCGAGTGGCGCATCAGCATGGCAAAGCACGTCGCCAGTGCGGAGATGCATCGGATCAATTTGTGACAGCGTCAGTGTCGCAGTATCTCCTGCAAAAGCAACCTCTTGTAGGGAACTGCCTACCAAGACCGATTTAACCATTGCAAGTTCTTTGCTCGGCATACATAGCACAACATCATCCTTCTGCACTTCGCCACTGCAAATCCTTCCAGTCACGGCAATGTTGCTAGAATTTGGCGATGACTGAATATCTGACAGCATCAATCTGAACGGGCCATGATCATTGCGAACTGTTGCCGGGACGGCTTCCATCTCTTGTAGCAGGCTTCTACCCTTGTACCATGCTCCAAGCGCGCTCTCAGCAGGTTTTGTTACGTTAATGCCTGACAAGCCACTGCATGGCACGAATGCCAGATTCGCCGATTCAAAGCCAGTCTGTGTCATAAATGTTGAAAGTTGCACCTGGATATCGTTAAAGCGATCTCGAGACCAGTCGATATTGTCTAGCTTGTTAACAGCCACAAGAACACGCTGAATGCCGAGCGCTCGAATGAGGATCGCATGCTCCTTGGTCTGCCCAGCGGCGTCAAAGCCAGACTCAAATGCCCCGGTCGATGCATCAATCACCAAGACTGCAAAATCTGCTAGGGAAGCACCTGCAATCATATTCGGCACAAAATCCTTGTGTCCAGGGGCATCAAGGATTGTAAACTCGCTTGCCTCCGTCTCGAAAGAATTTGTGGCAATATCAATGGTGACACCACGCTGACGCTCTTCTTCACTGCTGTCCATGGCCCATGCGAAGGCGAAAGAAGACTTCTGAATTTTTTCCGACTCCTTCTTGAGCTTTTGCATACTGCGCTCATCAATATGGCCCAAGTCGTACAACAGCCGGCCAAAGAGGGTCGACTTGCCAGCATCGACATGACCAATCACTACGAGCGAAAGGTGCTTTTTGGCATCATTACTAGGTCGTCCTTTGCGTGCTCTGTTTGCCTTTTTGGGTATTGGGGTGTCCTCTGCTGCAACTTCTACATTGGCCACAGTAGGTGCTGGTGTCACTGCCTTGCTCATGCCTATTCGTTAGTCTCGTATTCCTCCAGATTAACTTTACCTTTGCTGCCTTGCTGGGCTTTGCGGACAATATCATCTGGACTAGGTTGAGAAAACGACTGCTGCGCTTGTACGAGATTCTTGGGTGGTGTCACTGAAAAGACTTGGTTAGCATGTCCCATCGCAGTCTGCTTTTGTATGCTGTAAGTGTTCTCCTCTTGCGCACGAGAGATCGTCGTAGCAAATGCAGAGGGTTCTGCAAGTTCCACATCTAACTGAGAAACAGATGGAGTTGGTGCGTCCTCCGCAGACTTGGTTTTCTCCAGCTCAATGATTGGTTCAAGAGGTTGAAGTTCTTCGCAAACTTGAGCTGGTTTCAGTTGAGGTTCTACAACAGGCGCAGTAGCGGCTGCTTTCTTCTTCGCAGCACGATCTTTGGCGAGCTGTTGGAGCTTACTTAACTTCTTTGGCGGCTCGACGAGCTCAACCTCAGCAGATTGATTAAGCTCTTTACTGTTCACCTCTTTCCGACGGTCTAGTGGAAGGGCGTCTTGTTCGAGTTCTTGGAAGCAGCATGTGAGCGTGTCTTTCTAATGATGATGCCAGACAAGCCTGGCATACGCGCGTTCCTCCTCGCGAATCGAGCATCATCGTTCTCCTTCTCCAGCGAGGAGGAGCCAGCATACAGACGAGCAGGGGGAATCGACTTACCTGTGCTTGCAGCATTACCAGCTGGTTTTGCTTTAGCTTTGGAAGCATTAATCTTTGCTTGTCGCTTCGCATGTTGCTCTATCATTGTTAGCGTTTGCAACATGAGAAGCATCATACCGAGCAGATAGTTGGTTGATTGATCTATGTCAAAGTAGTAGTACCACGCGGTATCCCTGACTTCCTTGATCGCGAAGCCGTCTCCCAACCTTTCAGTGATGGCATCTACCGCCTGATCCAGACGCTCAGCTTCCTCAGGCGTCATCGCATCGCCGCCCGCTTCATCGTCAAGCAGGGCCTCTGTATCTAGGTTCCGCACATCTCTGTGCCGACTCATTCTGGTCGTGTGGTCGTTGTGAGGTCGACCTCTCAAGTGAAGTCGCGCGATTATGTCATGAGCGCAGCCATCTACGGAGACCACTTACAACTGCTCAAGCTCAAGCTAGTCAGCTGCAATTGCCACAGTATTCAGTATGGCGGGTCATATTCTATGTAGCCCAGGCTCGTCAGGTCTCTCTTTAGCCCTAGCGAGACAGCTGCTGCAACATACGAAACAGCCGCTTTTTGCAACGGCGCGTAAGGACTTAGACGCTACCAAGCAGAGGCTTCTGGAAGGTCTTGATGTCGAAGCATCGCGCATCACAATGCTGCAGGTAGATTACAAGGATGAAGCCACAGTGTCTGAAGCCGCTTCACAAATGAAGCAACAGCTTGGTAAGGATGGGTACCTGCGCTTGGCGCTCATCACGCCTGGTGTCCTGATCAATCCAGAGAAGACTCCAAAACAAATCAATTACGATGAAGCGCTCGAGACGTTCAAGATCAATACGCTAGGTCCAATGTTGGCCATCAAGCATTTCAGCGATTTGTTGCCAAAACGTGGTGCAAAGCTGTCGCAGGAGGACGGCCTCCCGAGTGATTTGGCAGTTTTTGCAATCATGACCGCTCGTGTAGGCTCCATCGCTGACAACAAGCTTGGCGGGTGGTTTGCCTATCGCGCAAGTAAAGCGGCGTCAAACCAGTTGTCGAAGACCTTGCAGAACAACCTGCAGATGACCAAGAGGCCTGCAATTTCGGTGACATTACATCCAGGCACTGTCAAGACGCATCTTTCGCGCGAATTTTGGGAAAGCACTAAGGAAGAAAAACTTTTCTCTCCAGAGTTTAGCGCTGGAAAGCTTCATGAGGTTCTTCAACATTTGACGGCAGATTCTGGTGGTCGGCAATTTGACTGGAAAGGCGAACAGATCCCATATTGAGCATCTCTACTTCTTTGGATTACGCATGCCAAGATCCTTCAGCGTCCCCATGTGTGTATTTGTGACTTTGTGACGCCGCGCTTTGGGCTTTTTCTGCTTTGAGGCATCGCCCGGTCTTTTGTGCACCACAGTCATTGGATCCACACTGGTAGGCTTTAAACCCAAACTTTCCAGCTCGCGGGGCAGTTGATCCCGACCAGGAATAGCAGAATCGAGATAGATGTCGATAAATTCTTTGTCAATGTTGGTCGCATCGTCCAGGGAACTCGGCCAGACGGTCTTTGGACGATCATCCTTTCGATTGCGTATCAAAAGCACTTGTCCTTCAGCTTCCAGCCGATCAAGTTCATCGTAGCAACTTGGCCAACCTTCCTTGAGATCCTTGACAACCAGGCCTTGCGAGACGGTCTGAGCATCCAAAAGCGCCAACAACTGCGGCGCGCTCCTGACATTGTAGATTGGCCGAAAACGATACAAGCGTGTCTCAGGGTCATAGGAGATTCGTTCATTCCTACGAAGCACATGTTCCAAAGCTGGTGTGATGGGTTTAGACAAGTAGTTTTCCAGCTCTTGCTGCGTCTTGCCTTCCAAATTGCGCTTTAAATACTCGAGGGAATATTGCATTTGAGAAAGCATATGGTTGCCTGTGCCTTCATCGTAGTAGACCATCTGAGCAGGCTTGATCTTCTTCCTTAGCGGCTCATCTGTACCATGCGAAGCTCCTGGCGACGTCGCCGCCGAAGATGGACGACCTGCAAGAGGTTGCGTTACACGGAAGCGAGGCAACACTTCAGCATTCTTCTGCTGCTTCTTCATTTGAGCGAGCCCTACAGAGAGCGACGACATGATCAGAGCGTATGTATGCAGCAATAGATAGCTAGAGAGAAGTGGTGAAGCGCAATGGCTTGTGCCCGTTCGCACTGCTGCAGTTCAGCTGGAATATGCTGCAGACTTGTCCGTTGATTGGGAGTGATGTTGAACTTAGCCGAACATTCTCAATTTCAGATGGAGCCAGCTGCAAGCCGTGTTCTGTTCGATCTAAGGGGTACGTCGTACGTAGTAGTACTCATCTACCAGCTCGTTATGAACTTTCATGTATTTCCTTGCGCCGTTTGTCTAAGACACTCGTCACAACACCTGAGATGGCGCCCTTGCGCGGTTGACCGAGGTTGAGGACAATTCCATCGGAATGATGGCACTCGCCTGTCTTCGATGCGTAGGTCCAATTCAGACAAGCTACTCGCTCTTTGTTTTCTTGACAAAGATTTCGGCATTGCTTTGCCTTCAATTCTTCGGAGTTGCCGCCGCCGATGAGAGTCACCTTCAGAAGCGGCTGCTCCTTCGGTTCAGTCGTCTTGGGCATGGCACGACGCTCGCTGGGCAGTGGATCTGACTGTTTCATCGAGTGACTGTGGTCTACTTTTTGCTCCAACTCTGTAGCATCCATCTCCTCCAACAGATCCCGGATCCAAAATGGATGATTTCGTTGCTTGATCATTGAATGTAAAGACTGCATGTCGGCCGGTTGCATGTGATGGACGGTAAAGATAGGCTCGCAAGCATCCAATATGGCCCATCGCACATCCGCCAGGGATTCCATTGAACCTCTTCTTCAAGATTTGGTCAAGGTAGTTTCCTAGTGCATTCAAGTGGACAGCCATGTTGTAATCACCATAGATGGTAGTCAGGCCGGCATGCATTTTGTCAGCATAGCTTCGGTACTCGAAAAGTCTTCCCATAGCACCATCACTTAAGAGAATACCACTGCCGCCTTGCGCAAACATTGTTATGCCGTGTCCCGTCTCCGCGCCAATGTAGTATGGTATATGGGAATCACGCTCAGCCAGCGTAGCAAGGATTGATGGAAAGTGCAGGTACGTATCATCATCAATGATGATCCACCACTTGAAACTTCGCTTCTCGCGGAGCATATGGTAGCCGAGATCTGCCGACATGGACTATTTGAGAATGTCGAGCTTCCAGCCATCATTGTGCAAGCCTGGCTTGCTATACAACAGATGCCTGGTATCACTATCCAAATTTTGGATCTCATCATAGAACTTCTTCTGCGCTGATTTATCGAAGTGTTCGGGCATCCTCTCAAGAAACGGTCTTAAGGCATCGTGCACAATGTGTCCTGAAATATCAAACTCGCGATCTGCAAGCAGACAATCAATAAGCATAATGAGACGAGTCTAAGTCTCGACCGGCCCATGCTGATGATCAGAGGAAGCGTCACCAAGGAGTCAGATTGATGCGTCAGAGGGGTTCGGCAATATTGATAGCGTCCACCAGAAGTCTTGCTCAAATTAAGGTAACCGTGATATTCAGTTGTAGCGTATAATCTCGCTGTATGCTGTCTGTAATTCAAGCCGAGACAAAACAGAAACATGCGAAGCGGTGAGTTCTTTTAGGTTTAGCACCTCCAAGCGGACTGAGTGCGTCTGGAAGGCACAGTTCAATTTTCTCAACAAGAAGCTTGCTTGTATTTGAGGTTCACTGCTGAAATGGCGCCGACTTGAACATTGCAATGTCGCGCACAAGGAGTAGTGTGGCTGTAGCAATCAGCGTACTGGACCTGCTCTTGACGTGTGGATGTGCTCGTAAAACAAGATGTGAATGTGTTCCTCCTCCGACTGTATGAGAAGCGCATCGTATCCGTTTCATGCCACGCGTGCGTCAACAATGGCATGCTTCACCACACCCCTGAGCATGGTGTCCCTACGACTGGATGCGAGCTCAGCAAACATATCTGGATCTTGGCTTGACAAATACGTCCTCTTTAGCCATTGTCTGCGGGTCAGATAATTTGACAAGGCTCAGCCTCAAATAGAAGAATTTACAAAAGAAGTTGTATGTCTATGCTTGCCTCTCTGGCATCCCCTACTGTAACGACTGGGCTGAGATGGGTGTAGAAGCTGATTCAATCAGCACGAGGAACTAGGCAGGGCAGGGTGAGGCCACGTCGAAGACACTAGTCAACAGGAAAGATAGAGATAAGACTACCAAAGCACAAAGTTGGTGAAACGAGATCAAAGGCAGCAGAAGGCTGTCCTTTTATGTCCATCAGCTAGACTAAAGCAAGTATCTGGTGAAGATGTGAAACAAAGGACTTGACGTTTCAGGCTGTTGCCAGAAACGGGCGACGTGGTTGGGCACAAAGCGAGTATCGCCGGATAAAGGTCGGATTAGTACTAGTGCGGCAGGTAGCTGCCGGGAACGGAGGTTGGTATACTTACGAGGACGTGGCTCGTAGTTCTGAGCGTTGGACTAACTCATCGGGTGTTGTAGTGGTGGACAAATCAGGTGTTGATGGCTGGGTCTGTGACATAGTGCGTAACCGAACCGGGTGCTGGTGTACGGATCCGTGAAACCTACCAGTAGCACGGAGCTCGTCGCCATTCAGATAGGCGTTCTGCCAAGATTCCGGAAATCGCACCTTTTCTCGGTCTGCCAGTATTGAGCATGAACCAATCTGCCATATAACAGTCGCGCGTCTCTGGAATATATGTCCAAGTAATACAACCTTTGCTCTTCTCACCAGAGTGGCACAAATTCTCGCACAGTTTCGGACGTTCCTTCTCCTCGTGCTTGCTGTCGATTCTGACAACCGGCATCTTTTCAGAGATTTCAGGCGCCTGGTTGCTATACTTTCCCACTTCGCTTGGTAGGTTCAACTTGTCCTTCACCCATAGGTTGTAGCTGTGATCTTCTTTATACCACAAACTCATGTCCTTGAAAGCTGCAACAGCATCGAGCACGTCCCAGAATCGAACAAGTTTATCACGAAATACAATCTCATGCGTCACCTTCATGGCAGCTTCCTGCAAGTGATGCAGTGTGAATAGCGGCGCACAGACTTGTTCGAGCTTGAATCGAACCTCTTCCAGAGGGTCACCGTGGAAGGAATGTCTGAACTGGTTTTCACAGAGGATATCGATTTGTTTGAGGTAGAGGGCTAAGTTGTGATCTCCATAGGGCGTATTGAGACCGTTTGCATGCATTCGGTCGGCGAGTGCGCGGTTCTCAAACATGTCGCTCATTGCTTTTGCGCTCAGAACAATACCACTGCCACCATGTGCGAAATGGGTACCTTCATACCAAACGGGCGAACCGAAATAGTGCGCTTCTGAGTGGTTGACTTTTGCCAGTTCAGCCGAAGTGGTAGGGAGATGGAGGTAGGTGTCATCATCAATGATGGCCCACCACTTGAATTTCCGGTTCTTGTGAAGCATTTGGTAGCCCATGTCGGCTGACATGGTTTGCTTCATAATATCGAGCTTCCAACCTTGATTGTGCTCACCGGGAATGACTTCTGAGCCATCGCTGTTCATGGCTTGAATTGTGTTGTAGATTTCCTGCATGTTGGTGCCGTTGTAGGTCTCTGGGTTCTTGTCGAAGAAGGGCTTGACGGTATCATACACCTTGCGGCCCAGGACTTCCGAATCTCGATCAGAAAAGATGGCCAGTGTATTCTCCTTTCTGTCCTTGAGATAGGTAGACAGTGGCCCTTCCAGGCGCTTTTGTACCTGGAAGCCAGTTCGAATGATGACGGCAATGTCTTCATACTTGCCCCACTGCTTACCAGTCTCGGCTGCTTCCCACGCAAGCTCTTTTTGCTCCTGCGCCGCGCGTGCTGCTTCAATCTTGGCAGCTTCTTCAGCCTTTTTGCGTTCTTCTGCTTGTCTCGCTTCATCAGCCTTGCGAAGCACTTCTTTCCGTTCAGCTTCAGCGATCCGTCTCGCTTCCTCCTTCTTCATTTCTTCAGCTGCAACTGCTTCGCTATCCATGAACGATGCTGTCGACTTTTCTGAGTCTTCCTCTTCACTCAATTTGACGATATGTCCGTCTGGCCGCTTCACCATCTCTGGGTTAGCGTCCTCCTGTTGCTTCGCAGTTACCACAACAGGCTTTGCAGCCAGCTCTTGTTGTTTTGCAGCACTCGCGCGCTCTTCTTTAGCCAGACGTTCAGCTTCTGCTGCTGTACGCGTGATGGGTTCAGGCGACTGGACCGGATCTGGTTTGCGCGCTACTGGCGATGCAAGAAGTGCTACTGCGGATGTCTGTTCCTCCAAAAGCGTCTCTCCGTATTCGAGGTCCTCCCTGGTTGAAGTGATGTCCTGCCTTTGCACGCTGTTGCTTAAATTCTTCCATAAAGAAGTGAGGCCGATCAAGTGCAAGAGCAGGAAAGCTGTTAAGCAGAACAGCAGTCGTTTCTGAATCCAGCGTTTCGTGTGTAGACTGAACATATTTTGTCTCCGTCCAGAGCAAAGTTATCCTTAGAGCACACGTTCTCTAGCCAATACGCAATTACTTGGACAGACTCTTGTCGGGATGCTAGGCTTCGCCGTGGTCTCTGCTGCTGGTCAAAGCAGCGCTGTTAATGATGGCATTCTGAGGTATCATTAATACCAAGCCATAGGAAGTCGTATGGATGAGACCCCTTGCTCGTTATCCATCGACATAGCTCTCAGAATCTCATCTGCATTGATACCCCCCGGGGCCTGAGACATGGCACCTCCTGAGTACAAGGCGACATCTTATTTTTATCGTCACGCGTGAGAGGGTGCCCTCTCTGACTGACAACTCGTGCTGAGTTGCTGCACGTTAAGCCTCCGTCATCTGTCGACTCTTGATCACTGATCATCTTGTGGCAGTGAAGAAGCTAAACTATTCTGAAACACATGGGTATAAGTGCTGTCAGCAATGTCCACTAATTTTTTTGACATCTCGCATGCTGCCGAGTCTGAATTCCGCTCCCCTTGAGAAGCAAACCGGTCATGCTAGCATCTTGAGAGCGCTTCAGCCTGGATTAGTTTCGGAGAAGCGCAAGATGTTAAGCTTTTCAGAGTCACCGTAGTTGCGCTCCAAGATCAACGGTGTCGACGGCATATTCATGATGCCACACCAAATATAAGCGTTGTGGATTAACAATTTAGGTATATTATGCAGCAGCACGCGAAGCGTCTTCTCATATGTATGGGTGACATTGGGTCCTGCATATGACATATATGTGAGGTGACCAGGAAAAAACAGGAATCAGCGCAGATATCAGCAGGTCAGTAGTAAGGAGCCAAAACATACAGTGTTAGTCTCTGTGACCATTCATCCATTGCTCATGAGGGCAGTTCCGAAGATGATGCTCAGCAACAATGCTGGTCAAAATCCCAGAAATGGCGTCCTGCCGTGGTTGGTCAAGGTTGAGGATGATTTCGTCTGACAGATGACACTCGCCTGTCTCCGGTATAAACGTCCAAGCCGCACACTGAGCTCTGATTTGACCGCCATGGCAAAGGTGTTGACACATTTTTGGTTGATCTAGGGCAGGATGGTTGTGGTCGATAATGACCACATTGACCTGCTTTCCACCTGACTGCTCGATCTCCTTGGACGACATCTCGCTAAGGACACTCGGTAGTAGGTCAGCCCTTCCCAGACTGTAGCTGTGGTGTGTTCTATAGGCCAAATCTGTGATGCCAATCTCGTTCAGTAAATCCCCTACGAGCAACGGACGGTCGTGGAATCTGATTATTTTTGAGAAGTTATGCATTGCTGATGGCTGCATGTGGTGCGCAGAAACCAATGGGGTACAGATATCACGGATAGGCCACCTGATATCCGCCAGGGGATGCTCATGAAACATCAACGCCAGTGCTTGGTCCAAATAGACGGATCGCTCGCTTAAATGAGCTGCCAGGTTGTAGTCGCCGTAGACTGCTTTGAGTCCCTTGATATGCATGGCATCGGCAAAATCTCGATCGCCAAAAAGTTGCTCCATGGCATTATCACTGAGAAGAATGCCACTGCCGCCTTGAGCGTAGGTGATCTGATCAAAGCCCGTTGGCATTCCGAAATAATGATTCTCAGACGGGCTTCTTTCAGCCAGCGCTGGGATGATCGATGGGAGGTGTAGATAGGTGTCATCGTCAATGATGACCCACCATTTAAAGGAACGCTTCTTGCGTAGCATGTGATAGCCCAAATCCGCTGACATGGGCTGCTTCAGAATATCGAGTTTCCAGCCGTCGTTGTGTTCTCCCGGAATACTTTTGAGCACACCACCTTCCAGCTTTTGGATGTCATCGTAGATCTTCTTCTGAGTAGAATTGCCAAAGTATTGGGGCAACCTCTCAAAGAAAGGTTTCATGGCGTTGTGTACGGTATATCCAGGAATATTGAACTCGCGATCTGCAAAAATGGCGAGTGTATCCGGTGAGCGGTCTTTCAGAAAGGTGGATAAAGAGCCATTAAGTCGATCGCGTACTTGCCAACCGGTGCGCATAATTACAGCAATGTCGTCGGCTATTAGCTCTTGATGTGTAAGACCTGACTTTACAGGTGCTTGACTATCTCCTGCAGAGGCTGGAGGCTCACGTACTATGCTCGCGTCTTCTGTAGCCGGTGACTCAGACTGCACAACATTACCAATTGATTTTTCTGGCTCGGGCACTATGCTCGCTTCTGTTGTACTTGGTGACTCGAACTGCACAACATTGCCAATTGATTCTTGTGGCTCGGCCACTCTGCTCGCTTCTGTTGTACCCGGTGCCTCGAACTGCACAACATTGCCATCTTGAGACTGCTCTAGAGTTCCTTGCGTCGGCGCTTCTGCGGCCGCCTCTATTGAAGCATATGAGTCATCATTCAGTGTTTGCGACTCGTTACTGCTCGCATAGCCTCGGCCATTGAATTGGTAGAGTTTGAGCACGATCAGCCAGCAGACAATCAATGAGCATAATGAGACGAGTCTAAGTCTCGACCGGCCCATGCTGATGATCAGAGGAAGCGTCTCCAAGGAGTCAGACCGATGCGTCAGAGGGATTCGGCAATATTGATAGCGTCCACCAGAAGTCTCGCACAAATTAAGGTAGCCGTGATATTCAGTTGTAGCGTATAATCTCGCTGTATGCCTGTCTGTAATTCAAGCTGAGACAAAGCAGAAACATGCGAAGCGGTGAGTGCTTTTAGGTTTAGCACCTCCAAGCGGACTGAGTGCGTCTGGAAGGCACAAGATCAATTTTTCTTGACAAGAAGCTTGCTTGTATTTGAGGTTCACTGCTGAAATGGCGCCGACTTGAAAATTGCAAAGTCGCGCACAAGGAGTAGCGTGGCTGTAGCAATCAGCGCACTGGACCTGCTCGTGACGTGTGGATGTGCTTGTAAAACAAGATGTGAATGTTTTCCTCCTCCGACTGTATGAGAAGCGCATCGTGTCCGTTTCATGCCACGCGTGCGTCAACAATGGCATGCTTCACCACACCCCTGAGCATGGTGTCCACACGACTGGATGCGAGCTCAGCAAACATATCTGGATCTTTGCTTGACAAATACGGTCTCTTCAGCCATTGTCTGCTGGTCAAAAAATTTGACGAGGCCAAGCCTCAAATAGAAGTATTTACAAAAGAAGTTGTATGTCTATGGTGGCCCCATTGGCATCCCCTACCAATAACACGGAGCTCGTCGCCATTCAGATAGGCGTTCTGCCAAGATTCCGGAAATCGCACCTTTTCTCGGCCTGCCAGTATTGAGCATGAACCAATCTGCCATATAACAGTCGCGCGTCTCTGGGATATACGTCCAAGTAATACAACCTTTGCTCATTTCACCAGAGTGGCACAAATTCTCGCACAGTTTTGGACGTTCCTTCTCCTCGTGCTTGCTGTCGATTTTGACAACTGGCATCTTTTCAGAGATTTCAGGCACCTGGTCGCTATCCTTTCCCACTTCGCTTGGAAGGTTCAGCTTGTCCTTGACCCATAGATTGTAGCTGTGATCTTCTTTATACCACAAACTCATGTCCTTGAAATCCGCCACAGCATCGAGCACGTCCCAGAATCGAACAAGTTTATCACGGAATACAATCTCATGTGTCGCCTTCATGGCAGCTTCCTGCAAGTGATGCAGTGTGAATAGCGGCGCACAGACTTGTTCGAGCTTGAATCGTACCTCTTCCAGAGGGTCACCGTGGAAGGAATGTCTGAACTGGTTTTCATAGGGAATATCGATTTCCTTGAGGTAGATGGCCAAGTTGTGATCTCCATAGGGTGTATTGAGACCGTTTGCATGCATTCGGTCGGCGAGTGTGCGGTTCTCAAACATGTCGCTCATTGCTTTTGCGCTCAGAACAATACCACTGCCACCATGTGCGAAATGGGTACCGCCACACCAAGTGGGCGAACCGAAATAGTGCGCTTCCGAGTGGTTGACTTTTGCCAGTTCAGCTGAAATGGTAGGGAGATGGAGGTAGGTGTCATCATCAATGATGGCCCACCACTTGAATTTCCGGTTCTTGTGAAGCATTTGGTAGCCCATGTCGGCTGACATGGTTTGCTTCATAATATCGAGCTTCCAACCTTGATTGTGCTCACCGGGAATGACTTCTGAGCCATCGCTGTTCATGGCTTGAATTGTGTTGTAGATTTCCTGCATGTTGGTGCCGTTGTAGGTTTCTGGGTTCTTGTCGAAGAAGGGCTTGACGGTATCATACACCTTGCGGCCCAGGACTTCCGAATCTCGATCAGAAAAGATGGCCAGTGTATTATCCTTTCTGTCCTTGAGATAGGTAGACAGTGGCCCTTCCAGGCGCTTTTGGACCTGGAAGCCAGTTCGAATGATGACGGCGATGTCTTCATACTTGCCCCACTGCTTACCAGTCTCGGCTGCTTCCCACGCAAGCTCTTTTTGCTCCTGCGCCGCGCGTGCTGCTTCAATCTTGGCAGCTTCTTCAGCCTTTCTGCGTTCTTCTGCTTGTCTCGCTTCATCAGCCTTGCGAAGCACTTCTTTCCGTTCAGCTTCAGCGATCCGTCTCGCTTCCTCCTTCTTCATTTCTTCAGCTGCAGCTGCCTCGCTATCCATGAACGACGCTGTCGACTTTTCAGAGTCTTCCTCTTCACTCAATTTGACGATATGTCCGTCTGGCCGCTTCACCATCTCCGGGTTAGCGTCTTCCTGTTGCTTTGCAGTTACCACAACAGGCTTTGCAGCCAGCTCTTGCTTTTGCTCATCAGTCCGCGCCTGTTCCGCTTTCGCTTGATCAGCCAGTGCTTGTTGTTTTGCAGCACTCGCGCGCTCTTCCTTTGCCAGACGTTCAGCTTCTGCTGCTGCACGCGTGATGGGTTCAGGCGACTGGACCGGATCTGGTTTGCGTGCTACTGGCGATGCAAGAAGGGCTACTGCGGATGCTGCAGATGAGCTTGACGTATCGCTTGAATCCAACACATCTGCTTGTTTGTCACCGCTGCTGCTGCCGCTGATACTGCCAAGGTCAGGCTGCCAGTCTTCATATGCGGTTTCTGTGAAATCTGAACTGAAGAGGAAGACGACGAGTGAGACGGAGAAGGCTGCGATGAGGGCGATGAGCCTGCGCCGTGACATGACCATGGCCACTGTCCCTTCTTCCCGAGTCACGGTGCTGTTCCTTGAAGATAAAGTCTAAGGGTCGAAGTAGTTGCGGTGTGCCCGTCTGATATCTCGGTTGCCGCGAGTCCAAAAGCGGAAACATGAAACAGCCACCGCAGAAACAAGCGAGAAAGAGAAATGGATGGATCTGAGAGGAGAGTATAGAAGGAATGAATGGATCTGGGGAGAGTATAGAGGAAAGGATGGATTTGAGAAGAGTATAGAGGAAAGGATGGATCTGGGGGGAGAGTATAGAGAGCAGGCTGGATCGAGAGGAGAGTATAGAGAGCAGGCTGGATCTAAGAGCAGAGTATAGAAGGCTCTACTCAGGAAGGCCAGTGACCATAGCCAGGCCAGAAATCCTTCATCTCCCCTGCGTGCACTGCCTTGACTGCTATGAGTGGCCACAGAAATGTCTTCCTGCCGTGTCGCCAGCCACATCGATCCCGTGCTGCTCTTTAGATGCCGCACCTGCCTGAGGATGTCTACTCTGCGTCTCATCGAGGGGACTCATCTGGCAGCGAACCTTCCACGAAGTACACGCACACACGATGGAACATGAAGTACAGCAAATCAGTCACTGCACCAGTAAAAGAACAATGTAGGAGGTCTGCTTTGTAGAGACACGTAAACGACGAATTTCTCACTTGCAATATCAACACTTTCGATCTGCTATAGTACAGCTGGTAACTCTTAGCATGGCTATGAATACTTTTGAGGTCATCAGCTTGGGCACAAAACTATTCACTGTCAATTGAGTTCGTAGACGTTCTGCTCCATCAATGGAGTCCCATTAGCTGCTGTAGCCTGTCATTGTTCCCGGAGAAAGGCCTCCAAGCAGTCAACAGAGCTCACATGCCTCGCAGCTAGAGATCCAGCTAAAGACCTCGCTGGAGTCAGGCCTGGATGTTGTCGAGGTTGCGCGTCATTTTGAAACTTGAACACCACACACACGCACACAGCCTCCATCTCAGCTCGAATAGCTTGGCATCCATAAAGACAGGAAGGCTAAGAGCAGTGCGGCCAGGACATCCGATTCTCTGCCATGTTCAGTCGCTCACAGGCTAATCCTATGGACGACATTGTCACAAAAGCCACAGACGAGAACCTCACCACCGAAAACTGGGAAACTATTCTTGCCGTATGCGACAAAGTCGATGCAGATCCACAGGATGGAGCCAGACATGCTATTGCCTCTGTCCAAAAGCGACTCGGTCATCGGAATGCCAATGTACAGCTCTATGCGCTCTCTGTATGGATAGACCCTCCTATAAGTATGTCGGAATGCTGACTCCATCCTAGCTCGCCGAGGCGCTTTCGAAGAATTGCGGCTCAAAAGTCCATCGTGAGCTGGCATCGCGCTCTTTTACCCAGTCTTTGCTAAGCCTCGTGAATGACAGAGTGAGTCGCCTCTTATTCAAGTATGCACGCTAATCATGCTAGACGCTGCATGCCAAAGTCAAGGCGCGCACGGTTGAATTGGTGAAGCAATGGTGCGATGACTTTAAGCACGATCCATCCCTCGGCATCATGCCTGATACGTATCGCGCCATGCAAGCACAAGGTATCCGCGTGCAAGCACCCTCTAAACCACAAAAGACAGAAATCAGTGAAGAGGATCGGAGGCGTGAAGAGGAGGAACTACAGATGGCATTGGCCATGAGTTTGACGGAAACGCACATTTCTCCCAGTACAGGTGGCGGGAGTGGGAGTGGTACGATGGATCAGCAGCGTAAGTCAGTGGATACAGGGCCGAATGCGTATACCTTGCCTGCGCAAACGGCTACCGCTGCGTACACCCTCCCGACACTTTCGCAGCAGCCGTCTCTAGCTACGCCACAGCCGCAACAGCAACAGCAGCAGCAACAGCAACAACAGCTTCAACAACAAGCACAGTCATTTCAACAAACACCCGTTGCTGAACGAACAGCAGCAACCGTCTCTCGCGTCCGTGCTCTTTACGATTTTGCAGCAAGTGAGCCAGGCGAGCTGACTTTCCACCGAGGCGATGTCATCACCGTGATTGAGTCTGCCTACAAAGACTGGTGGCGGGGTTCCTTGCGTGGCACAGTCGGCATCTTCCCAACCAATTATGTCGAGAATTTACCTGAACCAACACAAGCGGAACTTCAACGTGAAGCTGAAGAAGAAAGACGTGTCTTTGCGGAAGCTAAGAATGTGGAGAAACTCCTATCGATTCTCAGCAGTGCGGATGTGCATGATCCTGCGATTGCAGAGAATGATGCCCTCCAACAGCTCTACCACACAACCATTGCCATCCGCCCAAAACTCGTCCGATTGATTGAAAAGTACTCCCAGCGCAAGGACGACTTGATTTTGCTGAATGATAAATTTGTCAAGGCAAGGAAGGATTATGATCAACTGATGGAGGCGAGTTTATCACGCTATCAGTCTGGTGCGTATCGACAACCACCTTTGCCACAACAGCATTCCGGTGGGCAAGGAGCACGATATGGACCACCTCCAGGTCGTGGCGCGTCTGGTCCACCGGCTGGGTATCAGCAAGGCCCACCGCCTACTATGCAAGCGCAGCATTCAGGACCGCCTGGTTCGAGTGGATATCAGCAAGGATCGCCGAGTGGCGTACAAGGACAATCTTTGGGACCCTACGGTCGTCCGGTACATCATGGCACCCAGGACTTTTCGCCACAGCAACAGCAACAGCAACGGCCATCGCCACTGCACGCACCGGGTTCAAATGGCAGTATCCAGAAACTCCAAGGTGTGCCACAACAGCAACAACAACAGCGCGTACCTTCGCAACCGTATCAAACTGGCATCTTCAACACCAGGCCAGGCGATTCACCTCAGCACAACTTACAACACACACCGTACCCAGTCGATGCACGCGGCCAGGTAAGCCAAGGAAGACCTATGCAACCAGCTTTACAAATCCCAACGAGTCCTTCACAGGAATTATCGCAGGCATTCCCACCCGCTCGTCATAGCGGCCATGGACTGCCCAGTGGGTTGGACGCAGAGGCAGACGGTACGCAGGGATCATTTGATCAGGTCCGATTCGACAAGGAAGGTGGACCACCTATTGCCTATTACGCACAAGCGCCGGAAGGTATCTCTGGTACTGCTGCTGGAGCAGAAGACGAGAGTGGCGAGGGTAGTCCAGTGGATGCGTATGGAGCTGTTCAGAATCATGCAAGACAGTCACAGACTTCGTTGAAGCAGCAAGGGACAGGTCCTACAAATCCGTGGTCTGAGCAGTCTATGCGACAAGGAGAGGGACATGAGTTTTATGAAGGATCAGGTCAGATTCCTGCAGATGGCCAACATGATCAGGGTGTAGCGCAGGCACACCCACAAGGTCCTTCCAATCCCGAGGATTACTATCGATAGCACAAGACATTGTATGTAGCCATTTGAATCATGACAAGACTTATTTACTCAAAACTAGAAAAGAACGCATCGCAGTCGCATAAATCCAAATCATTATCAACATAACACCATCTGATCTCCCTCTGTACCTGAGGGAGGCTGACCAGCCTGTGTCGTCTCACCACATTTCTTCTCGCCCCAGAGAAAGAGTCTGACGAGCGCTCGTAATTTGCTTTCTCGCATGATCCCTTGACTCTGCAAAAGCCCCTCATTGACACTTTCGGCAACGCGCGATCGCATCGATGGCTCCAGCAATGCAGTCAAGCTTGCATCGAGCGGAATGAAAGCCTGTGCAGCACCCTGTTGTGGTGCTGCAGCAGGTGCAAAACAGAGTAATGCCATAGTCTTTTCGAGATCTGTCAAGGCAGCTGGATCAGCTGCAGTTCTTGGTGCTAAATGCGTTCCCGCGAACTCAAGCAGGGTTGTGAGTGACCATGGCGAGGGCGAGGCTAGGTGCTGTTTAATGAGTTCGATCAGATGTAAGCGCAACAACATGAAGTGCAGCGCTGGATCTGTGTCAAGGAGCTGTGGTCGGTTAGTATACTGACACTAATTCTAGAAATTGAAAAGACGTCGTTGCGGATGTGTAGCGTCAGACTGAAGACTGAAGAGTTTATACTCATCATTCGGCGTGAACCGTGAGAGTGGTGCATGATCTGATCATCATACGCTACTATCCACAACAACTCCTTTAGTTGGAGACAAACTTACCTCTGGATTCAGTTCATTGATGAGCTGTATTGCTTGAGTAATTTCACCGCGATGTATACACGTGCGTATTTCAACACGCTCGTGGATATGCTCGGTGGAGATCTTGGGCTGCAGCCCTGCTTCCGCTGCAAATTTGACGGCAGCTGATTCATAGCCTTCAATGATGAGGAAGTTGAGGACAAGATTGTTGAGATCACTGTCTGTTAGTCGCAATCATTGATTTGCTGCTCCGTGACAATCAGTGACGCAACCTTGCATGGGGTCGAATAAGGCCATTCAGTGAATAATGATTATGGCTGTCCGCAGCTGTGAACCTTCTTTGAGGCCACATGAGAGAGATTCCCATCAAACGTCATCATTTTGGCTCCTTTATTCATGACTTCCTTGCAGGTCTTGCGTCTTCCTTCACTAAGAGCAACTCTGGGAAGCATACCTCTTTGAGTATGGCGTCTCCACTGCGGCCGAAGCCTGTGAGGGCCTCATTGCATGATGCGAGGGGGCCCTGCTCACTGTCTCACACCAGTTGGTGTTGTCTGGCTTTCTCTGCGGTTGATTTGCTTTTCCGCCGTTTGTGCTCTTTGTGTCGCACGATCAAGCACGACGAGATGCATCACACAGGCCACCGTCAATCTCTCTCTGCGACTTGACATCCGTGTGCTGCATCTGCTAGCGGCTGCTTCCTCGAGCTCGAGATATCGAAGTACGCTCATATTCTTACTTCTTGACTGTGTCTCATCTGCTCAATGACAAGCTATAGACCGCCATGGCTCGCCCAATGGATCATTGGCGTAGCAGGCGCCTCGGGCAGCGGCAAGACGACCTTTGCCCGTGAAGTTGTTGCTTCTCTCGGTGTCCCCTGGGTTGTCATTGTTTCTCTTGATTCCTTCTACAAAGTATTGACGCCAGAGCAATCTGCTGAAGCGCACAAGGATAACTACCAATTCGACCATCCTCAGGCATTTGACTGGGATCTGCTCATCCAAACCCTCGAAGATTTGAAAGCTGGTAAGCGTGTAGAGATTCCGGTGTACTCATTCGCCAGGCACGCGAGGCTACCGGATGCCTCTGTTCCCCTATATGGCGTGAACGTTGTTGTCCTCGAGGGAATCTATGCACTTCACGATGATCCACGGCTACAGGCATTATTGGATATGAAAATCTACCTAGACACCGATTCTGATGTCTGTCTTGCACGTCGTCTGGCCCGGGATACGCGCGAACGTGGGCGTGACCTGAAGGGTATCTTGGCGCAGTATAGTAAATGGGTTAAGCCGGCGTTTGATGCGACTGTGCGGCCTCAGATGCACAGAGCAGACATTATTATCCCTCGCGGCTGTGATAATAAGGTGGCACTGAAGATGGTGGTACGGCATATCGAGCATGCACTGGCAAAGAAGTCTGAACAACATCAACAACACCTAGCGCAGTTGCGGCAGACGTGTTCGCAACAGGGTCATGCAGAGGCGGATACTCTACCGTCGACCGTTTCCGTGCTAGAGCAGACGAATCAAGTGAGAGGAATTCATACCATTATCCGGAACGGTAAGACGGCACGGGACGACTTTATCTTCTACCTAGAGCGCATGGCAACACTCATAGTCGAGCGAAGTCTGGAAGGGCTTCCGCATACTTCAAAGCACGTTACGACAGCTTGCGGGGAGTATCAGGGAGCACAACTCTCAGTGCCCATCACAGGCGTCTCGATCATGCGTGCTGGTGAAATCTTTGAGATGCCGCTACGGCAGGCAATTAGAGACTGCCAGATTGGAAAGTTGCTGATCCAGAGCGATTCTCGCACAGGTGAGCCACGTCTGCACTACCTCAAATTGCCAAAGGGAATCGCTTCCCATCAGATTCTAATGCTGGACGCACAAATTGCTAGTGCAGCAACTGCCATCATGGCTGTGCGCGTACTATTGGATCATGGTGTGCCGGAGGAGCAAATCACGTTTGTTGCTATTCTCGCAAGTGCATTGGGTGTAAGGGCCCTGGCGAGTGTGTATCCGAAATTAAAAGTGGTCGTGGGTGCTGTTGACGAGGGATTGGTGGGTGTTTCGAACCACATCAAACCTGGTGCAGGTAATTTGGGCCAGAGATACTTTGGAGCGTAGTTTTACTTCTGCTTCTATACTGGATGCATATAGAAGCTAAGCGCAAGACTATTGCGGCCAAATCGCTGTCCATCTGAAGCGGAGGGTGAGATTTCGCCCAAAAGCTGCAAGGACAAATCAGCATCTACTTCGCAAGAACATACACTATAGACGACAAGGCGTATACATGGCGGCAGCGTACGACAGACGACGCAACAATGCACCAGCATCCACCAGTCAGCCGATATTTTACGCGGCAGATGATGTCGATATGAAGGGTCATCGCTCACGGCAACTGCACGAGCCACGAAAGACCTGTACGAGCACCCCATTCTTGTTCCTTCTAGTCTCTTACAATCTCTAGTCCTTCGAGCAGGCATGATTGCGAAAGCTAATGGTTCTGCATATCTTGAGCGCGACAAAATCAAGATAATCTGCGCCGTGCATGGCCCTAGACAACGAACAGCCGCATCAGGCGCATCAGCAGCCGCGTCAACCACAGGCGGTGGCAGTACGACTTATGCGCCCGTCGCTACAGTGACGTGTGAGTTCAAGTATGCACCATTCGCACGGAATAGACGACAAGGTTATGTACGAGACAATAATGAACGACACCTAGGAACACTCGTTGCTGATGCACTCCGGCCAGCCATTCAAACGGCACTCTTCCCAAAAGCAGAGATCAGTCTATTCGTGACAATCTTGGAGGAAGATGGTGAGCTGGCGACCTTGGCAGCTGCCATGTTGTGTGCGAGTAGTGCTCTAGGGGATGCTGGCATTCCATGCTTCGACCTCGTTTCTGCGGCTTGTCTGGTATACTCGCCAAATGCACCTACTGCATCACAGATATGTATTGACCCATCTGCGTCAGACGAGGAAGCAGCGGTTGGGGAACAAGTTGGTTTGGTGGTGGCATGGATGCCCTCTCGACAGCAGACCACACTCGTGCATATCGACGGACACTTTGCTAGTACCAAGCTTGCGCAAGAATTGCTCCAGGTGGCGACCAAGCAAGCCGACCTTGGCAGTGCCATCATGCGTAAAGCTTTGCTGGATGACGTATAATAACCTTGAAAGTGTAAAGGTTTGCAATTCAAAGTAATCTATTTATTCTATTGAGTCCACTGCGACTCCTTCTGAGCATCTGCAGTCTGCAAAGCAGTTTCTTGTCCCGGTGTCTGTGCATCAAATCGAACAAATGGCCTCAAGACCCGTTTTGCCTCAACGACACGTTTCGCTAGATTCTCCACAGATGCGTCCGCCGCAACGAGTTGCCAAGCAAGATCGACTCCAAAGCGTTTGTCTATTGCATAGGCGATTCTTTTGGCGTATTTCTCAGCATCATCGCCAAAGACTATCGCCGCATGTAGCGAAATGGGCAAGTCCAAGTCCTTCTCACTGCGTAGGATGGTTTGCACGAGCGAGAGCATGACGGCAGCAACTTCGTCGGCTGATGCTTCGTCTTTAGCCGGGTTGGCAGTATCTGCAAGGCGCATGAGCGGGTCAACAGCAATCTCGAAAGGTTGCGAGATGGCCAGAACGTTGTGCTTGCCATCATGATGATAGCGAATCTCATACGATCCCTCCGTCCAAGGAACCGTATCCGCCCTAAACTCAACCATACCAGCTCCATCCGCTTCTTCTAGGATATCAGCTTGGTGATCGGTAAAGCTCTTGCTTTCGACTGCCGACCAGTGACCCTGCGAAGCAACGCGCGTGACGTCTTTTGATAAATTGTCTGTGACGCGGTACACGCCAATCCAATCGCGACGCGCATGATTGAGTGGTGCTTGCCAACGCACACGAATGGGTTCTCCGAGCTGATAAATGTTTGTCAAGGATGACGCTTCTGGGTGTGCAGCTGCAGCGGCACTCGGGATGAGTTCGAGTTTGAATTGCGATAGGTCGAGATTTTCCAAATTATCGGCGATTTTGGTGATTGTGATGCTATTTGAGTAACGGTGTACGCGGACTTTGGATTCCTGGATGGCTTTGTCGAGTTGAGGTCTGGTGTGTGTGAAGAAGTCTTGGACGGTTTGCACGGCACGATCAAAGAAGTGGTCAAATGTGCCTTCGACTCGCTCGACTGTGCGACGGACATGCGGGTGATCCACAACTGGCATTGATTTGAGGGATCGCTTGAAGCCTGCTTCCTTACGGAGTTGACCACCATACAGTTTCTCCATGTGTGGCTTCTCAACAAAAGTGATGAAGCAAATATTGATGATTTGTGCTTGTGCAGCCAACAGAATAACGCTCGTCGAGTTGGCAAGAAGGGCGAAACCCCAAAAGCTGTAGACGATACGATCAGGGTTATTGAGATAGCGGTAGACACCTGTGTACTGCAACCTTGGCTGAGCCGAATCCACAAAGAAGTCGCCAAAGAAGTAGCCAAAAGTGCCGAGCACTTCGTGAATGGAAATGGACGTCCAGATGTGCATGGCAATCAGGGCAATACCTAGAATGTGCCGAAGTAGACAGGTACTATACTGCCAATTATCCGGGATGGAGTAGCTCTTGTATGCCGCAGAGAGGAAAGTGACATACATGACAGTCAAACTCAGCAGGTAAAGATTTTTCCACTCTTGCCATGCGCGTTTAGGCGACTCGCCATACTTGACAAAGTGGCGTGTCCAGATTTTTGCCTCGCTTTGTCCATTGAGAGACCAGAACAATCCAACAGTATGCACAAAACGCCAGACAATGGCTTGCGTAGTCGCATAACGTGCGTAGAGCCCCTGCTGTGGTGTGAAGACGGCGAAAACAGTACCGACGAAAATAATCAGGACTTGGGTGACATCCGTTGAACGGAACATGTCAAACATACGCTCCACGGATCCCTCGCTGTGCGGGGATGAATCAGCTTCGCCAAAGGCACGCTCACTTGACATGAGCTCCTTCTTGAGTTCGTGTCTGGACTGGATCTTGAGGGTGTTTTTGGGCGAGTACGTCTTGCGGATGTGAGGCTCTTCTACTGTGTAGAGAAAGATAAATTGACTGATGTGCGCGATGATGGAGGTGAAGAGGACCGCATAGCTGCATGCAAGCAAGGAGATGCCGTAGTAGCCAGCATAGCCAAGCGAGTACATCGGATGCATGCAGAGCTCATAAACGCCATCGAAGGTGAGGTCAGAGTCCAACAAGCGATAGAAGAAATCTCCCCAGTACCAAGCAAAATCCTTAACGACGCGATTGGCGTCGAGTTTCACCCATAAGTTGAAGAGAACGAGGATCCAGCCAAATGTCCAACGAGCAGTGTGCATGACGATACCGTGGGACTGAGGTACATAAGACCAACTCACAGCCATGAGGACATAGGAGCAAAAGTCAAGCATGAGGATGAGGTCCACACCACGACGAAACAGCAACCAGGTCTGGTACTCGATGGGAGACTTTTCAAAGTCAAAGTCAGGGCCCATCTTGTCGGTGAGCTGCCGCCTCACGAATCGGTAAAGCTTTGGGTTCTTGGATGCGTCAAAAATACCAAGATCGTGTGCCTTTTTGACAAGCCAACCCATGTCGTTTTGCTTGACATTGGACTGCTGATGTAGGACATAGCCAATGCCCAGGTTGTAGCTAAGCCGCCAGAACGTGAACAGAGCAAGAAACAAGGCCTTCCGAAGCCATCCAGAGGTTAGAAAGTACAGTCCAACATGTGCCAGAATGGTGCCAACAATAAAGAGGTCCCACTCTGATTTTGGCTGCCGTGGGTCCAGAATGGTGGACACCATGTCGTGCGTAGTTGGCACCTCAAAGACTATCTAATCAGCACGTCCTCTTATGTATTCTTTCGATAGACACACCTGTTCCAGTAGCCGTGCGCCCAATGGTCTTCCGTTCTTTGAGCTTGCCTGCAGCCGATGAGGTCTCCGTTGGACTTGCAGGTCCATTCATAGAGGAGACAGGGGTGCTGTCCATGGCCATGCCATGCCGGCCCTCTGGCTGCTTATCCATCCGCTCAGCAGTCTCTCTGCTTCACGGGTCGCTGCAGCACAACAGCCTCCAGATGCTTCCCACACCACACGATGCCTCTGGTCGTCGCTGCACGTGTCGCTTGCTTCCGTCATTTTCAACCACAAAACGATCGCTCCCTTCCCTGAGCTTCTTCTTCCTCGTCTGTGTCCTGCTCTACTGCTCAGACTCTGATCAGGGCAAGGAACAACCCGCCGCGTACCCTATTGAGCAGCCAGGAAACAAAACATGTCAGACTCGCTCGCCACAAAGATGCAGGTGGACGCGCTTGCCAGTGAAGAGCGCGCCATTGACGAATCACTCTACTCGCGCCAACTCTATGTTCTTGGCCATGAAGCCATGAAGCGCATGGCAAATAGCAATGTGCTAATTGTCGGTATGAAGGGACTCGGCGTAGAGATCGCGAAGAACGTCGCGCTAGCAGGAGTCAAATCACTCACACTGTACGATCCGAATCCTGTCAAGATTGAGGATCTGTCGACACAATTCTTCCTGCGGCAAGGTGATGTTGGACAGCCGCGGGCGACTGTGACCCGTCCTAGGTTGAGTGAGCTCAACTCTTATGTTCCCATCAATGTTCTCGATGGCGACCTGACAACAGACAAACTCGCACACTTCCAAGTGGTGGTGCTCACAGAAACGGCACTCGCAAAGCAGGTCGAGATCAACGACTTTACACACAAGAACGGCATTTTCTTCATCTCAACAGACGTTAGAGGACTCTTTGGCAGTGTCTTTTGCGATTTCGGGCCACAATTTTCCATTGTCGACCCTACAGGTGAAGCACCCATCTCTGGCATTGTCGCAGACATCAACGCGGAAGGTTTAGTGACAGCTCTTGATGAAACGCGACATGGGCTTGCAGATGACGACTATGTGACATTCACAGAAGTCGAAGGACTCGACATCGGTACGGAGCCTCGCAAGATTCAAGTCAAGGGCCCATACACCTTCTCCATTGGCGATGTCTCCGGCTTGGGCCAGTATACTCGCGGTGGAATCTTTACGCAGGCCAAGATGCCCAAGATTGTCGATTTCAAACCACTCAGAGAACAACTTACCGCACCAGAATACCTCATCTCCGACTTTGCCAAGTTCGATCGTCCAGCTCAGTTGCATGTTGGGTTCCAGGCATTGCATGAGTTTGCAGAGCGACACAATGGCCTCCTGCCACGTCCACGCAATGAAAGCGACGCAGCAGATATTTGGCAAGCCGCACAACGTATTGCCGCTGCATCCTCAGAGAAACCCGACTTGGGCGAGAAGCTCATCAAGGAGCTCTCCTATCAGGCACGAGGCGATGTCAGCCCCATGGTTGCTGTGTATGGTGGTATTGTTGCGCAAGAAGTGCTCAAGGCCATTTCAGGCAAATTTCACCCAATCATGCAATTCATGTACTTTGACTCGCTCGAGTCCCTTCCTTCTTCTGTTGAATTGACGGAGCAAGAGTGTGCGCCCTTGGGTAGTCGTTATGATGGACAAATTGCAGTCTTTGGCAAGACGTTCCACGACAAGATTGCCAACACAAAGGAGTTCCTGGTTGGTTCTGGCGCTATTGGTTGTGAGATGCTCAAGAACTGGGCCATGATGGGACTTGGAAGCGGTTCCAACGGTGTCATCCATGTTACTGACATGGATACCATCGAAAAGTCAAATCTCAACCGACAATTCCTCTTCCGGCCCGCTGATGTGGGCAAGCTCAAGTCGGAGTGTGCCGCTACAGCGGTGGCAGAGATGAACCCAGATCTGAAGGGTAAGATCACGGCATATCGTGAACGTGTTGGGCAAGAGACCGAAGGT
Organism: Protomyces arabidopsidicola; assembly: GCA_003568695.1. Taxonomy (NCBI): domain Eukaryota; kingdom Fungi; phylum Ascomycota; class Taphrinomycetes; order Taphrinales; family Protomycetaceae; genus Protomyces; species Protomyces arabidopsidicola. Next base: position 387,749 of record QXMI01000222.1, read on the forward strand.
GTCTTTGGCGATGCCTTCTTTGATGGTCTCGACTCTGTCACGAATGCGTTGGATAATGTCGATGCACGCACATATGTTGATCGTCGCTGCGTCTTCTTCAAGAAATCCTTGCTCGAATCCGGCACGCTAGGCACCAAGGGAAACACGCAAGTGGTCATCCCTGCCTTGACGGAATCCTACTCTTCCTCACAAGATCCGCCGGAGAAGTCATTCCCTATGTGCACTATCAAGAATTTCCCGAACCAAATTGAACATACCATTGCATGGGCGCGCAGTGAATTTGAGGCATACTTCAAGGAGCCAGCGGAGAATGTCAACATGTATCTCTCGCAACCCAACTTTTTGGAGACAACCTTGAAGCAGGCTGGCGATCAGAAGCAGATCCTTGAGACGATCAAGGCATACCTTGTCTCAGCAAAACCTCTTACCTTTGAGGAGTGTATCGCTTGGGCGCGTCTCGAGTTTGAAAAGACGTACAACAACAACATTCAACAGTTACTGTATCGCTTCCCCAAGGATTCACTAACCTCAACTGGGACACCCTTCTGGTCCGGTCCAAAACGTGCACCGACACCCTTGGCATTTGATGCTGCTGAGCCGACGCACATGGGCTATGTCATTGCAGCCGCCAACTTGCATGCCTTCAATTTTGGCATCAAAGGCACCAATGACATGGCAGTGTACAAGAAAGTGCTGGATGGCTTGGTTGTTCCTGAGTTTTCACCTCGCGATGGTGTGGCGATTCAGGTGAATGATTCGGATCCGGATCCTAATGCAGCTGGCGAGGTGGATGCCGATGTCCTTGCCAATTTGGCGAATGACTTGCCACCACCTTCCTCGGTGGCCGGGCTTCGCTTGCAGCCTGTTGAATTCGAAAAAGATGATGACACCAACTACCACATTGACTTCATCACTGCTGCTTCCAATTTGCGTGCCATGAACTATGGTATTGCAATCGCAGATAACCACAAGACAAAGTTCATCGCTGGCAAGATTATTCCTGCTATTGCAACAACAACCGCAGCGACCACCGGCTTTGTCTGTCTCGAGCTCTACAAGATCATTGACGGCAAGCAAAAACTGGAAGACTATAAGAATGGATTCATCAATTTGGCACTACCCTTCTTTGGCTTCAGCGAACCGATCAGCAGCCCGAAGTCCAACTACAACGGTGTTGAGTTTGACAAGATTTGGGATAGGTTTGATGTTCAAGCGAGTATGACTTTACGGGAACTGTTGGATCTCTTTAGCCAACAACATGGGCTCGATATTACCATGTTATCGAGTGGGACATCCCTTCTATACGCAAGCTTCTTCCCGCAAAAGAAATTGGCGGAGCGATATGCACTCTCGCTTGATCAGCTCGTTGAGTTTGTTAGCAAGAAGCCCGTACCGAGTCACGCAAAGAACTTCATCTTGGAGATTTGCTGCGATGATAAGAATGAGGAAGATGTAGAGGTGCCTTTTATCTGTGCGCATCTCTAGTGATGGTTTCAAAGGTTCATACATGAAGCGTGATCTTGCAGATAGAAATGCATAAAACTTTGCTCTCGCCACGACAAATCTTACCGTCTACATGCATTGATTGATAACCTAATTCATGACTGATGCCAAGGACAGACTCGTTTTTCGAGCGTGACTCGCTTCTGCCTTTTCATCCCTTGTCTCTACTACACTCACGTTCGTCGGCCCCTTTTCCAGTGCTTCAGCCTGCTTCCTGGCAGCGGCTGCTGCTGTTGCACCTGCCCAGTCAAAGCCAGGATCCAGAAACGACAATGGCTTCTTCTCTTCTTCGCTCTTTGTCGTCTTGACTTCGTGCGTGTTGAAGGAAGCCTGCTTTTGAACTTGGCCTTGCTGATGTTGGGGAACGTAGGGATGCGCATGACTGTACTGAGATTGCCCACCCGGCATTGCGAAGGGTGACAGTTGTGGGAAGAAACCTTGCTGTTGTGAGGCAGGCCTGTCCGATTCTTTGCGAATCACCGCTACCAAGTACGGGAACGTTGACGCTGACATGTTACCCAGCCAGAGCGATAAAGTTGCTGGAAATCGTCCGCCTGTTGCTTGCCGAAGTGCCAATCCGGCCTGTCGGACTGGATACGGTCGTGGTCCAACAGCCGTCAGCTCCATTGTTGTGTATATAGCCAGTGCGTCTTGCAATGCGCGTGGATGGAGCTGCTGGGCAATCTTGGGCTGTACACCCAACAAGTCTGCAGCATCTTGCGTCAAGGCCTGTTGCAATGTATGCAGATGAGGCAAATCCTCGTCCATTGTCAACTGTGTCAACGGTCTATGCGCCAGATCAGCAGCAGTGGTCTCTAGCCACGAAGCAACCTCGTCTGTTGCCCGGATGACAACCATATCCATAGACAAGATGAGAGCAGCTGTCACGGCTGGCGCAACCGTAGGCGCTACTTCATAGTTGCCCCTCCCAAACATATAGCTGTTCTCTGGCAACGAACTTTGGCGTTCATGCCAGCCTGGAGTCACGGCAGCGCTCGCAAAGGATATGGGCGGCGTTGTACCGCCTCCTGGCTGCAAACCAAATCTCAGATCGGTGCTCAGTGAACGAGGCTGGAGATCAATATGGTTCGGAGCCTTGATAGAGTTGTCTTCTGTGCCTTGCGCAGGGACTCGCTTTGGCAAGACATCTGCCGTCTGAACAGCTGCTTGGAAGTGGTTCAAGGAATCACGCGGTGGTCCAGCTTTCGCTGCAACCGTGTCCTTGATGCGCGGTCGCCCACGACGTTTGTGGGCAACATCGATACACTGGTCCTCCTTTTCAAGATTCACACAGCGCTTGCATGGCCTGCTCGTCTATAGCAAGTAGTCAGCATCTGGACTGTACCTGTCAGTCAGTCTGTGTGTGCATTGTGACGTCTTTGTCGGTAGCCTTCCGAAGTTCGAGTACGCTCCTTTTTCCAACTTTGACATCTGCACCCGGCTCCACCCTCGTCATCGCTTCCTGCAGGTCCGTAGCGAGTTGCCCTTCCTGACTTTTGCCGCGAGCCCAGGAAAATAAAATGCAGGAAAAGACCCGACTAGTGCCAAGCTGGACCTGGCATGACGGAAGGAGCACACAGGGCCGGCCCACTCAGGCGTCCTTCTCGAAAGTCTCCGAAGACTGATCATAGACACACAGAGACATGGACGTGCGACGGGCGATCGCCGCCGGACAAGACAGAACAACACAGAGCTGACCAAGATTCTGGGGAGAGAACTTACCTCACATGCCAGGTGTGCGCGCTTGCATGGGTAGCAGGCCGTGGAGACGTGTGCCTTGTTGCGACGTCGAGTGGCTTCCTTCCTCTTGATTGCCGTTCTATCTGAGCCTTGACCAAAGCCGGAGTCTGTGCTGCAGATGCTTTCCTTTGATCCACGCCGCGAGCCGCTTCCACCGGTGCTCGTACTGCGAAGTTCCGCTGACGAGGTATATCCTACATTAGATAGTGGGTCCTGTCCCTGAGCTTGGGAGCTTGTCGCAGACATGCTTGATCGCGCTGAGCCGTGCTGACTGTCGTCATTCTCATCTGCAAGTGCGTCGTCCTCTCGGCTGCGACATGCTGTCAATACCGAGCGGCTAGGCGCTGGCCCTGCAGCATGCAGCTCGTCCATAGCGGACGACCGCTCGTTGTGAAGAAAAGATATGGTTCTGGTTAGATGCGCACTGGCGAAGAGGATGTCTATATTCGCCGAGTGGGCGACTCTGGGCCGTGCGGAGGATTTCCATGACGGTGAAAAGTGCGGCACATCTTGCAGCTTGTGGGTTACCCAATAAGGTGATAACGGGCTGATAGGATTACCCATTGCCCACCCACAAAGGCCATTCAGGAAGGCATTGTGGCATTGGGAGCTAGCGCGTTCGTCGCAGCTGTGCCAAGGCTGCCATCAAGGGATCCTCGTATAGAGCGAGATATGAGACCTTCCAAGGTTTCGACGTCCTGCTCCATTCAATACAACTGCGATTGCTGACTGCAGACTGCTGTGCGCGTCTTCGGGGAAATACTTTGCAGCTGCTTCGGTTATTGCGCCGAATGGGGAAGTCAAAATGAGACGGCGGTGGCTGTCAATTACGCGTGCGCCAGACTCGGCCTTCCACTGCAACTGCAAGCTTGTCCCGTAGAATGTGATGGCGCATGGTAAGCTGCACTATAGTTGGTGGTGAGACAGTGGTGCCTATATACAACATAGTATATAGGTGCTGTTGAGCGAGTGTCAACCGGGCGAACAACAAGAAGAACATTCGATACTGTTATAATAATCTTTCCTACATACACCAAATGTGGTCGCCACGGCATTAAAGCAGTGACGGCACGACCGTTAACGACTCTCTGTGCTCCTGCCATACCTCTGCAAGCACATCGGCAAAGTGTGAGCAAAATACAATGCGCAAATCTTGCCTGACATTCTCCGGTAAGTCTGCAACAGCGTCCTTCTTGTTCTTTGCAGGGAGCAAGATGGTCTTGATCCCGGCTCGATGTGCCGCAAGAACCTTCTCCTTGACTCCGCCAATAGGCAAGACATTGCCTCGGAGCGTAATCTCACCAGTCATGGCAATGTGAGGCGGGACAGGACGTTTCAGGAATAGGGACGTCAGCGCCAAGGTCATCGCTACACCGGCAGAGGGACCATCCTTGGGCGTCGCGCCAGCAGGAGCATGAATGTGCACTGCACGATTCTTCATGATGTCCGTTTCTGGTGTCGTCGCGCCTGGGATACCCATCTTGAACGCGTTCGCACGAACATAAGAGAGAGCAATGTGTGCGCTTTCCTTGATGACATCGCCGAGACTGCCGGTGAGCTGCAAACTCCCTGATTTACCAGGCATCTCAATCGCTTCGAGAAAGAGCAGACCGCCATTACCACTGCCCATGTATGCCAGTCCAGTGACTACACCAGGTTTGACGACAGTCTCAGCAAGCTCTGCCTCAAACCTCTGCAGGCCTAAAATCTTCTCAACGTCTGCAGAGGTCACGACCGGATCAAATGTCTTGTCGTCATCCTTGGATTCGGCATACTCGACCGCTTTGTAGCGGCATATGGCACCGATTTCTCGTTCAAGATTGCGGACACCTGCTTCGCGTGTATATTCTGTTGCAATTTTCAGGATAATCTCCTCAGCAATGCGTGTCTGTGCTGGGGTCAATCCATTCATACGGGCTTGCTTTGGAATGAGATGACGCTCAGCAATAGACTTCTTCTCCAAAAACGTATAGCCTGGCAAACTGATTGTTTCCATTCGGTCTAGCAGTGGCGCCGGAATTGTGTCGAGGGAATTGGCCGTCGCAATGAAAAGCACCTTGCTCAGGTCAATAGGGATAGCCATGTAGTGGTCGTTGAAGCTGTGATTTTGTTCGGGGTCCAAGACTTCGAGCATAGCAGCTGATGGGTCGCCATGATGGCTATTGCTGCTCATCTTGTCAATCTCATCCAACAAGATGACTGGGTCGCAACAACCAACCTTCTTGAGTGCCTGTACTATCAAGCCAGGCATCGCACCGACATAAGTCCGCCTGTGTCCACGAATCTCGGCTTCATCGCGCACGCCACCGAGAGAGATGCGATGGAATTTACGACCGAGCGCTTTTGCGAGTGATTGCGCGATGGAAGTCTTGCCTGTTCCCGGTGGGCCTTGCAGCAGGAGAATGGGCGCCTTGACTGTATTTGACATGCTCGCGTGAGTGAATGAGATGGATGTGTTGGGTGGTGATTGCGTAAGTGTCAGTGGTCATAGCGAATTGTGGGGACAAGATCTGGCAGCCGCGACATTTCTAGAAGACACATTGGCGCTGCTCAGCTCTATGGCCTCCGGAGGCTCCCTCTGGCTTGTGCCGGCAGAGAACTCTACGCTAGAACACATCTTGAAACAAGCGATTCAGCTGCTTTCAGAGAAGGGCGATCAATGGGGCGAGACTGTGACCTGCAGTTTTCCACCGCATATGACCATCACGTCGAGTGTCTCTCCAGACTTTATGTCTGCACCCTCGAAGAAGGCAAGTCCAAGGGAACGCATCACGCCAAGTGACCTCAAAGTGGCTCAGGTAGTATATGGATCGAAGTTCTTGTATGACCAAATACCATTGTTCTTCTGCTAACTTGCAGTAAGCGCATCTATGTCAGGCTTGAAAGAACCAAGTGGCTGCTCGACCTTGTTCAGTGCATGCGAAAGACTGCTGTAGATGAATCTGATGCGCAACTGAAGGACTTTATGGCTGCATTTGAGCCTCATTTGAGCCTTGCTTATGCTTCGGCCTTCAGGGACGAGTCTGAAGCACGGCGTCTTCTACAAGATGCGCGCATTGAGGAACAAATCAGCCAGCTTGACCTGGCTCAAGAACTCTGTCAAGTTGTTCTTATGGACACGCGCTCATGCGCTGACACGCCCTCTACATCGATTCCTAATTCTTGGTTTGCTTGCGACATGCCAGCTGAGCTCAAAGAAGCACTTGAGGTGTTCCGGGCCCAACAATAGGCCGGCAGGCTTTCAGGCCCTTCCTCTCCCTCTGTGAAGTACGACAGTGCTAGATCGAGGCGCATGACGGCATCGGCCACTTGACCCCTCAACGCTACAAGTCTTGTACTGGCGTCCTGGCCCATTTGCCAGCATGGCTCATTGCACAGTTTTTCCTTCACCTGACGCGCCTCACTGGCCCAAATCTCCTTGGCAATGACCCCGTCATTACCTATGACCTCTTTGAGCATGTCAAAGGCGAGAATGTTGGCACATTGAATGTGGAACGCGGTGGCAATCGCTTCTTGTCAGCAACAACCTTTTTTGAACGAGCTTACGCATTCTCTCTCGTGGGGTCTTTGCTTCGACCTCGGAGTTTCTTGCTTGGCTGCCAAGAGGGTTGGTTCTGTAACGGGAGAGCCTATCACGAGCATTGAGCATGCTGTTCGCCCATGCAGAGTTGTACTTGCATTGCAAGCCGAACAACGGCTGAAGCATTACTGTTGCCATGTACACCGTGCAAACTTCGTCCAAATACTGCTGTATCGCTCGGGCGAGCCGCATCTGCTTCGACGAGGTCCGACTTGTCAAGAGACATGCACGGAGATGGTAGTCTAGCAGGTACATCATGTCTTCGTCTTGAGCGACAGCTTCAACAACTTGCTGAGTACTAAGGCGTTGTAAGAGCACAATGCAGTCTTCTTCGCGACACCAGGCTGTTGTATCATTCCAGCGAGGTCCAAGATGCCGCGCTAAACATTCTACGAGCTCTTGCTGGTGGCCGTTAGTGAGCAATGATTGCAGACTGTCGATTGAGTCTAGTTTCTTTTCCTGGTTGGTAATATAGTCTGTGACAGCAATTTCAATCAAAACTGCTGCATTATCTGCAATGATACTTCTCAAGAACCCGAACATGAGTCCATTCGACACCGGTCCGTCGTCTTTCCTATATACAGCCTCAAACAACCCGTGTCACGCCCTCATGTGTTTCGTGTTTCAGGCGACCCGACCATGTCCCCATCTGAATGTGCGTGCGACCAGCTCAAAAAAGTTGGCGGCCAAACGCATCGACAAGGTCATTGAGTTGGCGCATATAGCTTGGCTGGCACAGGAGCCATACATCAGAGACACTCAGGTCGCAGCGATGAGTGGTAGGCGATTCAAGCCGAAAAAGACGCGGGAGCAAAAACTCGTTACCCGGAAAGCGGCCGAGGAAGACTTGGCGAAGCTGCAGGAACGTATTGATGCCTTTGATGCCGAAGATGCCGCAGCCTTGGCAGATATCAACAGCTTTGAGGATCTACCCCTCTCGCACAACTCAATACAAGGCCTTAAAGCTGCTCATTTCACAAAACTCACAGACATCCAAAAGCGTGCGATACCGTTGATCCTGAAAGGCAGGGATGTGCTGGGTGCTGCGCGGACCGGTAGCGGCAAGACCTTGGCTTTCCTCGTACCGATGCTCGAGCATCTATTCCGCTCCAATTGGACGCAATTCGATGGTCTCGGAGCCCTAGTCATTTCACCAACTCGCGAACTGGCGTTGCAAATCTTTGAAGTACTGCGCAAGATTGGACGTACACATGGCTTCTCTGCTGGTCTTGTCATTGGTGGCAAGGACTTGAAGGAAGAAGCTGATCGGATGCTCAAAATGAACATTTTGGTTTGCACGCCTGGTAGAATCTTGCAGCACATGGACCAGACTGCTGGCTTCCAAGCAGATAACCTGCAAATGCTCATTCTTGACGAGGCAGATCGCATATTAGACATGGGTTTTCGGAAAACGTTGGATGCGATTGTAGACAATCTACCGCCCTCACGGCAAACACTGCTCTTCAGTGCGACTCAGACAAAGTCCGTCAAGGATCTTGCTCGACTCTCGCTGAAGGATCCAGAGTATGTCTCTGTACACGAATCATCTGATAGTGCAACACCAGCATCTCTCCAGCAAAGCTATGTCCTTGTCAATCTACCAGAAAAGCTCGACACACTCTACGCATTCATGAAGACGCACTTGAAAAGCAAAGCAATCGTTTTCATGTCAACGGGAAAGCAAGTTCGGTTCGCTTATGAAACCTTTCGCCATCTACACCCAGGAGTGCCACTCATTCACTTACACGGCAAGCAGAAGCAAATGTCGCGCGCAGAGATTACCGCTCGATTTGCCGCTTCCAAGCACTGCTACCTCTTTTGTACCGATATCGTCGCTCGTGGTCTAGATTTCCCTTCCGTGGACTGGGTCATTCAGTTGGATGCACCAGAAGATGCAGACACCTACATTCATCGCGTTGGCAGGACTGCGCGATATGAGAAAGGTGGCAAAGCATTACTCATGCTTCTTCCAAGCGAAGAAGGAGCCTTCTTGGCCCGTCTCAAGAAGCGAAAGGTGGTCGTGGATAAGCTCAATATCAAACAGAACAAAAAGCAGAGTATTGTCTCGCAATTACAACACATGTGCTTCAAGGATCCAGAAATCAAATACCTCGGACAAAAGGCATTCGTATCGTACGTGCGGAGTGTCAACTTGCATAAAGACAAGGATGTTTTCAAGGTCGAGCAGCTACCGGTAGAAGAGTTTGCTGCAAGTCTTGGCCTGCCTGGTGCACCACGGATCAAATTCTTGTCTTCGAAAGAGGTCAAGGCAAAGAAGAATGCGACTCTCAAACCAGAATCAGACAGTGAGGAAGAGTCTGCCGGTAGTGGGTCAGATGGTGACTCAGGCTCAGAGAGTGATTCGGCTAGTGAGGCGCCTGCAAGCACGACAGAAGCGCCGAAAAAGGTAATAAAGACAAAGTACGATCGCATGTTTGAGCGACGCAACCAGGACATCTTATCGGAGCATTACACAAAACTCATCGAGCATGATGGGACAGCTACAGTTGATCAAGAGACTGCTGATGCGGACGAGGATGATGCATTCATGAAGATCAAACGCGCTGATCATGCACTGGAGGCTGGTGAAGGCAATGAAGGACCCCAACTTGCTCTGGCAGGAGATGCTCCATCAGAGACATTCAAGCCAGACTCGAAGCGTAAAGCCAAAGAAGCACTGTCAAAGAAGGCTATGCTCAAATACAAACCACTCGGAACGAAGCTGGTCTTTGACGACGAGGGAGAAGCACATCCCATGTACGAAATGGAAACAGAAGAGGCCTTCAGGGCTCTTGGACCTTCACAGCAGCAGATTGACGAATTCTTGAAGAAGCAAGGAGAGCTCTTACAATCTGTGGATGTCGACGACAAGGTCGAGGCAAAGGACAAGAAACGTGATAAACGAAGAAAGCAGCTTGAGCGCGCCAAGCAGCTCGCGGAAGGGGAGACGAATGATGACAGTGACCAAGACGTAGTTCTGGCACCGTATTCCGATGATGAAAGTTCGGCAGATGCTGCGTCTATGGATGAAGCGGTTGGGGGTAAGCGCAAAAAGTGGTTCCAGGAGTATGACGACAAAGCAGAGGAGGAAGCGGCATCAAAGAAACGCAAGCTGGGCAATGTTGTTGAAGTTGCCGATCCACAGACTCTCGCTGCTCAGGAAGAGCTGGCACTACAACTGCTGGGCCGTTCGTAACTTGACAAAATATATGCTCTGTAGGCTATTTGAGGCTATCGCCGCCATTGCATTGACTTGGAAGCATCGTAGCAAAGAGTCAAGTCAGACGATACCAAGAAAACATTCAAGCGGACGCCTCCGGGGCAAAGGTCTCGTGCCAGCAAACTAGCAAATAATTTGGCTGCCCCTGAGTAGAGATTTATAGACAAAACGACGTTGAATGGTTCAGGTGCTGTATCCAGCAGACTACACTTACGTACTACATATCAGAATGGGCTACTCTATTGGTAAATTTTCACATATGGTCAACGAGGCTGATTGGCGCAGGACGCACAAGAGGACGAACTGCAAAGCACTCTCCCAGAGGCAGTCTTGCAAGTCTTAAGCTGAACATGGTGCCTCAAAGCAGGCCGTAAGTACCGCACTCTTGCTGAACTGATACTGACCGACCAAAGCGCCTTGTCTAGTGACCTGTATGCACAGCCAGCGCAAGAGACAACGAAAGGCCATTACAGATCGGGCAGCAACGTGTCCGGCAGGGGGAGTCGACGCAACAGATTGCGCCGCAAAATGCAAGAATATGAGGTCGATGCCACGGAAGAAAGTTGGCGTGTGCTTGTTCGCTCATTGGTGCAAGCTGTACAATTGCGCTTCTCTCAAGGTCTGACTGAATTTGTCATTATGTTGGAGCGGTCGGCAGACTTCCCAGACTTGTCAGAGGCGCAGATTCAGCTCTTTGCTGAGAAGCAGACTGTGGAGCGGATCGTTTTACAGTGCGAGCGAAAATTGCGAAAGAAGAGCATCAATCCACAATTCAAGCTCGTCTGTAGCGCAAGCCAAAGCGTTGTCGGAATAGAATGTCAATTGCCTGTCGAAGCACTTAAGCCAGGCGTGTGCCAAGCGCTTGACACATTGAGAGAAGAAGAAAAGACGTTTGAGGAGATCGCTTCATTGAGCCTGGGCGAAGAAAATAACGATGCGCGTGAAATGGAGGGGAAATGGCAGTGATCAAACATAGGCGCCAAAGCCGAGTGCAGTCATCCTAAAACTTTGATCTTCTTCTTCATCTTCTTTTTCGGAGGATCATTACCTGTGCTTTGCCCGGTAAACTTTCGCCAGTCTCCGACACGCTCATCGCGAGTGTTTTCCCAGCGCTGGTCTGCCTCGCGTTTTCGGTTTCGAGCAAGCTCCTGCGCTTCCTCTTCTTGACGTTGTCGGCCTTCTTCAGCCATCTGTATAACTCGCTTGCGGCGTCGAGCAAGCTCATCTTCAATCAGCACGTCACGCGACTTGTCGCGCAGCTCTTCATAGAACGCTGGTGAGGTCAAATCCGGATGATGAATGGTCCAGCCCTTCTCGTCAATCAGCATTCTGCGCGCAGTGGCAATCGCACTATCGAGTTGCTCACGGGTTTTGTCATCCATTAATTCGCCTTCTGCCTTCTTGAGTCTGTCGAACGCCTCTTGACTGATTAGCTTGTGTCATAAGAGCATGCCGACTCACCTGGAGCGCGCTCATTCTTTGTTTTATCTGGATGTATCAGAAGTGACTTTGATCGGAATGTTTTCCTTATTTCAGCAGTGGTACAACCTGGCAGGATACCCATGACAGCGTAAGCGTCCAACCGAAAGGCGCTCAGGATTCTATCAATCTCTCGATCTTTAGTGAATTCGGCATCTTCTTGCTTGAGAACTTGATCTATGTCATCTCCTGTTCCCATATTGCCCGATGCGCCGTAGTCAGCCCCAGACGCTCGGCTTGTAGTCCTCGAAAGCGCTAGAAGAAGTGGTGTCGTGGATGGTCGCAGGACAAAACAAATCGCGTCTAAGTTACCACACTTCGCACAACGCTTACTTGGCTTGTGTCGCTCAATCGTTGCTAGGCTTTAGCTCGAAGGTCAGGACGTACTAGACGCTTGTTCCTTGCTCGCGGCCATGGAGGCCGTGGATGCTTCTCCAGCTCCAGGAGCTGCTTCACCGCGACTCGCGAGACCGCCGAATAATGCTTCCCAATCGTCGCTGACTTCGTTTACAAGCTATTTTGGAACCGCTCCTCATATAAAAGACCAGCATACTGTGTCGAGCACAGGCCCAGCAGCTTTAGACCCAATTTCGCTGATACAAAAATCGTTCGTGCCTCATATACCCGTGGTTGCATCAGACGATGCGAATGAGCTAGCGCAACGCAAGGGTTTCCACAGCTTTTACGACATGCTGCGTCCTTTTGGACAAAAGGTCGAGGGCAAGGTATCTGTGCGTGATACTAATGGGCAGCTCAATACGATCTCGGACTTTAATGTCAATTTCACCGAACTTGGCCCTGCTTTCGATATGCTTCACTACGGTCAAAGCGAGCTTGATAGGCCAGGAATGAGATCAAAGGGGCAATATATGCCAGGAGGTGATCTTGTCGCCTTGGAACGCCAAATAGAGGCCGAAATGACACGGGCAGGCGAGTCAATAGAGCAGTTTGAGGGTCAGGATGCTTCTGGTGCAACAGGCTCAAGCCAGTACTACGCCTCCTTCATCCAAAGCCTGCTCTCTGGACTGCTCACAAGTCCGCATGAGACCTTTGCACATCCCGTTGCGAGCTGTATTGCCATCTCATCGCACAATGATACACCAATTCAGACACTGGTAGCCCTCTACAAGTCTGGCAGTGAGAAACTTCCAAGCTTTGTTGACAAGGAGTTTCTTCGGTATTATGTGCTAGTCCATGACGAGGACGAGCACTCACTAGACGATTCTTTGCAGCTCTTTGAAAAGATGAAGCGCAGTTTTGGCAACCACTGTCATATGCTTCGCTTGTCATCCTCCAAGGTCACTAGCGAGAATTCACAGGTAACGGTTGTTCCAGCCATTGAACGTCGCTCTGCCCCAGAACATCTTCGCAACAAATGGCAATCTGGTCGCAACAACAGCTTCATCAATAATGCGCCACAGGAGGACACAACGATTATCGACCAAGATCACTTTCTGTCAGATGTGGACTTTGCCGCTATGCAAGCTCTCGTTCGTGAGATGACAGTGTCTTCTATTGCGCCGTACATGGAACGCTGTATTTTCCATTGGAACGATCAAGTAGCTGGACCTCGTCGCGGCCTTGCTGGTCGATTCTTCAAAGCCGGACGCAGTTTCTTCGGCGCCTCACGCACAGCGACTCCGGCGACTGGCACTGGCAATTACGACTCACAGACATCGTCGTACCCGACCACTACACCGGAAGCGCAACTACGTCGGTTGGCGGATTTTGCATTCATGCTGCGCGATTGGAAGCTTGCGAATAACGTCTATGACATGCTCAGGAAAGATTACTCCAACGACAAAGCATGGCGGCATCATGCTGGTGCACAAGAGATGTTCATCATTTCCTTATTACTCATCAACCAACCCATCACCACGAAAGTTCGCGTCGATACTATTGATCCGACCCTCGATGCTGCCATGTACTCGTATCTGTCACGATGCTCCTCACCATACTCTGCGCTACGAGCAATTCTGCTGACTGCAGAGTTACTGCGGATACGACCGCACGGTGCAAAAGATGATGCTGCGCGCTACATCATGCGCGCTATGGATTCTCAGATTTGCGGTGAGATGACACGTGCGTTGCTGGTAGAACGCGTTGCTACTTGTTTCGCCACAGGAGAGAGCGCTGTTCCATTTGCAGCGCGAACGCACTGGTCTGGTTCAAGGCAACGAAAAGCTGCCTTTTGGCGCATTTTGGCGGCTGAGCATTGGTCAACGATTGGTAAATATCGATTGGCAAGGATAGCATTGGAGGGAGCCCTGATGGTGTATGGAAATACAGATCTACAAAGCTGGGTGGCGATTCAGGGGACCATCAAGATGCTCAAGACGGAGACTGGCTTAACGACTGAATTCTTACTCACACCAGCACAAGCTGAGGTGACTGCTAAGAGTAGTGCAGCACGTAAGGAGCATTTCAAGTCGCCCTTGTCGGGTGAGCAAGAGATTGCTGCGGTCGATGACGAAGTTGCTCTGTTGGAAGGTCTGGAGAAGGTTGGACTTGACACTTCTGTGCCCCCTACGCAAGGAGGGTCTGCCTCAGAGGCACAATCTGTGCCTAGTGCAATAGTTCTTGAGGTACTCGACGCGCCAGCAGCAGGGCCGACAGTCTCAGCGATGGAGGCATCGTAATCGGCGGAAGTTGCTGCCAAAAGTGGCGAGCAGGGAGCCACGTCTTCAACATGACGAGTATATAATACTCACCAGCGCCGTAAACATATCGTCGCTTAAATAGTAGGCTCACAGACAGATCTACAGCAGCGAACTGTCAGTAGCTGTCAAAAGCTCTACCAGGTCTTCGGTGCTGCCGTCTTTTAAGTGCCAAGATCGTGTCTCAAGATTGGTCTATGAAATTTAAGGTTCCGATCCGCAATTAAATGCATTAGCGCGTGAATGGCAACGGGTGGGAAACTTAGCATTGCCAAAGTCACAGGTACTTCACCTTGATGGCTGCATAGGAGAAGCAGCGCCAAGTGACCGAACAAGCCTTCAAGATGCTGGGTCCATGGGTTGCAGGACGAATGCAGCTACGTCGGAGCCGGTGCTTGCGTTGCCGAAGCGGCAAATTTAGATCTACACACGCTTTCGTAAATCGAGGCAGACCTTGGTCTTCCTTACTTAAGCTGCAAGACGACCAGGTCGGCCCAGCAACGACCCTGTGCGTGTCCAGTAGCTATCCGGTCAACAGCCTTAAAAAGCCGACGAGATACAGCACGTCGTCGTGTAGGTAAAGTTTGTCAACCCAAGGCGGTTCCTAGCATGCTCTACGCTGCTCATGCCTGCACCATCTAACCAAGGTGTCAGTCAAGCTGTCAAGGCATGGTCATGAGGATGATCTTTGTCGGCAAGCTAGTTGAATGGCAGGCAGTGTTGAGCATTACTGATAGCAGCAGTTGATCCGGCGGTGGGGTGTATCTGCTGTTAGGCGAAGCATATAGAAGTTCATATAGATTGCCTGCTAGCCGGCGATGCTGCAGCTGATCAGCGGCCGTTGCATGCATTTGCCAGTCGCCTACCACAGGGCAGAGAGGACTCACAGTCTGCCTGCTGGTGGCTTCCCTGCGCCTGGCCCGGTGTGCAGCGAGAACGGCAAGAGCCAAAAGACCTAAATTGCGCTGCCACATGTGCAATTGCTACTTGGCTCATATTTCCCCCGTCCATCAGGCGCGGACAATGACCTTCAGGGGATCGCCAGCATCGGTGTTAGCAGAAACTCATTTCTTCACTGTTCACACATTGTTATACGACAGGCGAGGCAAAGTACTGCTGGTAAAGAGTTGAGAATCTCGATACCAAGGAGTCCTTGGTGAGCTGAAGCCGTTTTCGATGCGAGTCTTCTGGCGACTCTGCTGCGTTGCGAACCTCCTGGCAGGCCGGGCAGTGTATGCGCAGACATCCACACAAGAAGGAGAAGCAACTTCAGTAGCGAATGTGCCGACCGTGCAGGACGCAACTGTCGCGGCGCAGCCTTCAGGCGTCACGGTCGAAGGCTTGCCAGACTCCTCTAAGTGCAATTATACAGACAACGACCTGTACTGCTTCCCGACAGCAGGTGCCTTTGTTCGGATGACGGGCTGGACCCGCTTCTTTTACAACAAAAACTATGGTTTGCTGAAGAATGTGGCGCTGGTCGATGTGACCATGTACTTTGCAACCAACGATGCACCTGCAGCGACATGGATCGGTGTTGGCAATACCGGCGATATCCCCATCAATGTCAATATCTCTTGGTTCACATCGACATTGGCGCCTGTTGCAACGCAACAGCCTGGCTTGCGCGGTGTCGCAGACCCATACTATTTTTACGTGCGGCCCAATAGTGCAGTCTACAATGCACTGCCGACTGTATCCAGTAAAGGCCCGACTTTCTATGCTGTGCAAACTCCGAGAGTGCTTGCAGCCGCTGGGATCAGTAGAACCACTGATTATCAAGATTCACCCTCTGCAGCTGCTTCTCAGACAGCAGCACCAACGACTGGTGCTACAGCTACTTCTGGACTCGGCACCAACATCGCTCAAAGCAGTGGCGATTCAAACAACCTCTCCCCCGGTGCAATTGCAGGCATCGTGATTGGCGCCATTGCACTCCTTGTGGCTCTCGGATTACTCGCCTTTATCATCCTCTTGATTCTGCGTCGTGAGCGACACTGGAAGCGTGAAAAAGAAGCACTTCAAGATCAAGCGAGAAAGGACCGTGACGAGAAAGCAATGGCATTGGGTAAATCAAGACAGTATGGACCGACTTTGACAGATGCAGAATTGGAAGTTGCCGGTTTGACCATTGCAGCACCATCGAGAGACATTACTCCTCATCCATTCCGATTTCCGGGTCAAAATCCATACATCGAACGAGTCGGAGGCAGCAGACCACGACCACAGCGCATCAAATCGAATCAGGGAGATTACTCCTTTACGAGCGGTGATCGGAGTATCGATACAAGTGCCGAGTCTTCGCCTGCTGCAATCATTCAAACGAATCCTTTGAGTTATGCTCGGACCGGATCTGAGTCGAGTTACCGCAACTCGCACGTTCCCTTGTCCCCTGGCATTGCTGAGCACATCAATGAGGAGCATCCTCCAGCGACAGCAGACTCAGATACAACATGGATGGCTTCAGAGTATACGCCCAGCCAAATGGCGAGAAAACCGAGTATCGTGTCTGTATCTGATAATCTTGTCCGAGCAAGCAAGGCAAAGCTTGTTGATGTCAAGGATCACCGGCCACCGCCACTACCAACCCAAGCGAACAACCACGAGTCGCCATTTGCCGATTCGCAAATCTCGCCACGAGCAACAGAATCTCCTGGAAGCTCATGAATTCACATTTGTACACCATTCAATATATGAATATTTAATCCGAAGCATTTTACATTCCAAATCTAGTCCCTTTGTACAGCAGTACCACGGTTCAAGTGTGCAATAGCAGCCTTTTGTGCATCATGCACAGCTGTGACAATTGGGTTTCCACTTGCGAATGCAGCAATGAGTGAGCCGGTAAACGTATCTCCAGCGCCTGTATCGCTCTCATGACCTACCACAGTCTCAGGCGTGCTATGGTACATGATGTCTACGGCACAATCATGGCCTTGAATGTGCAGGCTCAAATCAGTCTTGCCCTTGCTTTGAATGCCGTCTGAAAGGTGGACCGACAGCACACCCTGCTTGCCAAGCGTCACGTAAATGTTGGGCGTTAGTGGCAAGAGCTGAATGCATTGCTGTAATACGCCACTCTCGAGCACGTCTTTACCTTCGCTTCCGATTTTGCGCTTAATGTTCCTGGCGAAGTGTTCCATTTGTGAGCGCTGATCAGACATAATGTTCATGGCATTGATGACTGTCCACCAAGACGCCGTCTCGAAGTGTCCCGCTGCTTTTGCAGCATCGAATAGACTCTGGAGCTCATGAATGTTGGGTGTGACCATGTCAATCATAGAGTCTGGAAAGACAGTCAATTTCTGGTCAGTATTGAATGCAATGGCTGACTTGGCAATCGATGTCGGCTCGAAGCAGACTTGAATCTCATAGTCTTTCGCTGCTCTCAAGGCACGGGAAAAGGTCTCTGAACTGAGGTTCGCATCAATGATAGCCCATCCGCCTTTCTGTCCTTGCAAAGCTGTAACGACAGATTCTGGGGAAATTGTGCGAAGAATGTCCATATCCGCAACAGCAGTGACCAGTTCTCCACCAGCTTGAATGTTAGTGTATGAAGCTGTCCTGCCAGTCTTTGAGATGTACGCAAGTGATGTATCGATGCGATGTGCTCTCAGTTGTTCGAGGGCAAATGTGCCGTCAGCATCGTTACCAACTGCTGTCACAAGCCTTACTGGTTGGCCAGCTTGGCGCACCGCACGAGCCATGTTGGCAGCAACACCACCTAGCGAACGCAGCGTCTTTCCAGGATTAGATGTGTGCAAGAGTGACACCAAACCATCTTTCGGCTTTGGTAGCGAGCAGGTAATGTCTACAGCAACCCCTCCAATCGCAAGAATCCGAACCGGTTCTTCGGGTTGCTTGATGAACGTCGCCTCTTCGTTTTCCATCAGAGCCTCGGCAAAGGAGCTTCCGTTGAAATCCACGGCTCCAATAGAACGGCCATCTTCCAAATCAAATAGACTGTCTGCAATTGCTCGAGACTCGTTCTTGTCGAACAATGCCTCTGGCTCAATAGTCGACTTAGCTCCATGTTCGAGATTAGCAAGGTGCACCGCAATTTGTGCTCCGATTCGAGCGTTTTCCATCACAAGAGCGATATTAGCCTCGAGAGATCTGCCCTTTGTTGCTTCGGATACTGCAGCCAGTAGGAAAGGTGTACTATCCTTGCCGCGAATACCTTGCGCGTCGGCGTCTCGAACGGCCTTTTTGATGACAGAGTCCATCATCTTGCCATCAAGTCCAGCTTTCTCCGGGATTGGAACACATACGAGGACAGCGCTTTCAAGCTTGAGACTTTGATTTGCTGCAATTATACTGGCAGCATGCTCAGGCGACGGGGATGTTTGCGGAGACTTAATGCCTGAATCTCTGGAATAGAATGCAGGCAGATTCTTCTGCCCAACTGTTGTGACGGTGACACCCATAGTCTCGAGGTATTCTAGTGTCCTTGGAATATCAAGAATGGCTTTAGGACCAGCACAAACCACGGCAACGTCGTTTCTTGATAATTCATTCAGGTCATTAGAAATATCCATAGTCGATTCAGCATTCCGATGGACCCCACCGATTCCACCTGTTACAAATACTTTGATGCCTGCTCGTTTCGCCAATATCATGGTTGCACTCACAGTCGTTCCTCCAATGGCTTTATCTGCTAGTATGGTGGCTAAATCGCGTCTCGAGACCTTCCTCGCAGCTTGACCCGTCGAAGCCAGTAATTCGAGATCTGCGTCTTGTAGACCAACGTGCGCTTTGCCATTCAGGATTGCGATCGTAGCAGGCGTGGCCCCATGTTGACGAATGACAGACTCCACTTGACGCGCCATTTTGAGATTTTCCGGATATGCCATACCATGGGTGATGATGGTACTTTCCAAGCAGACGACGGGCTTCTTGCCAGCTAAAGCACGTTTCACATCTGGTGAGATGACTAGGCTCGAGTACAAGCGAGACTTTTGAGCTGGGCTGCCTTTACGCAGGAGTCGACTCCCAGGGAAGGTCAGGCTGCAATTTGTTCTCATGGTGCAGAACATTGCAGCAAATTGAGCTATGACAAGTCTTACAAGCTCAAGCGAGCCATGAGTATTACTATGAATGTGTTAGCTGCAGTCGTCGGAAGCTCCCGACCAACTTCTTCAGATGACCACCACGATGAAATTGCTTCAAGAAGTCAGAGCCCAAAGCAGCTTACCATGATTCATGACTCCAAGCCCTACATCATGAGTCAGATCTCGTAGCAGAATGCATCTGGAAATATATAAAGGAGTCATTTCCCCTGGCCTGCCATCACGCATCAAATCCAAAATAAAATGCAGCTCAAGAACTTCATGTCAATCAGTCTCTTCTACGCACTAGCCACCCTACCGCAGCTGCCCATGGCTATGGCTACACCAGTAGCACACCCGGTCGCTCAATTCCCCGGTATCGAATACCGCAACAAAATCCACATTGATTCAATCTCAATGACACCCAATGTCGCCACCATGCAATCAGAGGTCGATATGCGCGACTCTGGTTATTACGGTAAACGCTCCGACACACCAAACAACGTACAAGCCGCCAAGGAAGAAAGCAACCAAGAACACGAAAAACGCTGGCCACCAGTCTTCAAATGGCGCTGGGAAGTCCTCATGGAAGGTATCGCAGATGGCGACAATGCCTTCCTCAAGAAGAAATAAGCGTTGCGCTGAGTTGCAGCTTAAGATCACCGTGTTCCCCAAGGATATACGCGCGCGTGTGTGTCTTGCCTTTAGGTGAATACCCAACGCAATAGCGCAGTGTTTCGCCGACGTAGCAGGGTGAAATCATCTTGTATGCACAATGCGTCATATGTTGAGATGGATCGAGCTGGCTAGCTAGATGCTGTAATAGTAATGTAACACTTAAAGAGCCTTGAACCAGAATTTTGCGGTAGCCTTCTATTTGTTGCGTGTATTGCTTGTCGTAATGGATACGATGCGAGTTGTTCGTAAGAGCTGCATATCGGAAAAGTAGAACCTCAGAAGGGACAAGAACACGTTGAGAACATTGAGAAGCTGCAGCGGGTGCTCGCACCTTTCTACTAGAAGGCAGAACGTCTGTATACAGCAATGTCCTGCGCTCTGTCAAGCATATCTGGTTATGCTGAACAATATCTCGCGTCGTGGTTACAGCAGTAGAATCATCGTTCCGCACTTCAGTCGCAGTCTCTACGCATGCGCCTTGTATGCCAACCTCGATATTCTTGAGGAAGTCAATGCTTCCGGATTGCCACAGACGATGACGATACGTGCCATCCTTTGGCGCTTGTAATCCATGATAACCATCTGCGTGTAATTCCGTCTCTGGTATCATTTCATTCCAAAATAGAAAATGCTCGCCTAGCTGTAGGACTGTTGTTGCTTGCGTCTCAAAAGGCGTTGTCTTCCGCCACAGCTCTAAATGGGACTCAGCAGGCGTCTCTGATATCAACCTTTTCGTCGAGAAGAGGCGCTTCCCTGGCCGCAGCTGCCTTGATTGCTAGCTCGACACAGGCGATAAGTATCCATGCTTTGTCATGATCGACGTAAAAATCTCCTTACATGGGATTTTACTCCGCAAGCGTGCGCAAAGCAGGAAATGGCCACTGAGTCGACGATGCAGTGAGTATGTCTCTTCCGGTGGTGGTGCGAGCCGTTCGCGAAGCATGACCGGAATGAATGACTTGACGCGGTCCGTTACGGTTTGGTTGTGAAAATCGTAGAGCGCTTGTGTGGCATCTAGTGCGAATGGCTCAGCTAGTGTGAGAATAGATGAGATGTGTGCATCGCGCATGGCCGAGGATTCCTCGCCAGTGAGATAGCCTAGTTCCACGGAAAGACTGTACAGCAAGGCCTTGTCTTTCTTTGCAGCTGCCACAAGGAGCTTACAGTACTTGTCAATGAAGGTCTTGTCAAAGGACCGGCATGCACCGAAGTCTAGCAACTCGATCTGCCTTGACTTTTCATTGTACAGGAAATTGGTCCAGTTGGGATCGGTTTGCATAAAGTTGAACTCAACAAGCTCACGCAGACAAAGACGCATAATCTCTGTGCCGAGATGGTCACGCGTTTGCTGGCTGTAGTGTTCCGCTTTTGCAATACCCACACCATGGAGCAATTCTGTTGTGATGACTTGTTTGCCTGAGCACGCGTCGATGACACGTGGAATTTTAAAAGTCGGATCTTCGCCAACAAGTTGTCGGAAGAGTCTTGTGTTCTCTGCTTCTCGAACATAATCGCACTCCCATGCTAGCTCCGTTCTTGCATTGGCGATCGTTTTATCGAGGTAGAGACCTTTCGGCAAGAGTCTAGAGGCTGTCAACAACAAACTCAAGTTTTTAAGATCGGATGAGATGCTGTTGGCAACACCCGGGTATTGTACCTTAACAGCCACTTGTGTCCCATCATGCAACAGAGCTTTGTGCACTTGTCCAATGGATGCAGCAGCCATGGGGATCTCCTCAAACGAAGCAAACTTCTCTTCCCGCCAATCAGCACCAAATTCAGCAGACATGACACGGTTCAATTGCCATGCAGGCATATAATCCGCTGAATCCTGGACGCGCTGTAGGATTTGCTGAATGGGTAGTGGTAAATTTTCTGATTGAAAGGAAATCATTTGTCCGAGTTTGAGAGCAGCGCCACGCATACGTGATAGCTTACGAACGAGGAGGTCGATATTCTTGGAAGACATGAGACCACCTTGTGACTCATTGCCGCCCACAAACAGACGTTTTGTGGAGTCTGAGAAGGCGTTGAGGGCGAGAGAACTGCCTAGGGTCGTGTAGTGATAGAGTCGTGATAGCCTGGATGACGGGACTGCTGAAGATTGGAGAGCTGACGGGGTGCGTTCCTGTAGAGGAGGGTCGATGTTTGTATCGATAGCTGGAGTTGCTTCTGGCTGTGGCACATGCACTTTGGCTGTCTCCATGTGGAGAAGTGAGCTTGTTTGTACTTCCTCAGCGAGTGCCGCTTCCTGAGCTTGTGGCACTTCTGTCCGCCATGCAACATTGGGTTTAGCAATCCCAGGACTCCGCTTGAGCTGTTTGAGGCGGTCAGCTTGGCCAGCAGTTGGTGTATGGCGAGCATGACGCAGAAGGAAGATATCATCTTTTGGTTCTATAGTCTGACTCGCTGCTTGGCTGGCCGACTGCGAAGTCTTTTGTTCCTGCATGATGGGCACGACAGGAACTTGCTCCTTAGCTTCCACTGTGGACTGGGTCCGCTCCTTCTTGATAATAGGCACAACAGGTTCTTGAGGAACAGCTTCATCGTTGTGCTGAACAAATGTATTCACAGTCGAGCGTTCCTGACCGAGATCTCTCATGACCGTAGAAGCTTTCCAGGCATCTTGCCTCGCTGCACGCTGAATTGCTGCTGTGCGAGAGAGGACGTTGGAGATGACTTGGAGGACTGCTGCCGCATCACTGAGACGGGACATGCAAGCTTAGCTAGAGCAGAGCGAGGATAGATATAGCAGCTTTGAATTGAGTGTAGGTGGTCAATTAGGTAAAAGGAAATGGCCCAAATTCGTGGCGCGTGAATTCTGTTTCTGGTCGCGTCCAACAGCATCGCCCTCATTGTGTCGCATCCAGGAGAGCATCAGGGGGCTTCTTCTCGGAAGAGTCAGTGAGCCAGATACAAGGCATAGACACCAGACTACAGATGGACAAGAAGGCAGCTCGGATGCAGACTCGACTGGTGGGCAGCGATTATCGCCACCTAGTCCGCCCAAAGACCATCACAAGCATCAAGCCCGCTGCAGCAGGGAGTCTCAAGCGCAAGCACGATTCCAAGGCTAAAGGCATCTCCTCTCAGCCTGCTACTGCGGGCGCTGGTCAGGGGCAGAAGACAGCTACAACAGCGACACGTCTACGAGGGACACGCCAAGCTGAACACAGCGCACCTGCGTCGCGTATCCAAGTGCAAGACTCGATGACTGCGTCTGAATGCGCACAAATCGCTCATATCGCACAGGTCCAACAAGACAATCAGTCATCAGCTGTAATTGAGCACAAAGACGCATTGAGTGATGCATTCAGCCGTCTCATGTCTCCCTCGAAACGACGGAAGCTTGACAACAACCATAGCCTTCCCGTTGTGCCAGACTCACAAGCATCATCAGTGCCATGCACACAACTGGACACAGATGATGAACACATGGTAACGCCGCATACAGTGCGTATCATGGAAATACCGTCATCTGTGGCGTATGAACGATATAATGGGCGACTGCTCACAGAGCCAGACACACCTACACGACCTCACACACGCTCTTCATTGCCCTCACCGCCGTATTCGCTAGGCGAGGCGGAATGTGGCTTGGCTATACCAGAAACACAAATGCTATCACCCATGCGTGACTCTTGGAGAGAGATGTGCTCATTACAAACACCGCCCAAGACGACGTTGAGACAAGTGTACCAGGATCCAGAGGATGCGTCGCCACCGTCTGGTCAACGTCCTTCGTCTCTGAATACACAACCTGACAGAATTTTGTATGAATTGCCAGCGACGTTGGTTGTTAGTTCTCAGACGCGGCGAGCAAGACGGAATACATTGGCCGCTGGGCATACTGCCTCTGGTGAGACATTGCTTGATGAAGAACGATTTGAGCAATTGCTTAAAGCGAAGCAAGCGTTGGATGCATTTGAGAGTGCCTCTGAGACTAGTTCAGCTCTACGGGATGAGAAGCTTGAGATACCAGACTCGGAGGCTTCTGAAATTGATGAGCCGCGGTGCGAGGCGACTGAAGAGGCAGTGGAGAGACAGGGGAAGTATGGTTTGTTGCCTGAGAGTCTCTTAAATGACTCGTTGCTGGTTGCCTCGTTTCCGCCCCCTTCAATCAGCTCCATGTCACGGACATATACACAAACACAGGGCTTGCAGGATGACGAGGACGATGAAGATGAAGAGACGGTGGACCGTATCTCTGCGTCGCCCTCTCCTCGGAAACGGATACGACGAGCCTAGCTAAGTATTTATGAATATATGCTGCATCTGTCTTCCAATCAATTTCGCCAAACTTCACCAACACCACGAGCGAAGTTTGACCAAATTGCGCAACAATACGCACGACGGTGATGAGAATGGACGGCAGCGGCATCGACGCAGCATACAGACGCACAGCCGGCCATCATGCATCACCGGGTAGTAGCAGCAAGCCCAACAACAATGATGGCGCAGGAACGCAATCCTCTCCCACGCAACCACAAGGCGATCCTGGCATGACCGTGACGAGCGCAGAGCTAGACTTGCACCGAGCATATTGGACACCAGAGCGCGAGGAACTCCTGGCTGAAATCTGTAAAGATCTAAAGAAAACGGGACACTCGCTCCCCGGCAGTTATGGGTTTTCGAGAGAAGCCTGGCAAGCCTGCCATCGCAGATTCGTCGAAGCTGCAGGTGTTGAGTGGTCTATTGCACAGCTCAAGGCCCGATATCAGCGACTGCGCATGGATTACGAAGCCTTCAAACTCCTGAAGGATGCTGTAATCAATGAAGGTGGTGAATGGAATGAAGAACAACTCATGCTCGAAGCTAGCGAGGAGGTGAAGCAAATTGTTACTGCCGCGAACAAGAAGGACCGCGTGTACTTCAATGTCCGTTTCTCACTGTACCCGATCCTCGTTCAATTGTTTGATCGGGAGTGGGATAGGCAGGCGCATCGTTGGGCACCGCGCGTCAACCCTGCTGCTCAACAAGTCGTTGAGCAACCAGGCGCGAACCCAAATGCGTTGCTTGTCTTGACAGAGACTCAGGAACGACGACGCAGGCATCGTTCTCGAGAACGTTCTCGCCGGCCAGGGCGAAATGGGAGCTTGGCTTCTGCGACGCGTGATCCACTGGAAGCATTATTGAGTCCATCTACTGGGGATGTGCCACCACCAGCGGCACCCCTGCCACGCTTGCAACCGTCTGCCGTGGAATCTGTCATTAGTCATGGTCCTGGTGAAACCGAACCTGTCTTTACACAAGCAGACCTAGCGGCTGATCATGCTCAACTCACACGCGCCTTTATCGAAGCCAACAAGACCATGCTCCAGTCAACCCTCAAGGAACTCTCTAACCTGACACACCCACGACAGGTACAATTGGCATTACACAGATTTACGCAACACGCAGCAACGAAACAGATTCCTGTGCGAACACAAATTTTGTGTAAAGAGGTCTTGACAATGGATTGCAATGCTGAGGTGTGGTTGACTCTGCCTGTGGATCAGTACAGAATGTACTTTGATATGAAACTTAGGCAGCGAGGTGTGGATCAGGGCTACGAAGAGTAGCGATGGCTCAACGTGTTGATGTGTCATGTCACTGCCACTATTAGTAACAAGCGAGCCACGCCAGCCTGCTCACATTGAGCTATCACTCACTCGTCAAGCGTGGTCGTATTGCCGACATTCTACAATGGTACGCAAGACGCTGATGCTGTAAAGGCAGGCCTAGGATTGACCATGCCAGGCGCAAATTTATATTATGGTCAATCACACTGTGGCCTTTGAATGCTCGCTGGCCGCCATTGCGAAGACAAAAGACTTTAATGATGGGTTGTGCGCAATCATCATTTCTTTCAGGCGCGTGAGTGCACAGGCAATGGCGCAAGTAGCTTTGTGACGAGAGAGCAAGCGTTTCCGATGCTTAACAAGTAGGTGGTCTTACCAACATCGTCGCCACTCCTGGCTCGATTAAGAAAGACTCCTTTGCGGCCACCGCAATCACCTTGCGTCAACATCTTGAATGAGGTGCGCAGGCACAACACATTGAGTTTGTCGTACAGGATGGCATAGAGAAAAAGGCGAAGCTCTGCGAGTGTATCAACAATGGTGAAAGCTGGCGTGCTCTGAGATCAACCAGCATGAGCCTGCGCTTCTTCTTGCGGCTGTGGCTGTCGGGTTGCTGGCCGTGGACGAGGGCGTGGCGGTCCAAAACAGGATCAGCCTTGAAGTCGTCTGTAGCAGAAGTATTGGAACTCCCGCTTGGGCTTGGCAAAACTGGGGCCTATGGACGTTGACGGAGACGTGTCTCTGCAGGCACTCTTGGCTGGGGACTAAACAGATGGAATATGCATCGGGTGACCAGCGTGTAGCGCGATTCTACTTCAATTTAATTTTTGACATCATCCAAAGACTTGCACTCCAATTCAAACACCGATGGCAGTCAGTACAGTCCTGCGCATCAAGCGCAAACGGACAGACGATCCTGTACAAATACTCTTGACGCAAGATGATCAACTGCCTTCAGAAAACAGTAGTGTCGTGCCTGAGCAAGCTTCCAAAAAGCGTCGCGTATGGCAACTCTCGCAGTCGTCTGATCATCGCGGTATTCCGGTACCGTTGTCTACTAAAAGACCGCGGTCTGCAACACTTGAAGACGGCGTTGTAGCGGCTGAACCACCAAGATTCAAAGTACGGAAGCGGAAATCGCAGATTGGGGAAAGTCGTCAAGAGGATTATAGGCGTGTGCTGGATCTTGAGCGGAGGGAGGAGAGTGTGACGAATGATGAGTCGCTCGAGAAGGCCTCTCTCGCGCCTGATCCGAGGCTGGCTGATATGCTGAGCGATTATCTCGAATCGAGTGCTGCTGCGACGAGAGAAGCACAGTCAGAGGATACGACCATGAAGGAGGAAGATTACGTCTATGACATCTACTACCCTTCTGCTGCTGCTGAAGCTATCGCAGCAGCTCAAGAAGCCATCACCTCAAATT
The DNA here is from genome assembly GCA_003568695.1 of Protomyces arabidopsidicola. Taxonomy (NCBI): domain Eukaryota; kingdom Fungi; phylum Ascomycota; class Taphrinomycetes; order Taphrinales; family Protomycetaceae; genus Protomyces; species Protomyces arabidopsidicola. Next base: position 414,638 of record QXMI01000222.1, read on the forward strand.
ATGGCTTGTTAGAACACTTCAACTGGGATGACCTTGATCAATTGGTAGTAGAGGAAGAAGGCAGCGACCAAGATGGACATGATTCAGAGGACAGCAATGCAGAGAGCTGGGCTGGCAATGACTATCCGGATGAGGAAGACGAAGACTGTATATTCACTCATTCCAAAAGCGGCGAGCTAACGTACAGCTGACGAGTCTGGCCACATCTATGGCAGTGACGCTGAAGAAGAATGGGACCGTGACGAATGGCTCGATGATTGAGATTTCAACGGCTTCAAGTTGGCAATGCGCACTGGGTCCATCTGTAAACAAAAAAGCACCTCGGACCTCTAACATGGGGTCCGACCCCTTCTCGAAACGGCAACACGTCTGAACGAGGAGACTGCTAGGAGACGAAGCAAAACCCGTTTTGGCAAACTCTCCAGCATGATGTTGAGGTTGTGATACAACAAATAGCCTCCGTTCGGCACAAACATTGCTCATCTTCCAACGCTCGCTTCGTTCAATCATCTGTACTTGTCAATTCAACACGCGGCGGTAGTGGTCTGATCGCTCGTTATGCAGCATGCAGTGGTCTTCGTCAGTATATTGGCGGTCCTGCAGCGAGCTGTTGCACAACCTGTCAACGGCGAGCCCGTCACGTCCTTCGCAGTGAAGGTGGTACAACCTAGCCTTGCACCGATACCGGTACTTGAACTCAATCACAAGGAAGGAGCAGCTCCAAAGGCAAAGCCTTCTGCGTCCTCCAAAAAGCAACCACAGGTGACTGGACAGCTACTACCGATGCGTGCACCCGTCCAGGTGGATGGTGTCAAGGCGTACCAGCGTGCTATGGCCAAGTACAACGTCAAAGCAACACTCAAAGAGGCTCGTGCTTTCAAACCTGCGGTCAAGCTCAACAGCAAAGCATCATCACCCAATTCGCTTGCTAGCTCAGGACAGCTCCAAACAGCTGGATTTGCGGCGTCAACTGGATCAGAGGACGATTCTAGCTGGTTGACTGAAGTACAAGTTGGAACACCACCAGCGACGTTGTTGCTCAACTTTGATTCTGGTTCTTCCGATACCTGGGTCATGTCAACTGACTTGCCAGTTCAGGAACGACAAGGTCAAGTGCTTTACAACCCTGCAAGTTCCAAAACTGCCCTTGCTGCTCCCTCCAACACTTGGAACATCACGTACGCCGACAAGTCTGGTGCTTCTGGGTTCGTCGGCACTGATACTCTGTACCTCGGAGGTATGCCGATTCGCAATCAAGCAATCGAACGAGCGACGTACGTCTCGAAAGATTTTTTCAGTACACGCATGGCAAGCGGCCTGCTGGGTCTCGGCTTTTCATCACTCAATACCGTCAAACCGAATCCTGTTCGGACGCCCATGGAGAATTTGATTCGGCAAGGGACCGTGCAGAATCCCATCTTCACGGTTGCTCTCAAAGACTCCAACAGTAATACAACAGGCCAAGGCGGTCATTTTACATTTGGCTATATTGACAAGAGTACCTACAAAGGCGAAATTGGGTATGCCCCAGTCAATACGAGCCAGGGTTTTTGGGAGGTAAATTGTCCCTATTTCAAGATTGGCCGCAATGGAAATCCACTACCGCGCAGTCAGGTTGCACAGCCTGTCAATACAATCTCTGGCGCCAAGTCAAAAGCTCTGAGTAGCACTGCGCAGTCTTGGCTACGTGCACTCAGTAGCTTGTCAGAGGGTCTCTCCGTGGCAGACGCAGGACTCATTACACAACAGGTTCTATCCTGGGGTGAGCAGAACGCTGCACGTGGGGCTGTAGGCCAAGCAGATTTAAGTGCCGCAGATCGGTCAACGTCACAAGCGAGTGGGTTTGGTGGGTCTCTTGCTGCAACAGCCGCACAGCCAAGCCACCCGGCTATCATTGATACCGGCACGACACTCATGCTCCTTGATGATATGACCCTGTTGACCATCTACAACTCTATCCCGGGCGCGAAATTCGACAGTGCAATCGGCGGTTATACAATCCCCTGCAATGCGCAAGTCCCGGATACATTTTGGCTGCTAGGCGACCAATTCTATGGCGTGCCCGGATCTACCATGGCATTTGCAAAACTCGACGGAGGACGATGCTATGGTGCAATGCAGTCAAGAGGGGATTTCCCAACAGACATTATGGGAGATGCATTCATCAAAAATCAAATGGTTGTCTTTGATCAAAATCCGACGGCGCCTCGGCTAGGCTTTGCGTACCGTCCAGATGTGGTGTTTCAGGGACAATGACCACGACTGGTTGTAGCTTGTGTACAGATATTCATCTGTTTACTGTATGAACTTGATTGGTAGAATTCGTGGCAATTAAGCAGTTGACAGTGCCGTAGACTATAATGGCGTTGAGATATGATACTGTAAGGTGTTGATCATGCGCATACGTGAAAGGGAACTTTACTATCTGCTAAGATCGAGTGAGTCGAAGATAGAAACTATAGCCAGCTACAATGATGCAACTACTTGCAACGGACGTCATCGTTGTTGTCTATCGGGGCGAATTCCGAAACATATTTCGATTTTATTCTTATCGTGAGCAGCTGTCCCATGAAATCATAGTTTTCGGGGTGCTTCACCAGATCATCCACCATTGTGGCCCCATACGTATCTTTGAAGCGCTGGAGGACATTTTGGAAATCACAGTCTTGTAATTCACCGTTGACGACAAATCCAGCGCTCTTAAGCTTGTGAGAACGCCAAATCATAATGCTTTGTATCGGAGTCCAACATCGACCGTTACTGTTGTCCCAAACTGGTTTATCATCGAAATCAATCATGGTCGGCGCACAGTTGGCGCAATATAAGTTGAGACACTGGTCCGCTTGCTTACCTAGATCTCCAGTAAAATTGGCCAACAAGTTTACCCCAAAATCATTTCGACCGTTCACAACCTTCTCCTGATTTAAACAATAGAAAGAGGAAGTGTCCCATGCTATGTCATATCCTTCATTGGAGGACCAGTCGTACGACATCAATGATTTGTCCGAATTCCATAAGGTGACCTTGAACTGCCGACATCCGTGCGCGTTCACAGAAAAACTTGGCAATATATTGGTCACTAGCCAGAGAAGTGCCCACAAGACGGTCATTGCAGTAGGCAAGGTAGGCATTGCGTGCCCAGTCTCGTGTTAACCAAACCCTGATTGCGATCGTGGTGGACGGAGGGAAGCCTCCTTTTAAGCTTTTTGTTGCCATTGAATTGGAAGCTAGTTTACGTGGCACTTCTCCTTCTCGGACCATTGAAACCAATGGAACGACTTCGACACTCTCTTGCACGGAAAGGGAAATGAACGCGACATCTGGCCACACGCATATTCGTGTGTTTCTTGCGATTGGCCCCTGAAATTTGCTATTTGCAACTGGGAGTTGATATGCAGACCTAAAACAAAGTGCTTACGATAACCGTGTCTTCTGCGATTGCTGGTAGGAACTCAAGTGCATCAGCCCCTGATCACTTGCTTCCACTTATATCTCTCTGCCACGTCAGCGCTCATGCACGTGACCTTTAGTCTAGTCTTAGCTGGCAAGAGTGCTATACTCTTGTCCCCATTCGAATCAAGTCATATCTGCGGCTACCCTGTGCGCCAGTGTCTATCATCTACGGTTATAGTCACCCCGCACTAGCCACTTCCCATTAATTGCTGAAGAGCCTTAAATAGTCCAGAAGATGCTTAATGCCCATACAAGCCGGTATGAGTGCCAAGTCAGACCAATGAAAAGGATCAGGGAAGCAAAGTTCTCACTCCTAAGCCCTGCAGTTGAGCCTTGCAACTGTCCAGTCACAGCTGACCGCCGCAGCCTGAGATAATCGCAGGCCAAGTGCGTGTTGTTTCTGATTCTCTGCTTGGCTTTTTCATTGTTTGGTTGTTTGTTTGTTTGTAAAGAGGACGCTCCGCTTGCTCACCCTTGACACATTTTTTCCGCAGTCGACAAAGCTATCAGAGTGATAGCTACATTGAGAAGAGCAAGCTGATAAAGGATGGCAGCAGAACAGTACGATGTAGATGTTTCTCTTTATATGCATTTTGAGGGACTGTCTACTCCAAAGCAGACTCTCGAGCTGATCTGCTAGGTTCGACCATGCCGATGGGCCTGCCAGCTGTGAACAGACCATCTGAAACCTACGATCCTTGTCATGCGCGACATCTTTTTGCCCGCGAATTCCTTTCAGCCTCTACCAATTGGCCTTCCTTCGATCATTCTGACATGCTATCCAGACTGCGGCTGCATTGTTCAAAGGTAAACACTTATACCTTGCAGTCTCCTGCTTCTAGGAGATGCTTTAGCTCTACTCGACACCATAGATGGTCACTCATAGAAGAGCTGCGCCAGCGTGGCCTTGTCAATACTACAACGTCTCCTCAGCTTGATCTATTGCTTCAAAACAAGCACATCAAGCTGTACTGTGGTGTAGACCCTACAGCAGCGTCATTGCATCTAGGGAATTTGCTGACGCTGATGGTTTTGCTGCACTTTCACATACACGGGCATGGGGCTGTTGCCCTTGTTGGTGGCGCTACTGGTCGCGTAGGCGACCCAGCTGGTAAGACTAGTCAGCGAGATGTCATTGCACAGGACATCATCTCAGAAAATGTCAGTAAAATCAAGATTCAGTTGCAAACTTTCCTAGACCGTGGAAGCGAGTATGCCAAGTCTGTCAACCCAGATTTGCCGGAACCAGGCACGAGTCAAGTTGTCAATAATGCCGAGTGGTATGATGGACTGACCTTTATGGACTTTATGCAGACCGTCGGTCGCAATGTACGTGTGCAACACATGCTTAACCGTGACTCTGTCAAAAATCGGATTTCAAACGCAGCAGGCATGTCCTTTGGAGAATTTACCTATCAACTCTTACAAGCCTATGACTTTTGGTGTCTCCATCGCGATCGAGGCGTCAGACTTCAGATCGGTGGCAGCGACCAGTATGGCAACATCACTGCTGGAATCGATCTGGTAGGAAGGATGCAACAACAAGAGCAAACCAAGGTTGAAGAAGTGTTTGGTCTTACGGTACCCCTCCTGACCACCCCTGCCGGCGAGAAATTTGGCAAATCAGCTGGGAATGCCATCTGGCTTGATCCGAGCATGACAAGCCCGTTTGATTTGTACCAGTATTTTGTCAAGACGCCAGACTCACAGGTGCCTATCTATCTCAAGCTGTTTTCGCTGTTGTCTCTAGAGGAGATCGAGCGGTTAGCTGCGCAGCATGCAGAAGCGCCAGAGAAACGAGTTGTGCATCACATTTTGGCACGCGAGATGCTAACTCTGATTCACGGCAAGCAAAGGGCGAATCAAGTCAGCCTTGCAACGCGTCTTTTGTTTCCAGCAGATTTTGCAGACTCAGGCACTGCATCGCCGACTGCGAAGCAGATATTGGAGGCATTTGAAGGAGACAGTCGACTTGTCAAGCTGCCAAGCAAGGATGTCGTCGGCAACACGATCACTGCTATTCTTCGGGCAACTGGTTCTGCTGAATCTGGCAAAAAAGCTCAAGCGCTCATTACTGGTGGCGCTGTGACTCGTGGTTTCGAGGCCATAAAGATCTCAAGCCACAAGGAAGTCGTTACCAAGGACTGGCTTATGGAGGACAGCCTTTTAATGTTGCGCATTGGCAAGTCCAAGTTTGTGCTTGTTGAAATGATCTGAATTCACCATTGGGCAGTCAGCTCGCGCAACCAGCTTATTGACACTGGTCTGTACACAGTGACGGTACCCTCGACGAGATTGCTCAAGGTAATGCTCCCTTCTTGAACACGCTTGACGCCACCGACATTTTGCTCGGCGACGATACAAGTCACTCCTGGGAACTCCCCCTGACTAGGACGTCTGTTCGGAAGAGTTGAGGTGATGATTGCCGTGTGATCAGGCATGCCAGCCCAGCTTATACCACCCGTTGATTTATCATGGAACTTTGTGCTCCAGTATTGAATCACATCACCTGGTCTGAGTAGATCGATCTGAACAGGTACACTTCCTGCCTCACATCGATAAATGGGATGGCCATGGACAACACCTTGTGATTCCAATGCGCCAGGAATAGATTTCAGGCCATCACTGGCCAGTGTCCAGCATTCGCCATTGCCGACCTGCTGACCCCAATGTGCACGACAGTACGCGATAAGTGCGGGTCCATAGCGATCCGCACACGCAATGAGTTCAGCTGCCGGCAGCGGCTGGGGTTTTGGCAGATGTCGTTGCTCAATCTGAACGGTGCCTTCAGGGTCGCGCTCATTGTACTGCAGCTTTATTTGCGTTTGCGACAAGTCGGCGAGCTGCAGAGCATAAGTCTGAGTGTAATTCATATTGCCAGGGTAGCCTGAACCGCCGGAGCCGTAGGTGTAGCTACCTGTTGAGGTCAGGATGTTTGGTAGAATTAGCGGTTGTTGCGCAAACCAAGCAGGTGAGAGTGGAATATCCAGGTCACGAGCCAGTTGGGGGGTTTTGAACAGAGGAAGCTCGTGGCACCCGGGGTGGATGCCGTCCGGTTGAGTTGCAGTACCACCAGGTCGAGTTCGGGAAGGAATGGGAGGTTTACTTTGCTTTGGAGGTGGGACTGGTGGCGGCGCTCGCTTCACTTTGGGGCCCGATTGCAACTCTTCTTGTGAAACTGCAGTACCGAAAGTGCTTCGAATAGCTGCTTGTCTTCCAGCTACTTCTGAGCGCAAAGGTAAATGTGGCGGGCTCGTGTCCATCGGGCGTCCAGTATCCTTTACAGCTGCTACTCCTACCGTACGCGAAGGAAGCCGTGGTGGTAGAGCAGGCGGGACTTCTAGATCAGCAGAAGAAGGATGTACAAGAGCTACCTGTCGCTTATTGATTGGAGCTGAACTAGCTGGCATCGTGCTAGAAGTGGATGCACCATTAGATGCAGCGTATTTTGACTTGCTAGCTTTGTAGGCAGAATTGGCAGCGGTACCTGTAGCTTTTGCGACCGAAGTAGCCTGTGATTGAAGCTTTTTCCAATCCATGTGCCTTAGCAGATTCCTAGCATTTGGACTACGTGGTGTTGGGTCTTTGATGACGTTCCTGGTCGCAAATACAACAACGCTTCCTCTTATGCTCCCACTCCCACGCTATTCAAAAAGCTTATGCCTTCTTAGACAAGCTCAGCATACTATAAGATCTTCCTCAAATATAGCTATGACGCAACAGACTGCGCTGATTGACCTACTTGATCGTGCATGGCGACGAGGCTTGAAAGATCGGAAGAACAGAGTCATCTTTGAGCAATTTCGCACAACCTCTGCCGTAGATGGCGATTTAGCTTATGAGATTCGCTATTTACCATCACTGACGAAGAAATCATCTGCCATGAACTCGAGGAATGCTTCAAGGGAGGCATCCGATGCAGAAAGTGATCAAGAGGCAGACGTCAAGCGCCCAGATCAGCATTCTAGACAAGAGATGATGTCTCTCGTGACCAAGAACGGCAGACTGGCGGCAACTGATTCGACAGAAGAATCTTTCGCAGACAAGACAACATCGACAGAAGCGCCAAAGCGCGACCCATTTGCTCCACCAAGAGACAATATTGTCAAAGAGTACGCCGAGTATACATTAGTGCTCAACATGTATCCCCTCGAGAAATACCACTTTCTCTGTGTCACAAACGACTTTGTAAAACAACCTGGAAAGCTCCGTCCACAAGATCTGGCGCAAATGTGGCAAATCCTGGGTGAGTTGCCGCCTAATTCCCGGCCGTATGGTTTCTTCAACAGTGGAGAAAAGGCAGGTGCAAGTCAACAGCACCGGCATATGCAATTCATGCGGCATAGTGAGCTTGAGGCTACAACGAAGGATCTGGAGACGTTGCCAGAAGCCATTATGCGCCTACGGCATCCGTATGGCGCTCAGAACCCGGACGTTTTCGTGCATCCAGATTTGCCGACAGCACATTTTCTGGTCTTGCTACCAGAGGATGCTTCGCAGGCCTATCTTTGCCAACAATTCAATCGGCTCCACCAGCTGGCACAAGAAGCTTATGATGCATCATTGGTACAGGAAACGCACAAGGATGAACCAGAGGAGATGCCTTACAATTTCCTCTTGACGAAGAGCTATATGATGATTCTGCCACGTAGCACAGGTGCTTATGAGGGTTGTGGCGTTGGTGGTACCTGTCTCGTTGGATGCCTTTGCGTGGAACACCAGAACGATATTGAGATGCTGAGGCAGGCTGGATTCAAGGCAATCATGAAGCGTGTTGGCATTCCTTTCATTGAACATGAATGATAGAAATCACTTGAGTCTTATTCATTCTGATGAAAGCGCAGCTGCTAAACCATAGAAGGCGATACTTTATAATTGTGACTGTGGATATTCAAACTTCAACGACTGATTTCTCACGGGCAGTCACGCACCTCTTGTTTATAGACTACCGTACGCATTTACAGCAGTTCACAACGTCTTTTCGCAGGGGTCTTGCATCTTTGCGCACATTTTCCACCTCAGTCGTTTGTTTAGGTGTGTTTCACTGCTGCCTTTGGAGATTCAAAAAGACTGACATATGACTAGCAAAGCCGAAAAATATGCCTCCCAAGAAGGTTGAACAGCCGCCGTTGCTGCTCGGACGTCCTGGCAATAACTTGAAAGCCGGTATTGTGGGTCTCGCCAACGTTGGCAAATCAAGTGAGTGCATCAACAAACGATTGAGGCGACACTGACATGCCAGCATTCTTCCAGAGTATCACCAAGTCGTTCCTGGGAAACCCAGCCAACTTCCCTTATGCAACCATTGACCCAGAAGAGGCGAAATGTATCGTTCCTGATGAGCGTTTCGACTGGTTGTGTGAGCTCTATAAGCCTAAATCCAAAATTCCAGCAAACTTGACAATCTTCGATATTGCTGGATTGACGAAAGGCGCGTCGACTGGTGCAGGTCTGGGCAATGCGTTCTTGTCGCATATTCGTGCAGTGGATGCATTGTTTCAGGTGGTGAGGTGTTTTGATGACGCAGAGATTATTCATGTTGAGGGCGACGTGGACCCTGTTCGGGACTTGCAAATCATCCACGAGGAACTTGTATTCAAGGATACTGAGTGGGTCGAGAAGTACCTTGAGAACGCCAAGAAGCAAGCGCGCGTGAATGGCCCTGCTTTGGACAAGAAGAAGCGCGAGGAGGAAGTAGCAACAACTGAGAAGGTGCTTGGTGTGCTCAAAGAGGGCAAAGGCGTGCGCAAATCCTCTTGGTCACCCAAAGAGGTAGAGAGTATCAACAACATGCAGCTCCTCACTGCAAAGCCAGTCATTTACCTGGTCAACCTGTCTGAGAAGGATTACATTCGTCAAAAGAACAAGCACCTGGCCAAGATCAAGGCCTGGGTGGATGAGAATGCCAAGGGCGATATTATCATTCCCTTCTCGGTGTGCTTTGAGGACCGGCTGACGCAGATGCAGGACGAAGCGGCTGCTGCTGAAGAATGCAAGAAGCTGGGTACCAAGTCAATGTTGCCAAAGATCATCACAACCGGATACTCGGCCCTCAATTTGATCTACTACTTCACTGCTGGTCCTGATGAGGTCCGGGCGTGGACGATCCAGAAGGGGATCAAGGCGCCGGCTGCTGCAGGAGTCATTCACACTGACTTTGAAAAGACATTCATCTTGGGTGAAATTACGCCGTTTGCTGATTTGAAGGAGTATGGCAATGAGGCGGCTGCGAAGGCTGCAGGCAAGACACGGTCGCAGGGCAAGGAGTACTTTATGAACGATGGAGATCTCGCGTTCTGGAAGTGTGGCAAGAAGTGAGCGTAGCCGTAGCCCAAGTCCCCTCGGTGCTGTCATCTGAAGCTTTTGATCGGATCTCGGCTTATGTGGCCAGGGATCTATGACGCGGCAGGGAAGCAGCATGCAGGGAAGCGGCATAGTAGGCAGAGGCAGCTGCAGGCGATGTGGCATGTTCTAGATAGAAGGCGATGTAGCACTGAGAGCACGTATTGCACTGGGCCTTGCCTCCCCCTTCCGCTGCTGCCTCTTCCACGCACTTCCCTCGCTGCTGCCTTGATCTGAGATAATAAAATTCTCAGTCCGCGCCATCCACACACCCACACAGACAAGCACACGGCGCTCGAGACGCGCATCCGATTACACCTGGCAAGCTCCGGATTAGCTGCGATTAGCACAGGCCATCACCGCCCCCATTCGCTGCTCGATTTTTTGCCGCATTTAGCAAAGTTGGTTGAGTGCACACTGCCAAGCACACGATCTATTTTCTGCCACTACAGCCAGCTGTCTTCCGACGCTTGATCCTGCTTCATGGACCTCTCACAGGATCTCAACCGCAGTGTCGGCGCAGAAGTCCACGGTGTCCCTGACGGTACGCGCTGTGCGAATTGCGGCACAACACGCACACCCCTCTGGCGACGCGCCCCGGATAGCAGTACCATCTGTAATGCTTGTGGTCTCTACCAAAAAGCGCGCAACAGTATACGTCCCGTCAAGGCTCCTAATTACAATACAAGGGAGATGCAAGAAAAGCTGCAGCATGCGCAACAGCTGCAACAGCAAATTATTGCAGTGGCAACAGGCACCTGTCCCGGTGGCGGTACGTGTGATGGTACCGGTGGGAATGCGAGTTGTACAGGGTGTCCTACCTTCAACAATCGCGTAGCTCGTCAGTTACCTGCAGGTGCGGCATCTGTTCTGAATGGCGCCAGTGCACTGAGAAGAAGCTCGCCACCGCCTGTGGAAATCTTGATAGAGACAGCGACGGCTCCTACTGCAAAAGGTGAGCCGGAGCCTGTTGAAGTGCCGATACCCCGGATTGCAACGCCTGCCGGGCCAGATACACACTCTGCAGTCAGAGCGAGTACGCCTGTCGGTACGGATACCGCAGGTGGTTCTAGTATCGGTTCATTGATCGCAGCTGCGCGCAACACCCCTGCTCTATCAACGCAAACACCTACAAGTCTCGCTGCTTCACCAGATCCTCAACCGCAGCCACAGCAGCCACAGCAGCAACAACAAGCGACGCCAGAAGTGAATATGGATACTTCGACTGTGGTTAGTTGTGCGAATTGCACGACCACGACAACACCCCTCTGGCGACGCGATGAAAGTGGAAATACCATCTGTAATGCATGTGGCCTCTATCACAAACTACACGGTGTCCACAGACCAGGCCACATGAAGAAGAATGTGATTAAGCGACGGAAACGCGTTATTCCACCGACCGGCGGGCCGGCCAGTTTTCACGCAACGTCAGACACGGCTGGTGCGACGACGCCTCAGCAATCTTCTGCGCAGCAGCAAATACAACAACAGGGACAGCGCGTGTGGTCTGCGACTGGTAGTCCTCAACCTGGTAGTCACGGTCGTGGATCTCAGGCGTCTGAGAAATCAAATCGGTCGATGCATGCAACTCCGTATCATGCGTTCGATAGCCAGTCAAGACTAAACCAGAGTAGACTGCAAACAACCTCAACACCTGGTTCACATGGCCAGTCACCAGCAACACAAGCAGCAAGTCTTCCACCTATCTCTGGACAACCTGCAAGTACTTCGCAAAACCCAAATGCGCAATTCTTGGGGTTACTGAGTGCTGTTGCCGCGCAACATGCCGGTTCACCCGCACGACCACATTCTCGCAATGAATTACATCCACCCCCTGGTTTCTCTGCTGCCACTGCAACCAATGTGGCAAATGGACAAGCGATGAACGGCACACCTGCATCGAGCCGTCATGCGTCGCCGCGATCTGACCCATTTCATCGATTCGGTGGTGATGAGAAACGGCAGAGACTGTCGATGGAGAGGGAGGAGAACACGCTACCGCCTATTCATCTGCAGCAGGAGCAGCTCCAAAAGCATCAGCGTGAAGAGGATTCTTCCATGCAAATGCAGGTGGATGAACGCGTGCTGAAACCCATGTTGAATCAAAGTGCAGAAACAAATGAGCAGCAGCAAGATTGGCTTGCTCGTGAAAAGGAACGCGATGTCTCTGGCAATCTCCTCCTCAACCTATCAAGACCCGTTCCGCAACCTTCTCACCAGGGACAAAATGGCGTGGATGCAGCTGGTTCGCGAACACGTTTAGCACCCATTGTGTATGCCGGTGCCGCTGTCCCCATCACACGGAAATCTAAATCTGCTCTACCCCTACAAATTCGCCCAGGCGACCATGGTGTTTCTGGCTTTGGCGAGGATGCACGTGCTAGAACGGTGAATATCCTGAATACACCCACAACGGCTGTTGTCCCAGAGCAAACGTGGCCAGTGTATCACCAGCCTCGTACTGCAGATCACTATGCGGCTGTTGTGGAAGCAACGTTGGGTGAGGGCGTCGTGAAAGAGGATGCAGCAAAAGTATCAAGATTGTTGACACTGGATGGTGAGCAGGTTGCAGGGCTGAGGCGGGATCTCGAGCACAGGGATGCGGCTGTCGTGCTTTTGCGGCATGCTAAGCAAGAGTCAGAGGAGAAGATGAAGATCTATGAGGCCTTGATGGGGAGGGAGAGGCAGAGGATGGAGCAAGTGGAAGCTGTGCTCAAAGTCCTCGGTGCTTAGGGGTTAGGCAGCATAGGGATATTTCCATCTGATTCTACATCTGGATCTGAGTCTCAACCTCCGAGGCGCTTTGAAACGTTCCCCTGGGTGACTTCAAGGGGCTTGCTGGAGCATGGAGCATGCCTTGTCTTGACAAATAAACTGCAAAGTCGTCCTTGATGTACTATTTAGAAAGACAAATTGCCAGAAAGTATCTCATCTGCTACAGACAGGCATGATTGGCCCGCGCGCCTTTCTATTCCTCGCATATGCGGCTACGGCTATCCCCATCCTTTCTGGGGTCCATCAGCAATGGGTTCATGGTGATCACGGACTCACCATTCATCAAGTCGTTCGGACTTTGCAAGAGTCTTGGCCAATTTTGCCATCTAGCTGGCCAGCTCTTAAGTTCATCAGCTTTGGCGCCTCAGATGAGCACCAACCACAGCTCAAGCTGAAGATCCCCAGCCATGAGCAGAAGAGGCCACAAAGCAAGACGGCAACCTGCGGCATGCGTATGACTGCCACACAAGCTCCACCGACGCCCACGACTTGCATCGATAATGATTGTCGAGGTGGTGCGGCAGCCTTTATGCGGTTACCTTTGAGTACGCCTAGTGAACCCACAACGGCGCCCATTCTGCCGAGTACAACTAGAGCTATGCCTGCTGCAAGATTGCGTTTAGCATTGCCTAGACAGACAGGTTTGTAGGTTCATCGAGAGGAGTGCTCATCATTCTTCCTCTTCTTCTGCATCACGGGACCGTTTCGTTCCTCGAGGCGCATCCGTGTCGCCTCTCTCGTCATCAGATTCCTCCATAGCACGATCCGGCAACGGCATGACAAAGGTACCTTCCAATTTCTTGATGTAATTGCTCACACCTCTTGCGTATGCAACATTCATCGGTTTTCCAAGCATCTCGGCACCTTGTGATGCTTTGAGCGCATCGGTTGCTGATAGAATATCGCGAAAGACAATATGCGCTTGTCCACGCATCTTGGGTGTCTTGAGACAAACTATGTCGAGGACTGTGCCATGTGTGCTGAAAAACGCATAGAGCGCTAGTTTGAGATCTTGCTTTGTGATGCGATCATTGAGGTTGTTGACATAGAGAGTCTGATTGGGCTGCAGGCTTGTCATCGCTTCTTGAGCCCGCCTTGTGCAGACCTCTTTCAGACGGGTGTCGACTTGGTGTCTGGTCAATTTGTTTCCGTCGCAAACTTCACGCAACCAAAACCACAACCAAGACTGCCATCGTTCTGAACTAGCTATAGGCTGTGCTGAGGCTTGAAAGAGATAGGGAAAAGCTTCTCAATGAGCAACGAAGGTCAAGCTAGTATGCAATTTGCAGAGTCGCCCAAAGAAACGCTCTACATCCGCAACCTTAATGAGAAGATCCATCCAACACTGCTCAAGACCAAACTACAGAAGCTCTTCTCTCCTTATGCACTGCAGCAAGTGATAGCTCATCGTAACATTCGCATGCGTGGACAAGCGTTTTGTGTCTTTGATGATGCAGCGCATGCTGAAAGAGCACTCAAAGATCTACAAGGTTACCCATTTGAGGAGAAGCCGCTCGTCTTAGCTTATGCACAAAGCCCCTCCGATCGGACTGTTGAGCGGAAGGAAGGAACTGAAGCACTCGAGAAGCACAAAGAAGAACGGCTGGCTAGGAAAGCAGCGCGAGCACCATTGAAGCCCAACAAAGCGGCTGCTGCTGCTTTGCGAAAGGCAAAAGGGTCTGGCAAGGCTGGTCCTGGGGATGCTGGTACGAATCCGCCTCATAAGGTGCTCTTCATTCAGAACCTGCCGGAAGAGACGACTGTCGATATCATGCAAGCTGTCTTCTCACGGTACGCTGGGTTCAGCGAGGTGCGCATGGTACCAGGCAGGAAAGGCATTGCTTTTGTTGAGTACAGGACCGATCAAGATGCCATTGCAGCCAGGGAAGGCACACGCGGATTGCAGCTGAGTGGTCAACAACTCAAAGTGTCATATGGCAAGAAGACATGAAGAAAGTCGTACAAGGGCTATCTCGGTCTTTGTTGAGTATGGTCCATGGACGTTCGTCTATTGCGTGCCATGACTTCTGGCTTCTGCTGTCGTTTCGCCTCTTCCCTACCCAACCGCTCTTCATCACCATTCTTGAGGGCCCATGCAGGTTGGTATGTGTGATCCGCTTCTTTGGATAAAGCAGGATTAGGCAAGGTATCACCCGTTCCGCCAAGTGATGTATAACCGCGGTCATAGAGCACACAATAAGGTTCCTCCATCGCCAACAAGAAATCCCAAATTTCGGGATACGTCCAGTCAATGATAGGATTTACGCGCATGAACTGCGGCCATCCTTGGTCTGTCATGTCAAAGTAAGTGAGTTTTGCACCATGCGGATCACCACGCCGTGTTCCTACCAGTACTGCTTCGACTGACGGATGCGCAGCGAGGTACGTGGCGAAGGCTTCCTTCATTGGGAGGTTGATGCGCTCGACTTGCAGGTCATAGCGCTTTGCCGATTCCTGCACAAACGCATCCACCTCCTCGAAGGGATCTTGAATAGTGACATAGACTGTTTGCACCGCCGGACGTGCTCCACCGAGCGCGTGTTCGAGAATGGCCAGGTGGAGAAGTAGCAGGACAAGGCAATCCTTGCCGCCGTTATAGCTGATGGCCAGTCTTGTTGTACTGTACCGAGTATGCGCTTCCTTGATGACATCGAGCGCTTCCCGGGTTCGCTGAATCGTGCGTTGTCTCTGAGTCGACGGATCCGGGGTGGCAAGGAACTCTTGTATACGCTCCCATAGTGCGATCATCTGTCAAATCTCCAGGACCGATCCGTGTCTCCCTTTCAGCCTCTATATACTGACTTTGAAGGATGTCTCCTCGGGCTCTCGACGCTGGCCGTGCCTCTTGCGTCTGCTGGTCTCGGGGCGTCTTGTATGTAAGCTCGCGTTTGGCGTGTGCTGCTGAGCAACTTTCAATTTCGGCGACTACAAGCATTGCAATCATATTGTATACGCTCCTACACAGGGCCCATGTCTGGCCCAGACCGGCAATTACGCCTGGCAGACCTCATTAACGATCGCGACCTTGCCTTCGAAGAAGATCTCCTTCGCGACGCACACTCACTCCGGAGATGGCTTCGTTATATTGCGCATAAACTCTCGCTGTTTGCGCATGACCACCAAGTCGGCCCTGTCGTCTTTGTTTACGAACGTGCTTGTCACGCATTACCAGGTAGCTACAAGCTATGGAAGGCCTATCTCTCCTTTCGGGTCGACTTGGTAAAAGGAATGCATCCTGTACGTTCTGCAGATGAATTTGAGAAGGTCAACCGATGCTTTGAGCGTGCGTTGCCGTTGCTCAACAAGATGCCAAGGATCTGGACTGACTACATCGACTTTCTCATGCAGCAGCCGCTATTGACACGTACAAGGCGGACCTTTAATCGAGCACTGCAAGCACTGCCATTATCACAGCATGACCAGATATGGAAGCGTTTTCGACCTTGGTACTTGTCGGCCGGTGGTAGAACGGCACAGGTCGTGATGCAAAGACATATGCAAACTGACAAATCCCTGATGGAAGAGCTCATCGCACATCTCATTGAACAAGGGGACGTCAATGCCGCTGCAAAACACTATCTTCGCATCTTGAGTAATCCACGCTTCAGGTCAGCACATGGCAAATCTCAGTTTCAGCTTTGGTCAGACTTTTGCGACTTGTTGATTCAGAATGCGCGACGCATACAAGATATTGATGTCGAGGTTGTTATTCGTGGCGGAATACACAAGTTTACAGATCAAACGGGTAGGCTATGGACATCCCTTGCGACATACTGGATCACACTTGGCGATTTTGAACGCGCACGCAATATATTCGAGGAAGGGATTGGCTCTGTTGATACTGTGCGTGATTTTGCACAGCTCTTTGACGCCTATGCCGAGTTTGAAGAGTTTCAGATATCCAAGTTGATGGAGAAGACTGCTACAGAGGCAGAAGCAGGTATCCCTGCAGACCCGGAGAATGATACTATTCTTGATATGCTCATGCTGCGCTTCGAGCAATTGATGGACAGACGCCCATTCTTGCTAAATGATGTCCTGCTTCGTCAGAATCCGCATAATGTTCATGAATGGGAGAAACGCGTTGAGCTCTGGGGTGAAGACAAGAATCAGATTGTGGCCACCTACACACGAGCCATTCAGACTATCAATCCAAAGCGAGCTACAGGGAAGTATCCGTCCCTGTGGCGCAACTTCGCTCGCTTCTATGAGACACATGGTGATATGGCTTCCGCTCGCAAGATCATGGAGAAGGCTACACGAGTCGTCTACAAGAGTGTGGGTGATTTAGCAGAAGTCTATTGCGAGTGGGCAGAGATGGAATTGCAGCACGAAGCATTTGATCGGGCCATGCAAATCATCAAGGTCGCCACACAAGCACCTCAGCACTCGAGTGTCGATTATCGAGATGAGACGTTGACTCCGCAAGAACGTCTGCATAAAAGTTCCAAGGTCTGGATGTTTTACGTTGACCTGGTTGAGAGTGTTGGCACATTGGAAGAAACACGGCATATCTACGACCGCATGCTGGAGTTGCGTATCGCAACACCGCAAACAATCGTCAACTATGCGAATATGCTTGAAGAGAACGGCTATTTTGAAGACAGTTTCCGCATATATGAGCGTGGCGTCGATCTCTTCTCCTACCCAGTCGCCTTTGAGCTCTGGAACCTCTATCTGACACGCTTCCTGAAGCGCTTCAAGGGCTCACAAATGGAACGTGCACGTGGCTTGTTCGAGCAAGCACTGCGCAATTGTCCGCCCAAGTTTGCGAAATCCATTTACTTGCTCTATGCTATCGAATTGGAGGAGCAGTATGGCCTCTTGCGTAACTGCATGCGCATTCTCGACCGAGCCACCCATCAAGTTGATTCATCCGACAAGGCTGAAGTGTTTCAGCTGTACATTGCAAAGATGGCTCAATCGCATGGCTTGACGGCCACGAGGCCGCTCTACGAACGTGCTATTCAGGAGCTAGACGATGCAGGCGCCCGCGCATTCTCTGCACAATTCGCCAAAATCGAAGCCAAGCTTGGTGAGATTGATCGAGCGCGAGCCATCTGGGCCCATGGCTCGCAATTTGCAGATCCGCAGCTTGTACAGGATTATTGGCTTGCTTGGCATGACTTTGAGGTGAAGCATGGGAATGAAGATACATATGCGGTTATGTTGCAGGTGAAGCGAAGTGTTCAGGCTGGATTCAGTACAGATGCACACTACATTGCGAAGCAAATTGCACAAGCGCAGAATGGGGAGAGCAGGGATGATGTCGGTATGGAAGACGAGATGATTGAAGGGGAAGATCCCATGGCTGCGCTGGAGAGGCATGCACCCTCTAGAGCTCCTGCTGGATTTGTGTCAGGCGGTGTCCAAGGTGCCAAGCTGAAAGAAACGCAAGATGCGGAGCGCGCTGGTTTGGATGAGCCTGTGGCGAATCCAGATCAGATTGAGCTCGATGACGACGAGGAGGAGGCATAGCATGAGCATTTGTAGCATATCGAATGTTACTTTGCTCCCATCTGAAGTTGAATTTTCTCTTTTGGATGCGACAAACCTCCATCCATCCACTCTCTACCCATAAAGCATCTACAGTATGTCAGAAGCGCCAACGAAACGCGAGAAGAAAAAGAAGAGTGCTGCGGAGAAGGCGAAAGTTGCGGAGATTGCTCCCATCGCAGAAGAGAGCGCGGAAAAGGATACAGAAGCCACAAAAGAAGCTGAGCCACCGGCTGGCTTGTCGAAGCGGAAAAGAAAGGCCGCAGAGTCATGGAGCAAGAAGAGTAAGCAAGTAGAGAAGACAGAGGGAGAAAGCAGTGAAGTGGTTGCTCAAGAAGCCGTCGAAGTAAATCCATTGACCGGCGAGCCAGCAAAGAAGAAGCGCAAACCTGCTGAGAAGCCCAAAGAGGGCGAAGAAGGGGCTGCAGCAGCGCCTGCCAAAGCCAAAAGGTACACCCTCTTTCTCGGAAATCTATCCTTCAAGACTGGTAAGGAAGAGGTCGAGCGCCATCTGAGCGACTTGACAGGTGGAGACAGTAAACCAACAGCTGTTCGCCTGCAGCATGATCCACAGACCCAGAAATTCAAAGGCTTCGCGTTTCTTGACTTTGCGAATCATGCTGCGCTTGAAAAGGTCCTTCAGGCAGCGCATCATACAATGCTTCAAGGCCGTCGCATCAATGTCGAGCTGACGGCCGGTGGCGGTGGCACAGGTGAAGTACGGCGAACCAAGATCGCTAAGAAGAACGAAAAGCTTGCCACTGAGCGGGAAAACACGCAAAAGACACGCAGAGAGCAAGATGCAGCAAAGCGCAAGACGCGAGGCGGCAAGCAGGATGCTGGCAGCGGGCAAGCGAAAGATTTTGGAGCGATCAATCCAGCGAGGATGGCTCGTATGTAGACGTAAGTATCTTTAGATGATGTACAATCATGAAAGTATCACACTCTTGATACTCCCTGCTTTTTCTGTCGCAGTGACTGCAGGAGAATCACGCATGCTTGACATGATAGAACCATTCGCCTTATCTGTTGAGGTCGAGCTAGCCCTACCCTGTGTCGCAGCTTGGGCCGAGACAGCCTTCTGCGCAGCTTCATTCGCTAGCCTTTCCAGCGTCTCCTTGTAGAAAGCCTGTAGCTTGCCCTTGTCCTGACACCACAAAAGGAATGCATTGCGCAGGGCATCTGGTTCTGATGACGACAGGGTACTGCTGACTCGCGTTGGAGCCGGTAATTGGGTCAATGTCGAGTGACTTGTAGAACCAGAAGACTTCTCCCGATCACCTCGTGGTTCTCCTGTCGAGGTATTGGCCCGTGACACATATAGTCTATTGGTCAACCATAAGAAACCATCTTCAGAAATTTGACACAACGCCATGCCTGATTTGTGAATGTACTGCGTATACTTGAATGCTGGGGGACCCCAAGAGTATGTCACCTTAAGATGCTGCGGAAACTTGGATGCAGCTTCCTGGTCGAGGACAAAGCCCCAATGCCTCAGAATGCGTTCGAGCCAGATTTCCCGCTCAGCACACAGAGAGGGCACATCTGGCATCACAGTACTATCGCTTAGCGAGCTGTCTTGACTCAAGCCTGGCACAAGCAGCGGTGTTGGGGGCAACTGTGGCTTAGGTGTATGAATAGCTGGTTCGTCGGCAGAATCATTGTGTGTTGGTGGCTCTTCCGCTAGCTTGATGACTAGTGGAGCTCTGAAAGGATTGGATCTCGTCACAGCCGAAGCCTCATCCATAGGCGCTTCAATGAGGGTAAGTCCATACTTTTCGGCAATCCGAGACCATTGTTGAACCAAATCCTCAACAAGCTTTGCTGTAATGGCGATCCACTCGAGTCGAACATGGAAGGCATTCTCCGGACTGTAGAGCGCATCACAGTGCAGACTCGCAAATTCAGGCCTGTAAGACTTTTTGTGTGGGTCCACATCGATTCGCAGCCATCTGGACAACTCGAATTGATGCTGAGCGTCATGTGGACGAAGGACAGGCGATGCCGTTGCCGACGATGAGACATTGCTTGATGCTCGCGTGCGTGAACTCATGCCAACATTCGGAGTTACCTTGCGAGTGCCAAACCACGTCTTTTGCGTCTTAGAGCTGTACTCTGGCTTCAAGCGGTACACTAGCGTTAGCTGAAGTCTTAGGTGCATGGATGTTACAATAAAAGCCATCCAAAAGACTATGCTTTTTTTGAACATGTTCAAATAAACCACGATCCATGAGGCTCTCAGCAAACTCCCGTGCCTCCTCGCGCGAGGTGAGCTCTGTCCGGTCAAGCAGCCAGCTAATGAGTTCACTACCCACAAAGCTGTTCTCATGCCATCTCCAGTGCCACAACCTATCCTTGAAGACGACACCTCTACT
The DNA here is from genome assembly GCA_003568695.1 of Protomyces arabidopsidicola. NCBI lineage: Eukaryota > Fungi > Ascomycota > Taphrinomycetes > Taphrinales > Protomycetaceae > Protomyces > Protomyces arabidopsidicola. Next base: position 435,079 of record QXMI01000222.1, read on the forward strand.
GCTCTGAAGCTCATTCGAGAGATCATGCAATGAGATGTCGTTAGATTGCAAAGTCTTGGACGACGTAGGCAACTTCGGAGGCTCCTCCGTAACAGCTTGTTGTTTTGCTTCCAAGGCGACGTACTCCGCATGACTCAAAGTTGTGAATGTAACACCTAATTGAGGTTTGCCTGAAGTCCCAGGATGTTTGGCTTGCCGTTTGTGCTCAGCTGGCGTTACATACACTGCTCGCTCAATGAGTTCGCAAATCTTAGCAATACCGGCAACACGGACTTCCTCATCAGTAAATTGCTCAGATCCACCAGCTATCGGCGGCAATGGACGTTTGTCCCGAGCAATGTCACTAGGCAAGAACAAGAGACGTGCTCGCCAATAGCGTACTGAATCAGACAATTTCTTTTCAGCACCTGAAATAACTTGGTCAACGTAACTCCAATTGTGATTCCATATTACTGGCCTGAAATTGACATGACTCTCATCGTACCCTTCATCCTGCGCGAGCTGCCAAATGAGACTTTTGTAGTGGATGGGCTTGATGCTTTCTCGTTGTCGAACGTAACGCGTGACACCAATCAAATGACCCGATGCGTCTGGGGTCAACCGATGGATCTCCATCTCACCATGCGTAACGTAAATGGTGCCACCTAGATCGCCCAGGGGACCTGTGCGCAGCTCGTTGAATTTGACATTGTTGCTCGACTGTATGCGCTGTGACATCTCATGTGAGACTTTGGCGAGTTGAAAGCCTTGACCCAGCCGTAGGCTGACCATCTCTTGAAGCAACTGGCTTTGTGTTAAAGGATGTTCATCTGGGTTGACGTAGATGCTGTAGGAGTTCTCTGAATACTTGATAGTTTCCAGCTCCTTGAGGTCCACTGGCGCGCTGGTAGAGAGGGGTAGCGCCGCTGGTGCGCAGAGTGATTCCCAGTTAATTCCACCTACACGTCTAGCCCGACTGGAGATATGTGCCCATCGCCAGGAACGTGCATTCCACGTTTCCGCGTTTTTAGCAGGGTAGCAAGGATTAACCAGGATATGCCAGGGCACAGCTTCTTGGTTTTCTGAGTTATCCATTGGCGTGCGAAACGAAGCTGACATTTGCATCTTTACAGCTGAACGGCGTCTGGAAGAAGATTGAAGTGACCGAGACACGCTTTGCGCTTGTTTGTCCACCAAGTTCAGGGGAGCCAATAACTTCTTCTTACCAAGAGAAGGTCGCACCACAGAGGAAACTGAGGACTGTCTGCGTTCCTTGATTGTCTTGATTGGAATCGCATGAGCCTCGCCAAAGAGTTCTCTTGCAGGTGATGAGATGAGCATTGGCATCTGAGAAGCATTCTTGAGCATGGGTGAGAAGCCTTTTGTAACTAGCGGACCGGGAGAATGATCGATTGTCACGCCTCCAGCGGCAGCGACAGCGCTTGACATGGATCCAATACTAGGTTGTGCTTTCAAGGAGAGCATACCGGGCGGCAAGCGCGTCTTGCTTGAGAATTGCCGGACAAGCGGAGGTCTTGCCATAAGCGACTTGTTTGGTACAGGTCTCTTGAGCACAGGTCGTTCAGGTGATTCCACAGCGGAAGGAAGAGCACGATCAACGTGTTGTCTAGGACTGCTCTCGTGTGAATTCCATCGCGAGAAGGAGGATCCCGGACTCGAACCTGGCGATAGTCCAGTATTTCGTCGTTTAGGGGCTGCCTGAAAGCCTCTTGAAAGCTCGTAGAGGCCTCTGAAACTTTGCCCGACCGGAGAGGGTATACTGGTTCCAAGAAGAGCTTCTCCGGTCTGCTCAGCCGTCCGTGGTGAGTCATCTGCAACTTCTTTCTGGTACTCTTCCAGCAATTCTTTGCGTTTGTCCAGTGAAACAAACTGTAGTTCGTCGTAGAGGTCTCTCTCGCGTTCACTCCTTCCAGCGGGAGCCGTGGGCTGCGCAAGTTGAAAGATTGGCTCTTCGAGAAGTGGCAGGACGGATATACTGCTGTATCCTGTCTGCAACATGCCCATACTCTTGACTTCCTGCATCTTGCAGCGCGACTGAAACTTCGTGTCTGCCGCTGCAGAGTCCAAGGAAGTGGAATCACCGTAGAAACTCATTTCGCAAATGTATGGCAAGATGAATTCGAATTCCTGCAGTGGATCCAATGCATTCTCGTCGTGGTCTTCAGGTTTTCTTGTCCTGCGGTAGCGAAACAAGGGCGTGACATGCAACGGACGTTTGCTCAAACAGACAATGTCGATGCCGATCCCATTGCCGAGCAAGCACTCGCTGGTGAGTTTGAGGAGGCCGAGGTCTACCTGAAATTGCCCGCTACCAGGCGTCACAAAGATCATACTAGTGCCTGTTCTGAGCAAATCTCGGTCAATGTAATCTCGGTGAAACTGATGCGCTGCAAGATTGATTGCTTCTAGCAGATTGCCCTCCATAGCATTGGTCAGACTGCCAGAGATGATATCGCCACCGTCGCTGCTTTGGCCACGCATCTTTTGCAGCATGACATCTCGCTGAAACCCGTGCAATTCGCGCTTCAACTCTGTGAGAGTTGATTCCCAGTTGTTGCTGGAGACATTATCAACAACAACTTTGTAAAAGTCGTTGTAGAGGCCGACATCAGACGAGCTGCCCGTGCTTGCTCGACGTGCATCTTCGGATCCTGGGACAAGACAAAATGGCCCCGCGATGCCCTTGTATGTGACACGTGTAAATAAGATGATGCTCACCAAGTGATGCGCATTGATGGATTTCCAACGTTTGAAGAGATCAGGGAGAAAGCCATCCACAGCCTTGTTGTAAAATAGTTCACCATCTTCCTCAAAGTCCCACATCTCTTTTGACATTTGAATGAAGATGAGGTAGCGAGCACTCTCTGAACGAAAGACGGGCTTGGTAGAGGCGCTCACATAAGCGGAGAAGACTTTCTTATTCTTTTGCCAAATCTCTCGCACTTCTGCACGAATACCACCGGTAAAGGTGATGCGTTTGCCGACATGAATGCAGTCCCCGACAAGATTGCAGGCTGCCCGCCACATGTCTGATCGGGAAATGTACTGGTCCTTAAAGTAGAGGACCATGTAATTGGCGGCATGATCAACCTTTCTTGCCATGGAGACGCTGACAACGGATCGAGGATTGACCCCAATAGCAGTTGTCAGACCACCCAACAGCGAGATTTGCAAATTGGGCGTCTTGCGCTTGATTTCAGCGCTTATGGGAACAGGTGCCACGACCACCGTCTTTGCTTGTGAAGTAGCATGCCTTGGGCGCAGGTTTGGTGAGCCGATGCTGTTGATTACCGAGCTAATTTTGAGTACACATGTCTCTGGATCAAAACCTGGCAGCAGGTCGTAATTGAAGATAGCATCTGATGGTGATGTGCTGTACTCGTGTGCCCATAGGACCACTTCCTTGGCGCCATTCATTGTAGCTAGCTTGCGGATATCTATGAGAGCATAAGAACTTCCATTAGGAGCAGGACCATCGGCACAGAGCAGCCAGCAGCAGAAGGGCCGTCAGCATGATAGATGTCCTCCCTTCCACCCTTGGATGTCCAGCGTAAGTCATAGTCCTGGGCAGAAGCACGTGCATGTCTGGCTCCCAGTCAAAAAGACATCGATTACACACCACCAGTCGACAGGCAGTAAGAGCAGAGAGGACGCCAGGGCCTGCATCGCTCTCCCAGCACTTCATAACAGGGCTATCCCGTCAGGCGCTTCACACGCAAACACACACACGGGAGACCTTTCTTGCAACAAACACACCTGATGTTCAATGGTTGTACTCAAATCTGCTCCTCTTAATGCGCGATTCCTACAAAGCACACCGACAGGCAGTACACATGCAACACCTACTCGTCTTACTACAGGTCCACAAAGCGCCACTTCACCCGTAGCGCCTACTCCAGCGAGTGCGCAAGCGCCTTTACAATCCTCGAAGCTGAAATTCACCACATCGCGCGGGAGTGCGCTTAGGACAACACGCGAGGCAAGTCCCGTGCCGAGCTCGGCGGATGGTGGTGGCGGGAATGGTACGGTCGGTGCTGCAGGTGAGAAGAAGGCGCCTGTTTGGAATAAAGGCTTGCCAGCGAAAAAGTCTGCAAAGGATTATACCGATGAAGAGCTTAAGGCGATGCACGGTATTTCCCTTGTGTCCCGCACCGTAACGGATCCGAACCATAATCGCTGGGATGATGTATGACTTTCTTTCATTCCCAGAACCCTACTAACGTTCATCAGAGCGACGAAGATGATAATTGGGACGACACGATCGATTTTGGAGATGGAACAAAAGTCGTCGTGAGCAGAATTCAGCCTGCCAAGGAGATTCCCAAGAGCGCACCGAGGGTTGAACCGAGAAAAGTCGCTGCGCCAGTACAAAAGCCCATTGCTGCTGTTGAGCCACCATTAGTGCGCGAGATGACGCCAGTCACACGAGCATCACCTGCACCAACCAACGCGCTGCCGACTAAAGCGCCAGGGAACCCCTGGAAGAAACCAGAGTCTGCGCCCATACAGCCACTGAATATTGCGCAACATGATTTCCCTGCTGTTGGCGAAACGGCGCCGATTTCATCAGCTAGCCATGTTGCCCACAATCGCGACCGCTCAGATTCCTTTGATCGTGATGGCCGGCAAGCGCATGGAGAGCGTCCGCAATATCAGTATGAGCAGAACAACTATGATCGTCATTGGCAACAGCCACAGCCTTCCACGCGCGAGATTTTTAACTACACCACAGGTCAGTTTGAGGAGATTGATGCATCAAAGGGAAGACGGCCATCTCAGCATGAAGGTCGCGCTCGTCCTGGACTGCTGCAAAAGATCGCAGCAAGTGTTAATAAAGACGCAATTGCAAGACGTGTCTCAAAGGAAGGTCCGGCTACAACGCCTGCCACAGAAGCAATCAAGTCACCTGTTGCATCACCCGCTGCTGTTGTTGCTACACCAGTCGAGCCTGAAGCGCCTGTACAACCCGCTGCACCTGTCCTAGACCCATCTTCAACAGAGTTCATTGAGATGCAAAAGAAATTGATGGCGGATGCTCGCGCACAGGCCATCTTGAGACGCAAAGAACAAGATGATGAGGAGATTGCACGCAAGGAACGTGCACGCAAGAAGGCAGAAGAACTTGCTGCTCAAGCGGAAAAGGAAGCAGCTGCAGCGAAAGCCGCAAAGGAAGCGAAAGCAGCCGAGATCAAAGCTGCAAAAGCCAAGCAAGAGGCTGCCAAGGCACCGCAGAAGCAAATTCTGAAAGGTGCAGTCACAGAGGAGCGTACGGCATCCTCTGCGAAGCTAGAGGAAACGTGGCAGCGGGGTGTAAAGTTGCCACAACGAAAGAGTTCGCAAGATGTTCGTCCCAAGAAGCCATCTATCTCAGGGCCTGTTGCTAGCTTTGACCGGGCGCCTGACGATGCGCCTATTGATGGAGAACAAGGTGTGCATGCACAGCAACGCAATGTTTGGGGGCCTATTGGACCAAAGCAGGCCAATGGCGAACAGCCCGTGATGACTAGCAGCGAAGTCTCACAAAATCGCGCACCCACGGCATCGCCTGCTGCGCAAACCTTGCAAAGCGAGCCAACGCCTACAACTTGGAATGCATTCGATGGAATTGCATCCTCACATCGGCCACAAGTATCACTGCCCGGCTCTTCGTCAAAGGAGCATGTACCATCAGATTCGTGGAAACAACCGAATGCATTCAAGAAGAATACTGCGCAACAGTCAGCGATGCAGGGCAAGGACCGCGAGTATGTCTTTGATGCTGCGGATGAGGTATTACCCCTTGAGCGCAACAATAAGCAGTCTCCACAAGGCGCTGCACAAGCAACTCGCACGTCTTCAAGATTCTTCCCAAGTGCTGCAGGTAACGGTAATGCCGTCAAAAGGCCAGGAACGGCAGCGAGCCCAGAATCAAATTCGGGCAACCCACGCTTCGTCAGCCCTGTACTGCCGCCAAATTTTGCAGATGCAGACTTGTTGAGTAATACAGACATACCAGCTCTCAAGCTTCCCTCGGCAGCGCAGACCAGCAAGGCGCGTGCACCTGCAACGGCCACTGTCCCGCTGCGAGCTAATTTGCACAAGGTGCTGCATGCGATTCGCGCTCAAATGAAGCCACAAACGGCTGCGTTGTCGGAACGCGATATTTATGGCAAATTGGGACAAGGATGGCTAGAGACGCAAACCCGCACAGTTTGGGAAGTCCTACCGCCACGTCATGGCCATGCCCTTGCAAGGCCACGCGTCACGGTTGCTAGGCGATCTCCAAGTGTGAGTTTCTCAGGAACGACAGGCGGTAAGGCAGCGAACCTATCAACGAAAGCGCCATGGGCACTGCCTACGAGCTTGGAAGTCACATCACGGACAAATGGCCTCAATGAGCCACTTGTGCCACCCAAGCCATCATTGTCGTTGCCGACTCAGTCGCGAGAAGTGACGCCACTCAAGCGCCGGCAACAGAATCAGCGTGAGCAGGGCAAAGCGTTTGTTGTAACGCGACAAGATCTGGTTGAAGCACCTGACTTCAGTTCGCCAATTCGCATCAAGACAACTGGCCAAGCACAAGGACCCGTGCAGGTTCCTAGGAAATATGGGAAACGCCTTGAAAGTGGCAAGCAAGAGACGAAGCGCGCGGATGTGCAGCGGCAACCCAAGAATATGAATGATCATGGCAATGGGCATGGTTTCCACCGTGGGTTCGCTGATCGAGTGCGAACACCTGCGCAGAACACTCCTGTCGAAGGCGGCAAGTGATGAGCGGGCTTGTGAATAGACGCATTGAAGGATTTGTAGGCTCGAGCTTCTCAGATTAGTCCGTAGACATTTCCTTCACCTTCCCATCTCGTTGAACTTTTGGACTGTCGCGACGCACAAGACGCAGCATGCAGGACCAGTAACATAGACGGGGTACGCAGGCCGCGCCTATCTGGAGATTCGTAGTGACGAGCAATCTGAAGCTTGTACTTGGGCGATCGTACCGAAGCAGATTGACACGGTTCGCGACAATTTTAAAGGTAAGCAACAATCGGCACGCCACCGGTGACGGGCGATGAGTGATCTCGATGAGCATATCCAGAAGCTCAAGAACTGCCAGCTCATCTCTGAGCATCAAATACGCCAACTCTGTCACAAAGCGCGCGAGATTTTGATTGAAGAGGCGAATGTACAGGTTGTCGATACACCCATTACAATTTGCGGCGACATTCATGGCCAGTTCCATGACTTGATTGAGTTGTTCCGCGTGGGTGGAGAGTGTCCAACTACCAATTACCTCTTCATGGGCGATTTTGTTGACCGCGGCTTCTACTCGCTCGAGACATTCCTGCTTCTACTCTGCTATAAAGTGCGGTATCCAGATCGCATCACACTCATTCGGGGAAATCATGAGTCAAGACAAATTACACAAGTTTACGGGTTCTACGATGAATGCGCGCGAAAGTATGGGTCAAGTGCTGTATGGCGGTATTGCTGTGAGGTATTTGACTATCTCGCTTTAGCGGCCATTACCTCAGACGGCAAGTGGGTTGCTGTACACGGCGGCCTATCACCTACGATTGCAGAGATTGACCAGATTCGTTTGCTCGACAGAAAACAGGAAGTCCCACACGAAGGCCCAATGTGTGATCTCCTTTGGTCAGACCCAGAAGATGTACCAGCTTGGGGACTCAGCCCACGCGGCGCTGGCTTCCTCTTTGGTGCTGATGTCACGAAGCAGTTTTGTCGTCAAAATGGTATAGAGATGATTGCACGCGCGCATCAACTCGTGATGGAGGGGTATCGCGAGATGTTTGAGTTGCCACCCACGTATGACCCTGCCAGACCCGATGAAGAACAAGATCCACCCCTGGATATGGAGGAACGACGGGATGGCTTTCCACCGGTGCATTATGGGCGCGGAACAGGTGGGGTGGTCACGGTTTGGTCGGCACCGAATTACTGCTATCGATGTGGCAATGTCGCTGCCGTGCTTGTCCTTGATGAGCAGCTCGGGCGGACGTACAAGATATTCGAGGCTGCAAAGCAAGACACGAGCCGATTGCCAGCCAAGAAGGCCGCAGTCGAGTACTTTTTGTAGTCTTGAACATAATCATCTACAGAAGCATGCGTCTATCTAGAGCTTGGGTGTGTCGCCAAAGCTCTGCAAGCCAGAAGTACCGTATCGTTCACCATGCACCTCGGCTGCATCGACGACTTTCCGAATCTCAGCCACTTCATTGCTGTCCAACTGCATGAATGCTGCTTGTACATTTTCCTGCAAATTTTTAAGCTGCTTGGTGCCAGGAATCGGGATGATGTCTTCTCCCTGTGCCATGAGCCAAGCAAGCGTGACTTGACCGGACGTTGCTTGCTTCTTCTCAGCAATCGCCTTGATGTCATCCACAACCTTCAAGTTCTTGGCAAAGTTATCACCCTGGAAACGTGCATTGTTGCGACGGAAGTCGGTTTCATCAAAGTCATCAATCGACTTGTACTTGCCAGTCAGCATGCCGCGACCGAGGGGCGAGTAGGCGACAGTTGTAATGCCAAGCTCGCGACAGGTCTTGAGAACATTGACGTCGTCACGTTCAATATCGAGGGTGAAGGGTGAGTATTCAATCTGGTGAGCCGTGACTGGGTGAACTTTATGTGCGCGGCGCAGCGTGTCTGCAGAAGCCTCAGACAAGCCAACGTATTTAATTTTGCCCTCATTGACGAGCTCCTTGAGAGTCTCCATGGAGGTCTCAATGGGCACCTTATCGTCAATTCGATGCAAATAGTAGAGGTCGATCTGGTCGACTCCTAACTGCTGGAGGGAACGTTCGCACAGCTCCCGGATCTTCTCTGGGGAGCTGTCGGCACTGAACTTTTGTAGGTCAATCCCACCTTTGCTGCATAAGAAAATCTCCTTGCGTCGACCAGTTTCCTTGAACCAGCGGCCCAAGAGGGCCTCATTTGTGCCGTAGATGGCGGCGGTGTCCCAGAAGGTGCAGCCCATGTCTGCAGCGGCCGTCAGGACTTTGAGCGATGCCTCGTCATCGTTAAGGCCGCTGTAGAAAGCAGACATGCCCATGGTGCCGAAGCCCAGGGCTGGCACCTTTTCGCCTGTCTTGCCGAGTTCGCGCTGAGGGAAGGTAGAAGCGATGAGAGGCATGTTTTGAAGATGCTGCTTGGATGGTCGCGGTCGTCGAGGAGGACGCTGCCTTCTTTTATACTTTGCGGGGGCGCAACGAGCCAAAAGACCGCCGGGGCAGGACCGACGCTGCTTGCCATCGGACATCCGCTGCTGCTCAACCGTGATCAAGGGACAGGCGGTGACGAATGCTTGTGTGCATCACCAAGGCCGGAGCGATCTCTGGCCGAGGCATGGCATAGGAGCACTATGTTCCATCTCTGATTGCCTTCAATCTGCATGGGCAATGACGCGTTTCAACGTACCACAGTGCTTCAGCTTGCGGCACCACGCTATTACTGCCTGCCATAGAACCAGGTGCGAGCTTATGGCAATCGGCAATAGCACTACTGAATCTGCTCAGCATACTGGCCAGGTGTGTGAAGAGCGTCTTCTGAAACGACTCTCTCCGGCTTGACATTTCCACCCCTTCTTTACTCTTTCACCCTGGTGATTTTACATCTCCTGAAGTCACCGTCGCTCATGACACATCCCCATCGCTGTAGCACTTGAATACTGTGCGTGTTGACCTTGAACGACATCGCTCAGCAAACACCCCAGCAGAATCAATTTCTAATGAGCTAAAAAAACAGATTGGCTACGCATGCGATTGACTTAAACGCTGAAAGGATGTAGCACTATTCTACCGGCGTTGGTTGCGCAACAATAGCCGCCACGTCGACCGCACAATTGGGATGCAAGACATACACCTTGTCCACGCCACTCGCCGATGCATCTGCAGTGCCGGTATCGCCCAGAATCTCCATCAGGTATGAATCCTTGACGAGCCTCTTGAGTACCTTTTTGCAGAGCGCACGTTCACGCTCGATGTCTTCCTCGTCAGACATCTCCTTCTCGCGCTGTTCAAGGTAGAAGGCGAGCAAGTCGTCTTCAGCGACACCTTCGCCACCAGCTTTTTCATCCTCTGAAATGCGGCTGACAACAAGTTTCATAATGTCAATGTACTTTTCGTAGGAAATCTTGGTCTTTTCCTTGGGTGGCGCAATGGGCGCTTCAGCTTCAGTGGTATTGCCATTAGTCGCGCCTTGCATTTGTGCATCGCCATCTGCATCCCGCGCATCATGGTCTGCCATCTCTTCATCATCACCAGCCAGATCTTCCTCGTCCATCTCGACATCATCGCGCTCAACATGGATGATACTCTGACGGAGCAAGTTATACGCTTCTTTGACAAACGCCGGTGTGATATCCTCGACGCACGCCGCCCTGGCAATGGCCTCGCTCAATCGAACCATCGATTCAAGCTGACGCACGGTAATCCGGTAGCTGTTGCGTCCCATACCCTGTGCATCGTCATTACGGAGTTCAATGTATTTCTGCACCAGGTACTGCTGTGCCTCTGTCGATAACTTTGGCTTGAATGTACGTGCATACCGGATATATCGCTGTAGCTGCTCTGTATCGTATTCTGGTTGAATCGCTTGATCTGTGAAACGATGCACATTGACGATATGCGACGCGAGATTGAAGTCGACTTGCTCATTGCATTCATCCAGTACAACAAAGAACAAATCGAAACGCGACATGATGGGTGCTGACATCTGAACATTGGCACGCAGGGTCGTTTTCCGATCATAACGGCCGCCAACAGGATTCGCAGCAGCAAGAATACTCGTTCGTGCATTCAGTGTTGCATGAATTCCTGCTTTTGCAATTGAAATGGTCTGTTGTTCCATGGCTTCGTGAATGGCAACTTGGTCGGAGATGTCCATCTTGTCAAACTCGTCAATAGCGCAAATACCATTGTCAGCCAACATGAGTGCTCCGGCTTCAATAGTAAATTCACCCGTCTCTTCATCTTTCATGACAGCAGCCGTCAGACCAGCCGCTGAACTGGCTTTACCAGAGGTGTAGACCGCTCGCGGCAAGAAACTGCAGACGTATTTGAGGAACTGCGATTTGCTGGTGGAAGGATCACCGACGATGCAAATATTGAGGTCGCCCCGCAGGTTAATGCCCTCTGGGGTGGTCTTGTGAACGCCGCCCATGAGTTGTAATAGAATACCCTTCTTGATAATTTCGTGGCCGTACACGGTTGGTGCAATTGAATTGACGAGTTTTGAGTAGATGTGGTCAGAATGCACCATCTCCTTGAGCTCATCAATCTCAGCTTGTGTCAGACTGTTGAGAAACTCATTCTGTTCTTCTTCACCTTGTGTGCCGTCACCACGGACATCGCCACCGGAGGAGTCGCGTGCATCGGCAGACTGCGTAAAGCACGCCAAAAAGGCCATCTTGTATGTCAAGTCGCGCACACCGAGTGATTTCAGACCAGTGACACCTTCACTGGCATAGCCTTCTTGTCCACCACGTCCATTGCCGGAACGCATGGCTTCTGCCCGCACACCGGGGATACCAAGTTGTGAAACATCCGGTACTACAATCAATGTTCCTGTAAAGACACACTTGTCTCCTGCTTTTGCACGATCCACCACTTCACCACGCAAAATGACATCCAGCGTACGAGGCATACTACCCGTTGGAATTTCAGATGAGTTCTCCTGGATGCGCACTTTTTGCCAATCCTGAAAAGTGGATTGCGCGATAAGCAGCTTCCAGGCGCGTTTATTCATACAGGTGTCGGTTGGACATTTGGTAGGCTCTGTATAGCGAAAGACTTGCTCGACATTGGGAACGACCGTGCGACACTCCAGGCAACTGAACGTTGCGCGGGCGAGTTCTGGACGAACTTCAGAAGTCCGTGTCACAGTACCAGAAACGGACATGAGCCTACCGATGCGTTCTGTCCGTAAATCACGAATCTTGCCCGTATTTTGGAGGTTGTAAAAAGCGACGCTAAAGTCTTTCTCCGTTGCACTTTTGGAAGAAGCTGTGGAAGAGCCTGTGCGAGAGTGAATCTGTGAGGAAAAGTAGGTTGGTTGGTACTTTTGAAGCATGTTGTGCAGGCCTGCAATAAGGAAAGGAGAGAATCGGTAGTACTGCTGGACGATCGCTTCCGCCAAGACACCATCTTCAAATGCAGTCAAGTGTTGAAAGTCAATGTAGATTGTGCTCAGCTCGAATGATTTCATGGCCTGCATCTGCTGGACATAGAGACTCTCGGCCTGCGTAGTCGCAGCGGTGGCTGTGGGCCTCTGAGACGCGTCTTCAGAGCGATCCTCGAATGTAGCGATGAAATTCTCAAAGGCCTCGCGTACCTTCTCGCCTGTTGCATCGGTCACTTTTGGAATCTGCCTGTCGAGTGGATCTCTGGGTCTCCTACGCGCAGGGGCATCATTGGCGCGTCCCTCATCGTCCGATTCCGCATCTGACTGGTGAGCGGCGCCATTTGCAGATACACCTGATTGGGGATGACGTGCGTAAGGTTGTGGACCTGAGGAGGAAGGCAAGCCGACTGAGGACATGGCTGCTGTCTCACTATCGTCAATGGGCTGGCGCCGGTCTTGGTCTCTGTGCTCTGTCGTGTCTGTAGATGAGTTAAAGACGCGCCGATAATTCGCGACAAGGGACACGTGTAAGCCATACCCGTGCGACAAGAAATTAAACCACTCTGCTCTACTATTCTACCACTCTACTATTCTACTGCTCTACTGCTCTACTGCTCTACTACTCTGCTAATCTGCTACTCTGCTACGCTACTATAGCTGCTATCACCGCTCCTGCTCAACCATGTCTGCTCCATTTAAGCTAGGGAGCAAGAAAGTCTACCTCCCGTCTACCATCTTCACACTCGTTAGAGGCTCAGGCAAACTCCCCGCCAATCAAGCCATGTTCCACGTCCCACTCAAAGTCAACAAGTTCGACGTACGAGACTACCTCTTCAATCTATACGGGCTCGTTACAACCAGTGTCAAGACCATGATTCAACAGAGTCCCCTACAGCGCGGAACGAACCGGCAACGTTCGCGCGGTTTGCATTTTATGAAACAGCTACAAATGACGAGACCTGCTTCAAGTAAGCGTGTCATTGTCACTATGGAACAACCATTCACGTATGCCTTGTCGATTGTCTGTGGCCTGGAAAGACTGACAATGTAGATACCCGGAGGCTTATGCATCAGCTGAAAGTCTGAAGCCTTGGAATGTCGAGATGAGTGAGCGTATGCGGCAAAGAGCCATGAGCGGACGGAGAGGACTCACGCGTGGGAACATGACGCGATTCCAAGTGAATGGCCGGTCTGAGAAGCGTCTTGCCAAGTAGAAGCATAGAACAAGCCCATCTATATCTCTGCGTCCGTGCGAAAATAGTCTGCGCCACAGCCAAAAAAAAGTTGAATCCACGACCAAGAAGCCGACAAGCAAGGACTGGCGCTCCATAGAAGCAGCCATGTCGCAGAGAGTAACAGATCCGAGGTTCTCCTCCGTCCACAATGACCCGCGCTTCGTCCGGCCAAAAAAGAAGGACCGCAAAGTCGCCGTGGACAAGAGATTCAGTGCTATGCTGCAAGACAAGGACTTTAGTGCGAATGCAAAAGTCGATCGCTACGGCCGGAAGCTAAGTAAAAACAAGGGTGCTGCTGAGATACAAAAGACCTATGCATTGGAAACTGAAGAAGGCGCACAGGAAGTCTCAGGGTCGGAGGCGTCCTCAGAGAGTAGTGAGGTGGATTCTGAATCAGAAGGCAGCAGCAGCAGTGATAGCGACGAGCGCCCCATTGAGAAGGCTGCGCGCAAAGGACCTCGGCCGACTCGACCAGACAATTTCACAAAATTCGACAGCGACGATGAAGCGGTGGTACAAGAGACAGATGCGGTACCGATCAAATATGACCCTGCGAGAGGCGAAGGTGTCTCTTCCTCTGAGGAGGACTCTGATATTCCGGAAGACGCACCCCTAGATGATCGAGATCTCGTGGACCCCGAACCAGACCGAGAAGCGATTCCTAGAGGCGACGTGACTTCACGCTTCGCACTCGTCAACCTAGACTGGGACAACTTGCAAGCCGAAGATTTGTTTGTTGCCATGAACTCATTCAAGCCCGCAACAGGTACCGTTCGCAGCGTCACCATCTTTCCTTCAGAGTTTGGCAAGGAACGCATGTCCCGAGAGGATACAGCTGGCCCGCCTGCCACCATCTTCAAGCACGACGAAGAAGAAGATTTTGATAAACCCATCAATGCAAAAAGTATCATCAAGGAATCGCTCGGCGAGGAATTTGATATGGTCAAGCTGAGGCAATATCAGCTGGATCGGCTACGATACTACTATGCCATTGTCGAGTGTGATTCGGCAGCCACCGCAAAACATATTTATGATGCGTGCGATGGCGCAGAGTACGAAGCTTCTGCGAATTTTTTCGACCTGCGTTTTGTTCCTGACGGAGAAGTCTTTTCAGACGAGCCAAAGGACCAGTGCACAAAGCTACCTGATCTATACGAACCCAATGCATTCGTGACGGATGCACTGCAACATTCAAAAGTAAAGCTGACGTGGGATGATGATGATCCAAAGAAGGCTCAATTCGCAAAACGAGCATTCAGTAAAGCTGAGGTGGATGATATGGAACTCAAGGCGTACCTCGCCTCAAGCAGCTCGTCAGAGGGGGAAGGCGAAAAAGCTGCCATGCTCAAGGACAAGTGGCGAAAATTGCTCAAAAGCACACGCAGCGATAGTGAAGCGAGTGACGAGGACAAGCCGTCAGGTGATATGGAGATTACCTTTTCTGCCGGTCTTGCTGCCGATCAGCCAGCTGCGGAAGTGGATCCCGAGAATGAGACAACCTTGGAAAAGTACAAGCGTAAAGACCAAGAACGGCGTGAACGACGACGCAAGACGAAAGGTGTCGTTGAGACGGATGCCCAGCCTGACCTGGGCTTTGATGATCCATTCTTTAACGAGACAACTACAAAAACTAAAAAGAAGCGCGAAAAGCCTGTTGTGGATGAGGAGAAGGATCGCAAGGAAAAGGCAGAACTTGCATTGCTCCTGATGGATGACGAGAATGCTGTTGCCGCGTCAGGAAAGAAGAGTGCAGACCACTTCGACATGAAGGCTATTGTGCGCGCCGAGAAGCGTGCTGGTCTCTCACGCGCTCAACAAAAGAAGCTGAGCAAATTCGGTAAAGGCAAGACGACTGAGGCGGACAACGAGGGTTTGCAAGATGGTTTCGAGATTGACTTGAAGGATGATCGATTCTCGGCTGTATTTGATGGCGAGAACCACCACTTTGCGCTCGACCCGACGAGTTCGCAATTCAAGCGGACGAAAACCATGGACAAGGTTGTGCAGGAGCGTCGAAAGCGTGGTGGCAAGAAACATGCTGAACAAGCTGCCGGAGCTGAACAGGTGGTTCCTACCAAGAACGGAAGCAAGAAGAAGAGAAAAAAGCAGGGTGATAATGAGGTTGAAGACCTCGTCCGGCGTGTCAAGAGCAAAAGCAACAAGTAGGCCTTTTTAATTTATCTACATGATGGACGAACTAGATCAGGAACCAAGCCTGTTCAACCTCCACAGTGAATCGTAGCTCAGGAGTACCTTGCTCCAGCACTGCCCCTTCCACCAAGTTGCTCTTTTGCAAATCTTTGCGATAGCTGTCCAATCGATTCCGCCAAGCGCTGACTGTTGTGCGCCGACTCTTTCGAAATTGACCTTGGCGTTGCAAGCGAGACCAAGGATGCCCAAAGAAGGCGCCAACACTCAGATACTTGCCTTTAGGCGTTGCCAAGACTTTGGAGAGTTCTTCACGATACGTCCTCATGCTGAGCAGGAGAGATTGCTCTTTTGATAATGGCTGGCCCGCATCTTGTGCAGCGTCCTTGATGGACCAGATGTTCCTGACAACGTCACGAAAGAGAGGCTCGCGTCTAGCAAATCCAGCTTGCATACAGTCCCGCTCTACACCGCGATCCCACAGAGCAGCAACGAAACAGTCTGGAAAGTTATGTTCATACAACGCACTTTGGCCAATTTCCTCGAGTGCTTTGTACACACCCTTCGCTGCTTGGCATGCATAATCGTACTCTGCTTGGCTGAGAAAGGGTGCTAGAAAGATCTTGAGAACATGTGGCAGAAACCATGGGATCGCGAGCATTGGATTGGCAAAAACTGGCGCGCCTGGAAATGGATGTCCTGCTTTTGCAGGTTGCTGGAAGATGCCCCACGACTTGACAAGGATATGCTGCAACTGATCTTCGTAGCTCTGCAGCGCTTCAAGCGTTACTCGAAGAGGGTCCGCAAAAGATTGTTGCAACTGTGCATATTCCACCGTGCTTCGTGGTGGTGCAAGTTCAATAATTGTATGATAGTCTTCGCATATCGTCATGACGTGCCAGTAGCAGCTGGCGCTTGTTTCGTAAAGTTTGTCCATTAAATCATTATCGGCTGTGTCTTCAGAAGCGGCGAGCCGCTGGGGCCACCGGTCATAGTTGGCAGAGCACAGAAAATTGCTGGTCCGCAGTCTAAGTGTGTACTCTCGCAGATATGCTGGCAGACAACGCTCATTGCGGGGAAGCATTGCGTGAGTACTGCCGAGTGAGCCTTCTTGTGACGTTGGATCATTTGAGGCAGCTTCGACTGGAAATCTGCCAAAACTGAGCTCGGTAAAGATGGCGGCTCCTTCGATATGCCGTGCTGACGTTTGCACTTGACCGCATTGTGCTTCGTAGTCTGCAAGCAGGACTGTCGCTGCCCAACACTGCAGAAACTTCTGATTGTTCATGGCCGCTGGTGTCTTGACCAGGATATCCCGCAGACCACCGAGGGCCTTGACGTAGAAATGAATCGCATCCATTTGCTTCTGCAGGACAAGGCCAGTATAAGCTGCCAGCGCCAGGGACAAAACATCATCTGTTGAACCGCTTGCAAGGTGTGGCAGGTAGTAGCTTGCCCAAGTCGTCACACGCGGTGTGTTTTTGCGTTTTGTGGTGCGTAGTAGACTGGGAGCCACAGACCGACGCGGTAAAGGGAGAAGCGCTGACCACGAGCATAGCCGGTAGCCTGTTAAGTGAAAACCTGACAAGAGGTGTGTCAAAAGGTCAGCCTCGATGGTTGAAGGCGATGGAAGCGGCAAAGGTGTATGAGTCCTTGATACTGGAGTTGACAGAATCGTCGTGCTGTGCGAGCTGTTTCTCGTCACAGACCGACGTTCAGCAGGCCTCTCGCTCGACTCTCTACTCCAAGAACAATCAAGGCCCTCAGCTCGACAGATGCCACAAGTAGGGGAAAGTCTATCGCAATATTTGCGCCGCAATTTGCATGTCGAACAACTTCTCGACGTCGACGACACCATACCATGCAAGAAGTAGGGTGGACCTGCACTTATTAGACTGGCTGTAAGCTGTCTATCGTCGCCCAGAGACTGCCATTCGAGTGCAGAGAGTGTAGTTTCGCGATGGTCCGCCGATGTCGTCTGCCCCGTCGAGTCTCGGGTGTAAGTGAAGCCCTGTTGCCGCTAAGTTCTCACGTCGACGACCGCTTGAGCCAATCTGACACGGCCACTCACGCAAGACATTTTACGCCGCGGTGGTCCCGCCGCTGCCATGTGCCGTTTTGGGCAAATTTGCCTTGTTGGGCGCAAGTTCCTCTTGGATGCGGTCATCGCCAAGTGAACAAGGTTTGGCGCTGCACGGTTGGCCCCGGCGATCCTTTGGCAGGTGATATACAAAACTCCTTCGAGCGGAGAGCGTGTATACCTGCAATAGCTGCGATAGCTACTGTTCAGGCCTCGAATAGACCTGAACTTTGCATATGAGACATCTACCGGTCTGGTTTCATAATGTGACACATAACATCATGCACCTTGACATGCGCCAACAGATCAGATGGCATGGCCTTGCACTCGCTTACATGCTGTGGCGATGCTGTCGATATCAGCAGTCCATTCAGTGTTCAACAAGACATTCACGACAGCTTTCCAACTCTCATACTCAAGGGTTCTGTGATGCCGGGATCTCAGCTCCTGCTCGCTCAGCACAATGAAGAGCTGTTCTGCAGCTAGCCGTCTCAGACGCGGTACAGTGTGCTTGAGCAACAGTCCAAGCTTCTTCCAGCATCGCTGATGTACTGGGTGCGAGCTGGGCAACAGGCTCATAAGTCCACGGTATATTCGCATAGAGGAGGCTAGCTTTGGAACATGCCGTGAGCGTAGGCAGGACTTTTGAACGACGTCAAATAGTCTGTTGAAATCATACTCGGCCTGAACGAGACGTTCCGGGACCTCGTATTCCAATAAGACCGAAAGCGTTTCCAGTGTTGGAACGAGAACGCGGTCGTCTTGGCTACATCCCTCGACGAGCACAAGTACGCTGTTGAGCGCACTGGACAGAAGGTCTAGCGGGCACTTGTCGAGATGCTCAATGAGGGCATTGCGCGAAGACTGAGCCCATGGGTGTCCTCCAGACCCAGCAAGAATGCAAATCTCGCACAAAATGGCATCGCCAAAGACGGCATCGTTCAACAGACCTAGAAACAGCGATGGAATCCGCTCTGCGCTTTTTCCTGCTTTAAGCGCTGGCGAGGCATTGGTGATGATTTGGGCAACATGATTCATATCTGCTGGCATGACAGGCACGAGCTGCAGCATAGCATTGACTGCAGTAACATGCAGATTATCAATCTTGCTGAGACACTGTTGCAACAAGCCTGAATAAACCGCTTGAAGCAGTCTTGGCTCCAAGTCTTGTGGCACAACTGGCAAGACATCTAAGCTTGACTGGATGGCGCCTGTTCGAACCCAGCTGCCAACGTCACCGCGGGCATCAATAGCATAGTCTTGTAAGCAAGTCAAGATAGGGTCAATAATTGTCTTTGCTGGAAAGCCCTGTTGCAGCCATTGTTTGCCCAGCTGGCCAATTGAGGTGATACTCAATTGCCTGGTCTCTGGGTCGTCCTTCAATGCATTTCCCGAGGCTTTGGTCAGCGGTACAAGCAGAGTCATAAATGTCTGAAGTGCATGAGGGGTCGATGAGCAGTCTAGCAGTCCAATGGCCTGAATGATACCCTTCTCTAATGGCGAATGGCCGAGTTTCAACGTTTGATTCGTATACGCCTCAAATTCCACCAGCAAAGCTTGATTGCGAGTTAGTGAGGCAAGAGCAAGGCCAGTTTCATGTCGAGCAGCAGCGTCCGAAACCTTGAGACACTTAAGAATCTGCTTATAATATTCAGAATCAAGACCAGGCACGTCAAAGACAGCGTGACGCACGAAATGGCTGAATGCATGGCCCATCAGAGCTGCAGAGATGCCGCCCAGGACGTGATCTGGTAATGCTAGACCAAGGTTGGAGATCTGGGACTTGAACGTTCTCGTCCCAACTCTGCAGAGCTCTCCGGCAGCATAGAAAGCACCGTGACGAGCATTCACGTCAAGAGAGCCCTTGTATCTTTCTAATTTTGCCCATTGAGCTTCAACGACATCAGCCTGGACCAAATACAATTCAGCAAGAGTCCGACTAGCCAGCTCTCGGATGTCACGATCCCAGTGGCGAAGCGATGTATCGACAACGTACTGTAGTATTGTTTCCTGGTATGCTTCCTTTGCAAAGATTTGTGGTGCAACATTCATGAAGGCATGTTGACGCTGTCCTACGCTTTGGAAATCTGCGAGTGTCAAGACTGCAATGCCATCAGGAAACAGACCTTCAGCGTGACGGCCCACGCCTTCTTGGTATGCGGCGCTTGCTGCACGACGAACGCTGATTTCTCGATCAAAGAGAGCGACGACAATAAGCGTGGTGGCAATTTTGTGCGCAAGCGGTTGTAGAACTTCACTGGTGTAGCAACGGAGAACCGACCAAAGGAGGTAGCAAGCTGCGTCACGGACGACAGTGCCAATCGAGTGCGATCCCTTGCGGATGTCAAACTGTAGTGCAAGAATGACAATTGGCATAGCCTGATGTAAAGCTTCAGGTAGTAGTGCTCCGTGCCGACAGAGCTCGGCAATGGCTAGACAGCAACCCTGCCATGTAGCATCACTTGCTTCTTCATTCAGCTTGAGAAGACCAGAGTCCTCATGCGTTTGATACTCCATCAACGAATGTATTGCACCGACAATTTCCTCGGCAAATGCTCGCGGAAGACGACTCGTTACTCTGCCAATACCTTTTGCAGCAGAGTAGCGGACCACCGTGTCGCGATCCTGTATACCCTCCAAAAGAGCGCCAACCACTTCTTCCACTGCCTGGGATGGCTCATCGGGTTCCTGCTCATTCGACTGATTGTCGATCCCATAGCTCTTCGGATCATTCTTGTACCGCCATGACGCCCTGCTTGGTTTGAGCATAGTCAATGCAAGTCGCTGACATAGCTTCAGTCGTAATTTGCGAAGCAACGTATTGCTATTGAAGTCGCCAGACTCGACTTGCCTCAACGCATCTAAGGCAGGCTGAACGTGCGCTTGCAAAATGTCTCTATTGCCAATCCGAAAGA
The DNA here is from genome assembly GCA_003568695.1 of Protomyces arabidopsidicola. NCBI lineage: Eukaryota > Fungi > Ascomycota > Taphrinomycetes > Taphrinales > Protomycetaceae > Protomyces > Protomyces arabidopsidicola. The sequence goes on from QXMI01000222.1 coordinate 455,571, forward strand.
TTTCACATAGGGAGACGAGAAATCCGATTCGAAATTGAATCGTGCAGTGGTCATTGGCCCACGTTGCAAGACTCTGCTGGAGGTAGTCAGGTATAAAGGTTGCACTGACATCTTTGCGTGTGACTGTTCTTGCAATTAGAAGCCCTGCAGCCTCTCGTTCCCGACTGCTTGCTCCAAGGTATGTTTGTGCTAGTGTGAGTATACGCACGGCTACACCGCTATTTGATTTATTGGCTTCATCGAAAGTTTTCAAGTCAAATGGAGCCATGACGATCAGTGAAAGCCACAGGAATAGGATGTACCGACTGTGCCACGCAGTTGTGTCTGATTGACTTTGCAAAGCATTGAGTACCGGATTAAGGAGATGTACATGATTCGGTAGTAGTTTGACGATAACTTTGGCACCACGAAGCTTGCAAAGGTGATAGACAATGCGATAGAGGTCTTGAATGAATGCCGTCAAAGGCTTTGATAGACTCGGTATGAGATGAGCGGTGATGGGATCAAGCAGCCCCTGGACGTGAGGATCAATTAGCTGTGGCTGCTCTTGAACAGCATCAAGCTTGGTCAGCTGAGTATCCAGCTCAGCGAAGTATCCTTGAGCGAGAGAGGCATGCAGATATGAAGCAAACGAAAGGACATTGGCTTCCATGAGCCAGCTGGAGTGGTGGGGTCGGTCGTGTGAGATCCTAAATTTTGTCAATGTCATCTACAGATCCACACAGCACACTACAACCAGCGCTCAATATGGCGCCGCACGACGGTCTTACGGTCGATGCCCTGGTCAATGGCTCACAGACTCCGCCAGAAGCACAAATGCCAAAGGGTGATCAGCCAGAGAGGCCAGACTACCTGCGGTTGATTCTGAGTATGACCTCGAATATAGAATATAAAAATTGACTAACGCAAGCCTCTCGCGTCTACGACGTTATCAAGGAGACGCCATTGACAGTCGCTTCTAACTTATCTGCAAAGTTAAGCGCCAATGTACTGCTGAAGCGCGAAGATTTGCAACCCGTCTTTAGCTTCAAGATTCGTGGCGCCTACAATAAAATGGCGCATCTCGTTGAGGAAGAGCGTTGGAGAGGTGTAGTTGCCGTCTCTGCTGGTAATCACGCACAGGGTGTTGCCTACTCTGCTCGGCATCTTGGCATCCCTGCAACAATCGTCATGCCACTTGCAGCCCCGGCTATTAAGCATGAAGCCGTGTCGCGCATGGGTGCAACAGTCGTACTCAAAGGACAAAACTTTGACGAGGCCAAAATAGAAGGTGCCAGGATTGCCAAGAAGCATAATCTCGTGGATGTGCACCCATACGACGACCCCTATGTTATCGCTGGCCAAGGTACTGTTGCCATGGAGATTCTGCGGCAAACGAGCGTTCAAAATCTCAAAGCAATCTTTGTTTGTGTTGGTGGCGGTGGTCTGATTGCTGGTATTGCAGCCTATGTCAAGCGCATTGCACCGCACATCAAGATTATTGGTGTGGAAACTTACGACGCAGATGCGCTGAAACAGTCATTGGAGGAGAAGGAACGTGTTACGCTGAAGGACGTTGGGCTCTTTGCTGACGGCACGGCTGTTAAGATCGTTGGTGAGGAGACATTCAGGCTATGCAAAGAATTTGTCGATGAGATTGTGCTCGTCTCGACTGATGAGCTCTGTGCTGCCATCAAGGATGTATTCGAGGACACTCGTGGTATTGTTGAGCCTTCTGGTGCGCTTGGTGTTGCTGGTTTGAAGAAGTACCTCAAAACACATCCGCCTACATCTACCAGTGATACTTATTGCGCTACGCTCTCCGGCGCCAACATGAACTTTGACCGGCTTCGATTCGTTGCAGAGCGTGCAGAACTCGGTCTTGGCAAGGAGGTTTTCTTCTCTGTCGTCTTGCCAGAAGTTTCTGGCTTCTTTTTGAAACTCGTCGCCGTAATCTCACCGCGTGCAGTAACGGAGTTTTCCTATCGCTACTCGAATGGTGTGCATGCTCATATCTACCTCTCTTTCAAAGTACAAGACCGAGCAGAAGTACCGCAGCTGCTCGATGCACTTCGCGCAGAAGGCTTCGGCGCTGAAGATATCAGTGACAACGAAATGGCCAAATCTCATGGTCGATATATGATTGGTGGTCGTTCAAAAGTGCCAGACGAGCGTGTTTACCGGTTCGAGTTCCCCGAACGCCCTGGAGCACTGATTAAGTTCTTGCAAGGCATGAAGATTGGCTGGAACATCTCCCTCTTTCATTACCGCAACAATGGCGCGGATGTCTCGAGTATCCTTTCTGCTATTCAGGTGCCCGATGCAGATTTGGCTCAGTTTCAGGTTTACTTGGATTCGCTTGGCTATCCCTACGTGGATGAAACGCAGAATCCAGTATACATCAAGTTTATGCGTGGCTGAGTCTAGCTGGATGGAGCAATGCTATCCGTGGCTTGACATGGGCCAGCTTTTCATCCGCTTGACGACTCGCTTCAGCTGCCAACTTGGCTCGTCTTGCATTCTTCTCGCACTGCTTGCAGATGTTCAGCAAGGCAAAGCTCGCAAGGCAAACACCTAGCCACAGGCCCCATTGAATTGCGTTGAAGGTGCTTGCAACGGCATTGATCTGGCACGCCGCATTGATTTGCTCCACCAGAGCTTCAATGTCATCCCGTGTACTCAATTGGCGTGATGTCTTCTGGAGAGGAATACAGGGCCTTCTTGACCAGACTATCATCACGAGAAGCCAAGCGGTAAATGTAAGGAGAACATTAACGACATCCACGGCGAGCAGCCGTCTCAAATGCTTTTCAACGCGTGGGTTTCCTTTGGCATACCCAACAATTGAGGTACTTGCAAATGAAACGATGCCTGCCGTGAGACTATAGTAGCTTGCTGCTTGCAGAATTCGCACGTTACCTTGTTGCTCACGAGGTACTGCCAACCTTGCTAGTAAGTCTCGTGCAGCTTCGTCGATCCTTGCAAGATGCACGGCTGATGCAATGGACAGTGCGAGTGCTAGCAGTGAAGCTGGAAACAGAAGCACGCGCAGGGTTGCGCATAGGGCGATGCATTTTTTGGTGATGCCTAGGCGTCTGGCCATTCGGTGCACTACAGAGCTGGCAGGCGCACGATATATAGTCTCAAAGTTTGCGAACTTGAAACATGTCTGTAGGGGAACTTGTAGAGGATCTGCATTCATGTAGCTTGGTCTCTGCAGCGTAGTCGACAGCGAGACTGATCGCTAGATTGTCTCTCAGATGGTGCAAATTGCAACGTATTCGACCACACACGCACGCTACATGCGTGTTGAAATAACGACTTTCTGATAGCTCTAGTCTATGACTTTGCTTAATACCGTCTTGTCTCAGCCATCCTTCAAGAAGTCGCGCTTGCCGTCTCTGTATAGCGACTTTGCGACCCTCAAAGTGTCCAATAAAGATGGCTATGATGCCAACATTGATGCTTGGATACAAGCGCTCAACAAATCACTTCTTGAAGAGACATTTCTTAGCATAAAAGAAGATGCTAAAGCTGGTGAGAGCACCGATATCTTTGCCTCTTGCCTCTGCATCACCACCAGCAAGGCGCTTTCTGATATTCTCACATCAAGTCAATGGGGCAGACCCCTCGCGCTTGCATCTGTTGAGCATGAAGCAGTTGCAAAACGTGCTTGGATTCCTAAAGACTTGTTCATGACACAAGAAGAATCCATTTATGCGTCACCCTCAAGACTGACGAATGTCACACTGGGTGCTGCCTTTCGCTGGGGCGTCTCCAAGATTTGGACGCCATCGACACCGTCAAAACTGAGCGGTGCTACGTTTGTTGTCGTAGCAAACATTGAGCTTGTGGCAGGCAAGTTGATGAAGCAATACAAAGCAGATATGCAAGCGAGCTACAGTGGACACATTACTACGCGCTCGTTGTTTGCTCGTTGGTGTGCAGACTTGAGCCCGTATCGCCTATCAGGGGCTGATATCGAGGTTTTGCTAAAATATCTGGCTCGTGACCAAGGGAGTGTGGTGCAGACAGAAGGCAAGACGCTCAAGTTTCTACCTACAGGGGTACCACTTGACGATGTGAGCATCAGCCAGACTGATGAAGCTGTTGCACAACTCAAAGAATCCTTGGCCTTGTTGGACGACCAAATCAAAAGTCTATCACAGCGCTGCACAGAGCTTGAGCTTGAAGCAAAAGAGGCGACCAGTAAGAGTCAAAAGACATTGGCACTATCCAAGCTACGAAGGCGGAAGCAGCTTGAGACGACGACGCAGCAACGTGCTGATCAGCGAGCACAAGTTGAGGCCGTGCTTCTGAAAATAGATGAAGCTGCTACGAACATGGGCCTGCTGAATGCCATGGAGCAAGGCAGTCTTGCTATGGATCGCCTCCTGAAATCTATGGGTGGCATAGAGCGTGTCGATGCTATCATGGACCAGGTTTCAGATTCTATGGCACAGGTGGATGAAGTGCAACAAGCAATGACTGTTGGGCAAGACGATGCAGAAGCCGAGGATGCGTATGAACAGATGCTCGCAGAGGCAAGCGCTGGTATGAAGAAAGTCACGCTGGATGAGCCAATTGACCTGCCATCTGTGCCAGCTGCACCGGTGAAGCAACCAGACAAGCAAGAGCTTCGGCAGCTTGAACACGCATAATATCATTACTCTAGAAAATCACATCATCCTCTTGCTGTGCCTCTGCCAGGACGTCGTTTACCTCGAACGTATTGCTAGCTTTGGCGCCTTTTCGCTTCTCCTCTGCCGCTTCCCTGGCTTCCTCTTCCTCCTTGAGTGCCTGTTTCTTTCCCTGAACCTTTTTAAGGCGCACAAAGTCTTCACGGTCGAGTTCCTCGAGTTCCTGCTGGATATACTTGATTGTGTTCTCTGCCTTGGGAATGATGACATGTTCAATGGCATTGACACGCCTGTTGGTGACCTTGATGACTTCATCCAAAATGACAAAGGCAGTCTGGAGACTGGCCAGCTCAACGAGTGTCTCGACTGCTTTTGTGTAGACTTCGCGCGCCTTTTGCACTTGTTGTCCACCACGACCGAGGCCCGTCAGCGTGAACTCATTGTCTCCTTCTTTGAAGGTCTCAAAGGTGGGTAAGAGGACACCAGAGACGTTCTCTTGCTTTGCGCGTACTTTAAAGCGTGCCTTGTTGACGCTCTCTGCGACTTGAAAGCCAATATCTGAACCAGCGGCATATGCTACTTCTGCAAGACTGAATGCAGCAATCTGCATCACCCTACCCATCTTGCGCTTTGCTTCATCAATGCGGCGTGTAATCTCACGGAAGCGCTTGGTGAGGGCTTCTGCTTTGCGCTTGAGGAGGGAATGTCCCGACTTGGCGCCTTTGAGCTTTGTTTGCATGAGCGACAGAGACATGCGTGTCGGAAAGACGGGTCTGCGATTAGCCTTGCTAGGAGATGACTAGCTTACTCTCTGTCCTTGCCAGACATGGCGCCTTTACTTGATGTGGAGTAGGATGTCGTCGTCAATTTGTGCAAATACAGAAATTACTACGTAGATAGAGTACAAAGTCCTACAGACCCTACTTCTGAACCTCAATGTTGTCTGTCGTCTGGGCAATAGGAGCACGCGAGGACTGCTGCTCGTCAGAGAACTTCAGGTCATTGCCAGACTTGATGGGCGGTGCAGAGGTGTGCTCACCTTGCTCGTAGTTGACGGTTTCGTCACCAGCGTGCTGCTGGTTGCCGTTGTAGATTGACTCATTCTCATACTCGCCATTGCCACCTTCTGGCAGCAAGTTGTTGCCGAGACGCGACTGGCCGGCGCTGTATGGCTTAGGGCGGTAAGCTTGCAGCTCCGACTCGCAGTCCAACAAGATTTGCTTGGCCTCACGCTCGTGCGTGTACTCGGCGATCGAGTCTCCGGGAACGACGGGAGTGTCATCCAGGAGCTCAAGCACACGGCGGCCGTGGTCAGCGAGGATGAGGGACTTTTCAGCACGCTCAATAATGGCCTGGAAGTGAAGGAGGTAGGTCTCCTTGAGTGCGTGACGCTGAATGTTGGTCAACTGAGCTTCAGCGACCAAGTTTTCAGCCTCAGCACGGACAAGTGCCTGTTCGGCATCCACCAGCTTGGGGGACTGAGGGTCCTTGTGTTTGAGGGTGTGGATCTGGTCAATCAATTTTTGCTTCTGGTCGCGCGATGGCTGCACAGAAGACTCGGTATTGCGGATCTGCTTGAGGGTGACGCGAGAGTCTTCCAACTCTGCGGCAAAGTTCTCCTCGACATCAGCGAGTTCCGACATGAGCACACCGAGCTTGTCGGAGATGTCGGAGATGTGCTCATCCTCGGTGGCTTCTCCCCAAGCGGACAACTGGTGCGCAACCGAAGTCAACTGATGAGCGGCCTTCTCATAGGCATCGACAATACCATTCTCCGTTTTGATGAGGCTGTACATGGCCGAGGAGAGTTCATTCTGCTTGCCGGCATTGCGCAGCGACGAGAAGGAGAACTTCTTGTGGCCGCCGCTGGAGGATGCGTTGCTGCCTGCGAACTTGCTGCTTCGGAGAGATCTGCTTCGGTTCATGGTGAGGGAAGTAGGAGGGTGTGTGTGTGTTGGAGCAGAGATGGCGGGTGTCCTGCTCAAATACCAAAATATTCGAGATCTGGAGCAGCCGCAGACGCAGACGCAGACGCAACTGGGCACGACGCCGTCACGTCATCCAGCGGAGGCCGGCCATGACGTCACAACCACATGTTACTCACTTTGTAGATCAAGATATGTGTGCAGTAGAGTGCAGTGTAGTGTAGCGTAGCGTAGTGTACTGTATGGTTGGTTGGCTCAGGGCGACAGGCGCTTCGGGTCTCTGGGAAAGAGGGATGCTCGCCGAATGTTGCCTAGGTCGAGGAAGAGGAACACAACACGCTCAAGACCAATGCCTCCACCAGCATGCGGAGGACATCCCAGCTTGAAGCCGTCGACATAATCCTTCAAGCCGGGCCCCTCTGGATCGACGCCAAATGCACGCATGCGCTCCATCAAGAAAACTGGGTCGTGGATACGCTGTGCGCCAGACAAAATCTCTTCGCCGCGTAGGAAGAAGTCGTACGAGTTGCTGAATGTCGGATCCTCGGGATCAGGCATCGTGTAAAATGGCCGGACAGCTGTGGGAAACTTGTCAATCACGTAAAAGTCGGTGTGATACAGCTCGCGAATCACTGGCCCAAGAGCACGTTCTTCAGTCGTGTCCATATCCGTGACATAGGCTTCGTCGCTCGGTTGTCGGATGCCGTGCTTGATGAGAATGTCAACAGCCTCCTTGAACGTGAATCGCACAGGCTTGCCATCTGCAGGTAGCACAAAGTCTGGCACGGGGAACTGCTTCTTGACCGTTTCAATTTCCTTGGCATAGCGCGTCTTCAGCTCCGTAAACAGGTAGATGAAGAGCGACTCAATTGTCTCGAGTACTTCATGGTAGTGCCTCTCAAAGCTCATCTCCAAATCAAGCCCCGTGAACTCAGTCATGTGCCTGTGTGTGAATGAGTTTTCTGCACGAAAGACGGGCCCCGTCTCGAAGACGCGTGGGAAGTCGGCAGAGATGAGCATTTGCTTGTACAGCTGCGGCGACTGTGCCAAGTACGCTTCATCCTTGAAGTACGGCATCTTGAAGAAGTTGCCACCACCCTCAGACGCAGAACCGATAATTTTCGGCGTCGAAATCTCCATAAAGTCGCGCTTGTAAAGAAACTCGCGGAAGATTTGTCGTACACCAGCGGAAATCTTGAAGATGGCGTGGTTTGTTGGTGTGCGCAAGTCAAGAACACGGTTATTGAGACGCGTGTCGAGTTGGACGCGCACATAGTGTGAGTCGCCCTCCTTGGCATTCTCTTCGGACTCTTTAATGGCTTGTTCACTGCGCGATGCATCCTCCACCATGAAGGGCAGCTTGTCGGGTGCCTCAGACTCGAGGTAAATCTTGGTGACATGCAACTCTGCATCCGTCACCGAAGCAGACTGAATAGCCACCGGTGACTTCTTCACCACTGCCTCAACCAGCACAATCGACTCGAGACTCAGACCGGCACACCACTTGACCATTTGCGTACTGACAGACTCCTTGTTGGCCTGTACAATCGCCTGCACCGAATCCAGCTCTTGTCGCAACAGCAAGAAACTCATCTTGGCACCCTTTGCCTGTGAATTGTGCAGTCTAGCTCGCAGCAAGACCCTCTCGCCGTCTCGTGTAGGAGACAAGGCTTTGATCTGGTCATAAGCCACACCTTGCGCCTCAGTCGATTGATTCATCGCCTTTTTCCCATAAAACTCCTTGGCTACATCCTGCTCTGCTGCTGCATCGCGTGCTGCCTTTTCAGCTGCGAGTCGATCAGCAACTTCCTTCTGCTTCGCAGCCTTGGCACGCTCCTTTTCAAGCTTCTTGAGGGCGTTCTTGGTCAATGGTTTGCCTTCAGCACTGATGGTGAGTAATCAGTCAAGCAACGGGGACGGCCTTACTCTAATTGAACATTCTCCATGGCTTTGCTGACCTCTTCTGTCATTGGAACGAGTGGTACACGGTGCAACGCTGTCGACTGCGGTCTGTAGAGCAACGATGACACTTGTCGTTGGCTGAATTCTTTTTTGGCGAGTCAAAGGCCACCAAATTTTATTTGGCACTATCCATCACGACGCCCAACACCGCGCAACGCTGCAATGCCTACGAGAAGCCAAATGACATTCGTTAGATCTTCTGTAAGTGCTACTTAGGTTAAATCAGGGAAGACATCAAAAAATCCACGGCGGGACTCGAACCCGCAATCCTCTGATTAGAAGTCAGAAGCGATAAGCCATTTCGCCACGCGGACAGAATTCGAACTCTCGACCGCACCGGCGTAATTACCGCTGAGCGATCGTTGCATCGAAAGGGAAAGTTCAAAGAGTTCATATATTCTTTCTTGGGATCCCTCATCTACCTTTTGAACAATCTATACATAACTTATGCTCTTTCACAGTATCGTCCATCAGATCAGAAACTAATAGATTAATCTGTGCAGGCCCCGTCAAAAAAGTGTGTCAGATAGCATGGCGACGATCATAGTCACAAGACCAATCTAACTTAATGCACGCTAAAATACTAAGATTATGATCGTTATCCTAACTCAAATGGAAACTACCAGACCCCTCTCGCATAGCCAAGACGAGCTTCGACTGCAAGACCTCGCGGCTAGAATAATCCGGCATCTTGAGGTAGTTTACACACGTCATGACAGATGGGAGGTAGTCGTCTGCCGTCATGGGCGCTTCATGCGGTCTGCACACAATAGTGAATTGCGGCGTGAGTGCTTTAAAGCCACCAATAGGCAGTTTGGGTGAACCAGTGATGAACTGCAAAAAGGCACGTCTATCAATCTTGTCCAGTTGCGACAGCACGCTGATGAGGTTCTGGATCGTTCTGGAATCCATCGTGTAGCCATGATCTGCTTTAATATTATCGGCCAGCGTCTCGGCAGACCAATCTTCCTCTCCTGAGCCGAACAACATGGACAACTCGAGGGGCGTAAAGGCACGCAGTGCACTGTAAGGGAAGACAGCTGAAAAGCCCTTGCGGAATGCGGCAAATTGTTTGGCAACGCCATTGCCGAGCGTCGCATCCGTCACTTTGGCCACATACTCAGCGACATTGTGAATGGTTACCTCGACTTGTGAGCCACCAGGCATTAACTCCACCTCTGGATCACCCGGATAGGCAAAGTCAAGCCCGAGATCTTCCACAGTACAGTTCTCAAAGGTAATGGCGCGGACAGCTTGGCCACGCTGCGAGTCAGTCATGTCTGCATCAAGCACAGCCTGGTAAGCATTTGCAAACCGAGCGAGCAATGCAAGCGACTTGCCGAGCGCAGGATCCACCTGCGCAACGTCCTCCCAAGTGGGCGTATAGTCCACCTTGAATAGCATCGCAGAGAGTGACAAGTCAATCATGCGCGAGTCTAGCATACTGCGAGCGACAAATGTTCCTAGCATCTTGAATAAAGCCAGTGTAACTCTGGTCTTTTCTTCATTGTAGGACGGCAACGGCGCTGGGAAGAGTCCCACTGTACTGAATGCATACTCTGCTTCTTCGTCATCTGTGCGCCAGAGATGCAAACGATTCTTTGACAACTCCAGAGACACGGACGAGTAAAACTCTAGTGTAGGCCCAAGGCCGGTGCCGACTTCATCGAAGTATTCAACTTCGAGCACTGATGGGCTGGCGCCGTACAGTTCCATAACTTTGATAGCACTCTCCAAGAGTCTCGGACGCGAAATGCGCACCTTTTGACGTTGTAAACGACCAAGGAAAGGCCGGGTATCGTCGTCCGATTTTGCTTGAGATTGCCAACGTGACATGCTGCGAGAGTACCCGAAACTAGTGCTTTGCAAGAAGAGATAGCGCGTCTCAAACGGAAACAAGAATGGAAAGTGTCTTGGCAAGTCCAGGGCCCACGAAGGCAGACACGACGACGCCACAATCAGTGGTTCCTCAAGCTGTCGATTGAGCTTCGCAGTTAGCTTGGTGTTGACAAAGCTGGCGGGCGGCAGTATCTCCATGTCGTGAAGGACCTTGAGAAGCTCGAGGATTGGAGCAGCTGTGTCATTCTGCACGGACGCAGGCAAATCCAAAGAACGCTCTTCGGACACTTGAATAGGCGCAGGCGCCGGTCCAGCTACTTTGCGAAACTTGACTTCATAAATGCGCTGCAAATTGCGATCTGGCTGACTGACACCTCCATAGATGGTCGTATCATGCGCAACAACCTGGCCATCCACTTCAAATTGCAGGTGCCAGTCCTTAGGACTTGCTTGCAACGCAGCAGAATAGCTCAGGGCTTGCTTGCGTGGTGTGCTTGTGTCGGGGGTACTTGTACGAGGTGTAGCAATCTTTTCGCCATCGGCAGTCTTGGCAATAGCCTTACCGCCAGAGACTTCAACGCTGACTGCTGCCTCTTCATCATCGGCAGACGTTTCACCAATTGGTCCGGCAGCCGCACTCGCGCTCGTCAGCTGAGCAAGCACAGCGACTCCAGAGTTGGAAGGCTTAGCAATGGCAATACGCGGTCGCAGGTAGTCGTCCAACGCTTTGAATGTGGCAATAGCGTGAATCGACACCATGAGCATCCTGAAGGGCCGTGGAATATCATCTCCTGCGACCAACTTCAGCTTGAGTTGCTTTGCGAGGATGCTTGCGGATCGACGCTCATCACCGGCTGAGCTTGTTGCCACTTCAAACTTTTCTGCGCGCGAAAGGAGCTGCTGGAGCATGCTCACAAGTAGGTTTGCAGAGCCAAAGTGCTTGGCGAAAAGTCGGCGATTTTGACCGCTCGAGTTATTGGTGAGTGCAGCGAGCAAAGCGCCGAGTACGCCAGATTTTTCAAGGTAGTAGGAAGATACTGGTTGATTTGCGAGCATATCGCTAAAGTCTTTCATTACCGTCTCGATATCTGTTGACTTTAAGCGTTCGGCAAATTCTGACAAAGTTGCAAGCGTTGATTCCCTTGTGGCATCACCTCCATCAACAGACTTGTACAACTTCAAAAAGTCAGAGGTGGCAGAGTAAATCATGTGTGGCTCTGGCTGTGGGACGTCCGAATCCTCAGACATGTCTTCATCCTCGTCCATCTCATCATCTTCAAGGTCGTCATCGTGTACGTCTTCCCCATCTTCATCGTCTTCGTGATTGTGACGATGCTCGGCAGACGGTCGGGTCGGCGCAAGCTTTGTCTCGGGCAGATTGGCGTATTGCGACTGCAGAGCTTCAATGGCATCGACACAGCCTTCAACGGCCAGTCTGTTTGTGTAGATGCTCTCGAGACGCTGAAGCAGCAAATTGGACAAGCGAATACCAGCAAGAATGAGATTTTCATCGGCAGAGCCAAGGAGTCCTGCGATAAACACTGCAAGCGGTACTTTGTGCACGACACGTGCCATGACCTGGGGGTTGAGATTGCTCACGAGCTTGAGAAGCGCAAGTAGACACGTACGGCGCAAAGCAGCGTTGACAGTGGCATTGTACATGTCGAGCAACGTCGGTAGAACAATCCGCGCAAATCGCTCAAACTGCTCTGGACATTCCTTCTCAAACAGTTCTGCGCGATTATCATTAGCATTGCGTTGTGGAGCCATCAAGCCAATATAATACTCATCGCTTGGCAAGCCTGGTAGTATAGCAGAGATGAGCGACAGAATCGCTGCAATCTGGTCGCGCGGATGATGGATGAGGGCTTGCAATACCACAACCGAGTTTTCAACGAGACCTTCTACCGTGTCTGGCACATCGAGAGACGTTAGCAACTGATAAAGCGTCGTAATGAGGCCAGAGCTGATGAGGCGTGCAGCAAGGAGCTGAGATGCCTTAGCGCCGAGGGCCAACACGTGGAGGAATCTTGTTTGCGTGTGCTCGCTGAGGGTGCTGCCTGTTGCATTCATCGGATCGAGAATGGCAAGGATTGTCTGTGTAAGGCTCGGCTCCAGTAACTCTTCCAGATGCTTTGGGTTGTGCTGAAAAGACTCGATTAGGCGTGTGAGGCAGAGGCAACCTGCTTCCACAACTTTTGCATCACTCCCTGCAATGACTGTTTGCAATGTTGGAATAACATCGCGTACAATGCCAAATGACTCTGCGGAGACGCCTTTCGCACAATTGGCAGCAGTGTTGACTGCAGTACGTTGGACACTTGTGCTGAAAAAGTCGAGATACGTCAAGCAAGCGGCAAGACCGCCTTCCTTGACAACCGCACTTGGGTAATCTTTGGAGATCTTTTCAAGCGTAGAAAGTGCTTGCTCTGCAAGATCAATGTATTGAATTTCCAAAAGCTTTTGACATAGAACAGGAACGGCATTGCCATACGCCACATTGGCTGTGGCAGGAGGTAGTGCTTCCATGAGGTTTGCCAGGCATCGGCACGCTAGCAGCATGAGCTCTGGGTTCTCCTCCCCAAACGCATCAGGCCCTCTCATTATTTTGACAAGCTCGGAGACAAAAGCGTCGATTTGAAGAAAGCCAGCAAGCGAATCTTCTGTGCTCATGGATAGAATGTTGGCAAGCTCCGACAGAGCGATGAGCTGTATTGATGGGTCTTGCGCCTTGAGCTGCTGTAGCAGGTTCTTGAATTGTCCAGCCTGCCCACTAAAGAGTCCTGCCATGGCGTTCAGGGTGAGTCCACGCGCAGACTGCATGAAATGTGCTTCTGCCTCTTCGTCCTCATCATAATGGTCGTCTTCGTCGTCGTAGTGCTCCTCATACTCATTTTCGTGCACGTCATCTGGCTGCGCAGACGACGCCCCTACCGACTGTTCCAATTCAAGCAGCTCATTGTGGCGATTTGAATGTTTGCGTGATGACCGCCGTTTGGATTCTGACATGGGCTCTGCTGCAGGTTCTGCTGCTGACGGGTTGTCTAGATTTGTTGCCGCTTGTGCTTCTTGTGCGACGGGTGTATTGCTTGCTGTTGCAGCGGCTGTCTGACTGCGAAGGACTCTAGGAGTAGTGGGTTCTCTTCAGAAGTCAGCAAGATGTGCGCGCAAGAAGTAGGATGGTCTATACGCTTTGTGTTTCTTGCGCGGCGGTGACTCAGACATGAAGCATCTGGCCTAGCTTCCTGGGACTAAATATGGGATGTGGTCCCTTGCGAGCGGTCGTTTGCGTGTTGAGTCGCGAAAGTGTCTCAGGCTGCATTTGCGTCCTTCCTGATGGCAGCAGTAGTAGCAGCAGAGCAGTAGTAGCAGCAATAGATATAGAGTACAAGTGTAGATACAATCCAATCTGACTATGCCTACAAAGGATCTCTGCAGCAGCATGGCCCTCATGAAATGAAGGTCGCCTCAACAAAGAGAGTACCCTCGTCCGTCAACTTTGTGTCCCCAATCTGAACCTCCAGCGTCGCCGGCTTGGCATACTGGTAGATGAAGGGCCGTGTTCCGCTCACACCATGCACCACCTTCTTGAGCCACGGTGGAATCTCAGCCAGAACATCCACACGTTCAAGCAGCGTTTCCGACTGCAAAAACAAGTGTGCAGTAACAGGTCTTCTCGCCTCACCGTGCTCTGCTGTTTCAACGCCACGCCAACTGAAGACCATCTCTGTTGGTTGCTGCCATCCAGTCTCCTCATCCAGTTTGGTTGCATTGTGCCGTACCTCGTTGTTGATCGTGGCAGCAAGAATAACGCCTTCCTTGGCCAAACCACCGACGTTGATGGTCGTATTGCCATAGCTCTCAGGTGTTGTAAACTCCATCATCGTGGCAGAAAGCTCCTTACCCTGGAAGTTGCAGAAGTTCCACTTGCGAGCTGCGTGATGCGGTTTCATACCTTGTAGCGCATGGATAAAGAGTCCTCGGCCTTTGACATCGATGGGGACGCCATTCACGAGAATGACACCTTCTACTTTACAACGTGGCCAGAAGAGATGTTTCATGGAACCCCATGGCTTGGCCTTGTCTGGCCCAAAAAGAGTCGCACCGTCGGCGCCAATCTTGAAGCCGGGTGACTCGCGCGTCATGGTGAAGTTGACAATCGTTTGTGGATTGACCGTAATTTTGAGCGTGTAGGCTGTATTGTCCTCGTTGAGCGTCACCGAGACACCCTTTGCCTTGAATGACCTGCATGCATCATCCTTGGTATTCCAGTCTTCAAGTGTTGTGCTAGTCCATATGTTGGCTTGCGGATTGCTCGGGTCAAAGACACGGCATGTAAATTGTGCTGTATACGCAAGTCCCCTAGCAGCATTAGCGACCGATGTTTTTGTCAAGGATCGATATACGTTGGATTTGAATGGATGATTTGCGCAAAACAGACGTGGCCCGACTCGGCTGCAATGTAGAAAGTCTGCGTCTCGACATTAGAACCCCACTCTGGCGCGATCCACGCGTAGTCTGACGCGTCTAGCTCTGTATAGGCAGTCTCAGGCGTCACGGTCGCGCAAATGGAGTGGATTGCCTCTTCGCCATAGACGGGTTCTTGTGAGCCGGTAATGGCCGCTACACTGGGTGTGTTAGTTGGAGATGGAAGAACACGCAGTAGACGTACCCTGACTGTAGCCAAGACGACCAGGACATGCTGGCCCTGCTGCCTCTCGAAAGTCGCTTTTCCTGGTTCTTTTGTGTGCTGCTGGATCGAGACCAAGAAAGTTGCAGGTGCACGTGAGACCAACTCAATCGAACACTCCTTCTACCCACACCAACCTTGATGTTCAGTAGCTCAAGAGGTGTTGCTTGCATCATTGAGCCTCCCGAAGCATGCTGAAAAGACTGCTGCGATTGTTTGGTCGAATATAGCTGAGCAGACTGACGTGCTCTATCTCTAGTCGTGGAATTGCAGTCTACATAAAGAACGAGAAGCAAGTGCTCGATTGCCACTTCTCTTGTGTAAGATTTTTTGCTTTGACAGGACTACATCGCCTTCCTACGGCTGCCCTCATGTGCTTCTATGTCTTGCCGATTCACGCTTATCGCCAAGCCTACTATAGCTCATTTGTGATCAAGTCAAGCACTAGATATCGTGAAAAGACCTTTCTACAAGTGATCTAGCCTCAACCTATCCCAAGCGCTCCTTCAATGCATGCAGCTCCCGCCTAAGCTTACCATTCTCCGCCTTCTCCAGCTCAAGTTGTGCCAATGCAGTTCGCTCAACTGCACCACTCGCATAGGCCTGTCGCAATGCAGCAATCTCTTCATTCGCAGAGTCAATAGTGACATCCACCTCTTCGCAGCAATCGCGATAGAGATCTTTGTACCGCTGCAGCTCAAGGCCCAGTAATTCGACATGGTCCTGGCAAGCACGTGTGCAAGCAACATTCTCCTCCTCCAAGACGGTTTCGGCGGCTTCAAGTGCAGGTGTTGATTCAATAGAGACATTCTCGACGACCGTGATGGCTTCTTCCATCGTCGGCGTTGGCAAGGGCGTCGCAAACTCGCGCTCTTCCTGCACTGGTGTTGGAATGCACACGACAGAGCGATCTCCGGAAATGACGCGTGTCGCAGAAGGACCATAGTGAACAGGAGCAAACAGAACATCTGATGTGTTGGACGATGCAACAGAAGGCCTGCGAATACTGAGGGTGCTGAGCTGTCGCTCTCGTTGCATATGATCACGCGATGCACGTCGAACAGCGCGAACACCCGCTTCCTGCACAACGGCCTCTTCCACCGCCTCCACTGCGACTTGCTCTGCTTTGCTCTCTAGCACGCGAGGTGGCGTCACTGACCGGGCAAAGTTGACTTGGCTCGCATATTGGATAGCGGCCGAGAGATCATCATCAGCACCGGCAAGATCGAATGTGAATGCGTGACCAGAGAATTGCTTGCTGAGTGGCTGTGATTCACGACGACGCACCAGGGTGGATGGCAAGCGAGGAATCGAGGCACCTTTGCGTGACGACAACAAGCCGAGTCCTTCAGAAGCAGTGTAGGCGTCCTGCTTTGACTGATCAAATGCAGCACCAAGCGGCTGGGAAGCAGACATTTTGCGCATCGTCAACGGTGTCGTGCGCTTGGCATCCACATATCCCGTCAAGGGAGGACTGGCCTCAAATTGATGCATACCCAAAGGCGAACGCAACAACTCATCCAACAAAGGCGTCACTGGCAAGGCCTTGTCGTGCATCAAGCTGTAAGGCAGCTGCATGCCTTCCTGCGGAGAGGCGCGTGTCCGGCGTTGCGAGCGTGGCTCGACATCACTTGCTGCATAGCTCACCAATGACGATAAGCTTGGTGACCGCTTGTGGTCGCTCTCATCGGCATTGCTTGATTCCTCAACGAGCTCTGGTGTTTGGTTGAAGGAGTCTTTGGCCGGTGACAAGCTGAAGTGAGACAGCAGAGGCGTGTAGATAGAGCTACCAGAAGGCGCAGAGTCGGTGCGAACATTGCCAGGACGTCTGGGCGGTGCGTCTGTCATGGGGGACATGAGAGCTGTTGCGACACGCTGAGATTCTGGACGAGAAGGCATCATGGTCATGGTACTGCTGACGGAGTCAAAGTTGCTTGGTTGACGGTAAAGCATGTCGACATGAGCCAGCAGGTACTCGAGCGGTGCAACAAAGCCAGTGACTTGCAGACTCGGCACCAGCAACTCTGAGAGAACCAAGACGAAAGGTACGCGAGCATCATCGTCGCAGTAGGCCAAAACATGCGAGCCATACATGAGCAATGTGCGCAGCAAGTCTTGAGAAGCAGCAGGCAGATGCTGCAAGGCTTTCCGAGCAGCATCCACGCGCGACTCTGGGTCCAAGGCCAAAAGACTGCGCCATTCAGCACAGCTAGGCTCAGGCACCACCACGCCACTACCACCGAGCTTCTTTGCGGCAACAAGCTTCAGGTGGCGATGAAATGCCTGTGCGGCAATCTTGGCGGGTGAGCCACGGACGGCAAAGCCCTTGGAGGGGTCTTTTGCAATCAAAGCTGATAGACTTGCAATTTCCTTCATCTCCTTGCTCGAAGCACGCGTAAAGTCATCCCGCGTGAAGTGTTCCAGGGCAGACAAGGCTTCCATAAAGGCAGCAATGCCGGCCAGATCCTTGTCAGCCGGCAATGCTGTATTAGGACGACGCAGACCAGTTGCAGTCGCCGTAGTGGCTGTAGCAGGTCGCGTAGGCGAGGCTTCACGATCACTGCGCAGACCAAGGAAACTCGCCATGAGCTTTGTAGGCGATGAGGGACGTGATTTCTGCAAAACGCCTGATGCCTGGAGTGATGCAAGACTTGTGGCAAACATGCTGTGAATGGCAAAGACGGCATCGGCAGGGTAGAACTCAGCGTCGAGCCAGTTGGCTTGCTGAAGGCTGTCGAGGCGTTCAAATAAGACTTGCTTCAAGTCCGCAGCAGAGACATCGGAACACAACAATGACTGCGATGGTCCGCGACGTGTCCAAGCAGAGTAAGTTGTTTGACTGTCCTTGGAGATGACGAGATTGACTGAGCGCATATCACCGTCGTCGACATCCTCAAAGATGCGCACAGCATGCTTACGTGCAGGTTGTTCAACTTGCCAGTCTGCAGGCGTGTAGCGCGCATAGCGGTACTCCTTGCCGGCAACCACCTCGACACTCGTCGCCAAACACGTCTTGAGCGTTTCCTTAAGCTCACGCAATGCCGTAGAAAAGTGAACGGCATCACTCTTGAGCAGCACAAATTTGCGTAGAGGCCTATCGAGCCAGTGCTCTGAATTGACTTGCTGCATCTCTTCCGATAGGACAAGTGTCAGGGTATCTGCCTCATCGAGCAACGTGACCTTGTCCAATGCAATCCAACCACGGAATCCAAGCTCTCCCTTGCGGTTGGAGGCAAGCACATCGTCAATACGCGCCGTACGACTTCGCTTGAGAATGACCAACTTATCAGCGAGCAAGACAAGCGCACAGGGGGTACCGTCCGTATGACTGGTGGGTGACTTCTTCTGCCAGGGAACGACATCCAAACAATCCACGAGCGCACGCACCTCGACATGACTGCGTACGAGTTCGGTGGGCCAGCTAGAGACGAGGGTGGAAAGCTTGATGACCTGTTCCTGCGACAAGGCACCCTCTTCGCGGCCCATGAGACCAATGCGACGGACCAACGTCAGTGCCTCCTTGAAAACACCGTATGCCGGGTTCTGAGGCGTCAATACCGCCAACACACTCGTGATGAGCAGTGCATATCGCGGGATGCGGGAAACGGGTTCCTTGACGAGTTCGCGGATGCCAACCGGTTGCTTGCCCTCATTGCGAACACCGTCCGACCAGTCCTTGAACTTGACAAGTTTGAGAGACTGGCGCAGGCAGGTGTCAAGATCAGCGGAGAGTTCGAGGTAGCGGCCATACACTTTGCGAAAGTCACGGAAACCATTGACGAGGGCGAGTGCAAAGGCATAGTCGTCTTGTTGAGCAGCTTCGAGTTGCTTGAGGAAATCGGCATTCAGGAGGCAGATGGCATCGAGTGCCGAGGGGAAGAGGAGGTTGACTTCGTATGCACCGAGCAGCGCCTTATCCTTACGCGCAGCAGCACGCAAAGGCATGGCGTAATCCTTGAGCAAATGAGAGAGACGCGCGTTGTAGGTGCGTTCTGTTGTGAGGAGCTCATTGAGCAGATTGCTACGCTTCTCGCTGTTCTCCTGCTTGGCTGGCTGTGGGAAGCGAGCGAGTTCAGCTTCAAGCGCAGCAGCCGTACTCGCCTTGCGCTGTGGTGCGGGAAACAGTCCGGTCGCCAGAGAACTGCCTGGCTGCAAGATGAGGTCGACTTCAATGGCTCTGGAGATGGTTGGAGCCAAGAAAGAAGCAATGGAGGCAGAGACTTGAGGGAGTTTGATGCGTTCCAGCCCAGCTGCAATGCGACACATACTGCTTACACTCAAGTCGAGATGCCGAGCAGCCACGCGGTCTGCGCGAGGAGAGAGGGCAACCCGCTGACGTTGTGGGGTGGGCATGTGCAGAGTATAGGCATGCAACAAGGCTGCAGCTCCACGAAGCAGTGGATCACGCAGAGACCTGAAGTGGCCCTGTGGATCTGCTGGGTCGAGCTGCGCATAGCAGCGCACACCGGCTGCACAAATGACTGCGCCGTACAAGCCGCGCTGTGTAGACGTATCGAGGGCGACTTGGACGAGCAATGCGCCGAGGGTACTGTGTGTCGTGCTGTAGCTCACCGCATTGTTGGCAAAGAAAGTGTGCTGCTGCAACTCGGCATAGGTGTATGGCCGGCGCGTCTCCTGGGTGCTGCTTCGAGACGTAGAGGTCGGAGCCGTTGTAGCGAGCGTATTGCGCTTTCGTGCAGAAGTAGAAGCAACAGGCTTTTCGTCCTGAGCTGGAGAAGCCCCCGACTTGGAGGTCTTGCGCCTGCCAGTGAAGGAAGCGTTGCTAGCGTAGCCTTGAATGGGCATAGACTGAGGCCGTGACCTGATCATGCTTGATGATTGCAGTGGGATGTGTAGATTGAGAACGAAGTGAGACAAGGCCGGGGTGCGTTGACTTTTAAGCAGGTCTGGTGGCCTGGACGCTGATGGCCTGGCTGGCGGGCATGGACTGCTTGTCTGTCACGGTCGTCCTGCGCCGTGTTGCGTCTTGGTTGTGTTGCAGCGTGGATTCCACAACAAATGGCGCACACAGCAACCAGATTCAGGCGAAAGAGGCTGAACACACCCACAGGGAGCACACGCAGCGGAGAAGCAGTGCAGCACGGTTCGCCTTCTGTGGCAGCATGTCACTCGGTTGGGGCCGCAGCTTGATTGATTCAGCCTGCCTGCAGGCTCGTTCCCATTGCATGCCCGGTCTCCCTAAAAATACAGCATACAAGACCATGAAGCGGGTAGAAGCACTAGGCATATTATACACGCAAGTGAAAACCCACCCCGCGATCGAGGCCGAGCGTGCACAGAGTAGATTGAATGCTTGATGCTGGTTGCTATGGAGTCTCATTACAAGTCGTCAGTACGCTTCCTCCCTTCCACCAGCAGGAGGAATCAATCCCAGCAGCCACACACTCCCATCCTCAACTCGGCATCTCTTTTACTTCCTTGAAGTGTGTGCATAGATCTGGCGGGTATATAAGGGGGTTGCCAGGTCCAGTACACACGGAGACCGTTGATCAGATGAGTCGGTGGGTGGAACCTTTTTGCTTGTAGCTAGGGTATCCACACCGGGAACATACGTGCTGACCGTTTAGCGAGAGTACGACCAGACGTTCTTGAGCAAACCGGCCTGGGTGGCTAGCTTGTTGATGCAGTCATCGCCTTCACCTGGAGATGTTAGTGCTGCGAGGGAGCCGGCTGATTGTGTGCAGAAGAAAAGGAGGACAGTCAGATAGAACAACGGATCATAGCTTCAACGACTGCTCTCCCTGTTCAATGCGCAACACAGTATCCACGCGACATACCCTTCTCGCGGACAAAGCCACAGAGCGCAAAGGAGGTCTGGGTGTTGAGCATGCGGCCGCTCTCGTCGACATCTGCGACGTTGATCTGGACGGATGCGTGGTCGTGTGCCTTGATGAGGCGGTTGGTAGCTGCGCACTTGCGAGGGACGTAGAGGTCTACGAGCTTTCCGTCAGAGTTCTCCATGGTTGTGTAGTGTGCTTGTGTCTGCTCACTGCGCCGGTCTCGAGTGTCTTTTGCTCCTGACTTGCAGATGCGTGTTTGAGGAGCGTGACTGCTAAATATGAGTATACTCCAGAAAGCAGGCGACGCAGCAGGATACGGTAGGAGGAGTCGATATACACTCTGCACGCACCTGTAGACCTATATTCCACTTCTATGCCACTAATCTCTTCTATTGCCGCCGCCCCCCGTGAGAGAAATCCAAAAAAATGTCGCAGAAAGAAACAAGCAGGAAGCAAGACTCAGCGTAGACGAGTTGCTAGGACAAGGTCCACGCAGGATCGAAGAGAGACAGAGATGGCAGACGCAACCTTGGCAGCCCTCTTCTCAGCACAGACATCCCGCGAGTGTCTCGCCCAGGCAACAGAGCTTGCAAATCATCTCAAGCGTGACGGCCTACACCTGCTCTCCACTACCCTCTGCCCCGCGCTCCTCAAGGCAGCCAAGGACAAGAAGGACGGCGTAGCGCGTGAATCGGCCCTCATTGCCTTCTCTGAGCTCTTTGTCCAGTTTCCACCCTCCATCCCGCATCTCCTACAGTACCTCCCGGTCATCTTGGATGCAGGCTCAGACAAGGGCCAAGTGGTCCGGGATGCAGCAGATTTGGCATTGCGCAATCTCCTCAGAGCATCAGAAGCCTATGTGCTGTCTACACACGTCCTCCCAGCCACCCTCAGCTACCTCGAAGACGGCAGCGTCAAGTGGCAGTCGCGCATCTGTGCATTGACCCTGCTCGAAGGCATTGCGGAAGATGCACCAGAGCGGATGGGTGAGAAGCTGGAGAATGTTGTGCCTGTTGTTGCAGCATGCATCCACGATACCAAATCACAAGTCTCCGACAAGGCCACCATCACCATGAAGAAGGTCACCGACATTGTACAAAATAACGACCTCCACAAGTCAATGCCACACATTCTGCTCGCCCTCTCTGACCCATCTGGCATCAAAGAGTGCATTCGGGCATTGTCACATACAACCTTTGTTGCCGAAGTCGGACCACCCACCCTCGCCCTCCTCGTGCCACTCCTCAAGCGCTCCATGATGGATTCTGCATTTGGTGTGAATACACAAAGACAAACTGCCGTCGTTGTCGACAACCTGGTGCGTCTCGTACCAGACCCAACAACCTGCACACCGTTCCTCAAAGCCCTCCTACCGGGTGTCAAGCGTGTTGCCGAAACAGCCTCCATGCCAGAGGTCCGTGCCTTGGCAACGCGTGCGCTTGCCACCTTACAAGCAGCTGGTGCAGAGACACCACTCGCAGCTGAACCACTCTCTGTTGCTGAAGTCGAGAAGTACCTTTCCAGCTACGTGACAGTGGCGTCAGCGGAAGACAGCGAGCTGCTGCATGCTGTATCGGCCATGGTGGCGGATATGATTGCCGCAAAGGACTACTTCCGCAAGACTTGGGAAAAGACGCTTGCCAAGTACATGTCACCCATCATCACGGGATCGCCGCTTGAAGCCTCAAAGCAAATCTATGGCTTCTTCTGGGAAGATTACAAGCTCCAGAATGGTCTCGATACTCCCGTTACAGGCGAAGTACCCATTGTGGATACCGACTTTTCCCTTGCCTATGGCGGCATGATGCTGCTCAACAAGACAAACCTCAAGCTCTTCCGTGGACACCGCTATGGTGTGTGCGCGCACAACGGTGCAGGCAAGTCCACTTTGCTGCGTGCTATTTCTGAAGGTAAAGTGGAAGGCTTCCCATCAGCGGATGAATTGACACCCTTTTTTGTTGAGCATAAATTGCAAGGTGCCGAGGGTGACTTGTCCGTGTATGCATTTGTCAAGAAGGACTTTCCAGACAAGACACAGACTGAAGTTGAAGCTGTCCTCATGGACGTCGGCTTTGAGCCTGAACGCCAACAGCAAAACGTCGGCGCACTGTCGGGTGGTTGGAAGATGAAGCTTGAATTGGCGCGTGCCATGATGTCGCGCGTTGACATCTTGCTCCTCGATGAGCCGACCAACCATCTCGACACCACCAACGTCGCTTGGCTACAAGACTACCTCAACTCGCAGACTCAGATCACCTCTGTCATTGTCTCGCACGACTCGGGTTTCCTGGATGCCGTTTGCACAGATATCATCCACTACGAATCAAAGAAGCTCGCGTACTACCCTGGAAATCTCAGCAAGTTTGTCGAACGCAAGCCAGAAGCGAAATCCTATTACACACTGTCATCCACACAAGTGGCCTTTTCCTTCCCGCCACCCGGTCTCTTGACGGGCATCAGCTCGCGCACCAAAGCCATTCTTCGTTTGCGTGACTGTACATTCACTTATCCCGGTGTGGACAAGCCGTCTCTCAAGAACGTCTCGGCTGCTTTGTCTCTCTCTTCACGAATTGGTATCATTGGCAAGAACGGAGCCGGTAAATCAACCTTCATCAAAGTCTTGACGGGTGAGGTGATCCCTCAACAGGGTACAGTGGAGAAGCACCCAAACTTGCGAGTCGGCTATGTTGCGCAACATTCGCTCCACCACGTTGACCAACACGTCCATTTGACACCGAATCAATACATTCAGTGGCGATACCAGTTTGGCGAGGACAAGGAAGTCTTGGAGAAGGAGACACGCAAGATTTCAGAAACGGATGAAGAGATTGAGATTGAAGTCACCAACCCAAAAACGGGAAACCTCGAAAAACGCAAGATCGAATACATTGTCGGTCGGCAAAAGTTGAAGAAGTCCTTCCAGTATGAAATTAAGTGGCGCATGATGGAGATGCGACACAACATGTGGTTGCCGCGTGAGAAACTCGTCGAGCAAGGCGCCACAAAGCTCATCCAGCGTTTCGACGACTGGGAGGCCGGTCGTGAAGGTCTCGGTTCGCGCGACCTGAACCCCGTCGAGATTCGCAAACACCTCGAGTCCGTTGGTTTGGATGGCGATATTGCAGACAACAATGAGATTGGCGGCTTGTCAGGTGGACAGAAAGTAAAAGTGGTCATTGCTGCTTGTATGTGGGCGAAACCGCACCTGCTCGTGCTGGACGAGCCTACCAACTACCTCGACCGTGATTCTCTCGGTGGCTTGGCCGTAGCCATTCGCGACTGGACAGGCGGCGTGGTTATGATTTCGCACAATGACGAGTTTGTCTCTGCGCTATGTCCTGAGCGTTGGACCATTGCCGATGGAGCCATCACGCAACAAGGTAAATCTTCTGTGGATGCCAACAAGTTTGAGGATGGCAAAGCCATTGGCGGCGAAAAGGCAGCAGCGAAGCTTGGCAAGAAGAAGAAGCTCTCGAGGAACCAGCTCAAGGAACGGGATGCCCGTCGTCGCTTGAGGCACTTGGCTTGGCTCAGTTCACCTCCTGGTACACCGCGACCGGATGATTCAGACACGGATTAGATGTCTCTTTTTTGTTATCACTTTATTTCAAGCGTTATAGAAGCGTAGAGGACTGCATGCATCGTAGAAGAAGCTCAAGGGCTGTTGAGTGCTGCCCATCTGACCTGTTTCGTATTCCATCGTACAAACAAATTTGGCGACGTCGCACAACACCAAGGACAAGCACTAACCTAAGAAGCAGAACCGCTTGGCAGACCTTGAGAGTACAGTCCTCCAAGGAGAGTAATCTTGCAAGTCCTGTGTTGGATTGCGGACTCATTTGATGGCCTATGCTCCGCGCAGCATGACACGATCCATGAGCAAACAAACATTCATGCTCCTTTTGGTCGCATGCTGTCTCGTTACCATCTACCTCTTCCGGAACAATGCGCAAGAGGCAATGCACAGTTTGGGTGCATCCAATAAATCACCTGAAGAGGCCGCAGCACTGAAAGGCCTCTTGCAAGCGCAAAAGAGCGAAATGCAACGTATACGCCAGCTCCTAGATAAGCTTAATCTCAAAATCGACGCGAAAGAGAGTGATCAGTTGAGTAGTAGGGCTCGCAAAAGTATCGAGCGGAATATTGACTTTGGCCACTCGGTCGAGCATGAAGGGTTCTGGGCAGAGGCACCACCCAAGGTCTGGGACAACAAGCGTCAAGAGTGGGAAGACTACATCAACTATACCATGCCCGTCTGGTCTTCACATGCGAGTCAATTTAAGGGACGTGGCATTGTGTTGGTTGGGGGCAATTCAGATACGCTTGATCGGATACGGACGACCTTGAGCATGTTGCAGGAATACGGCTGTGAATTACCCGTTGAGGTGCACTACTTGGATGGCGAGCTCAAGTCGGAGGACTTGAAGAATCTGACTGCAGCTGGCGTGACACCCAAAAATCTGAGCGACAAGAAGAATCTCTTTTCAGTCAAGAAGAAGGCCGGCAAGGGCGGGAAGAGTTTTCACATCAAGACGGCGGCCATCATCAATTCTGGCTTTCGCGAAGTGCTCTACCTCGACAGTGACTCGATGCCTGTACGTGATCCAACGTACTTATTTGAGTCGGCAGATTACAAGCGGACAGGGACCATGTTCTTCCCAGACTTTTGGAAGACGCACTTCACCAATCCCATTTGGACCATTGTCGACGCACCTATTGTGGATGAGTGGGAGAATGAGTCGGGCCAGATTCTGCTTAACAAGGAGATGCGATGGGAAGTTTTGTTGCTGGCCAACCACTTCAATCGCGATGGAGATTTCTACTTCCAGCTGCTCAATGGTGATAAGGACACGCTGCGATTTGCATCCAAGGCCATGCGGCAAGAGTACTTCATGGTGCCGACCTTTTTAACTGCAGGCGGTCTCATTTGGCAAGACCGCTTCTGCGGGCATACAATGGTTCAGCATGATCATCTCGACCAAGTCATGTTCATTCATGCCAACCTTATCAAGGAATTTACGCGCGAGGAGCTCTCGCCTGATCACGAGGATGGCGTCTTTCGAATCTACAAGCGGTACACAGCAACCAAGGGCAACACCTGGCTCAAGCCATACTTTTCCGGAATTGGAGCTGTGCCGTGTATGGAGCTGGCCGCTGGCCAGGGTGAACCAGATATCGACGAGGATAAATTTGACAAGCTAGTACCTGGCTGGAATGACTTTTACAAAAAGCACGGCGGTACGGGAGGCGGTCTCAAGTAATAATTTAATTTCTCACAAGCTTGGATTGTATAGATAGATACTCATTCTTGTTGAACGTACGAACTTTCCGCATTATTGTTGACTATGCTTATATTTGCACATAGTTGGCAGGGAAGATGCCGCGTCTGGAGTTGATTTCACCCGTCCACCAGTCGTCGGTCGAGTCTGATCGCTCGATTATATGGATGATGTCGCCCTTTTGAAAGCCAAGGTCGCCAGGTTGATCGGCTTCAAAGGTGAAAAGTGCAACAGCTTGATTGGGTCCTAGATTGCTACCTCGCCGAGAAGCAGGCTTGGGTTTTGTGCTGCTTGGCGGCCTCGATGGTGCATTGCCTGTTGCTTGCGGACGTACAAAGCCGTTGTCGTCCAAGTCGTCATACTCGTTGAATGGCGCCCGCGAAGCAGGAACATCATCATCATATGTGGGTTTGGAGGGGCTGAATTTGGGCTTCTCCGAAGTTGGCCTGCTGGGTGCATTGTCGGAGTAGGTTGACCTAAAGCCTGTGACTTGACTCTTGAGCTTCTGAGTGCCCTTGCGATCGTTTCCAAGCGATGTGGTGCCCATGTAATTGCTCAGATTGTCATAGCCATCGTCATAGTCATTTTCAAAGCCTTTAATCTTTCCGGATGAGCGAGAATCGACTGTGTTGGAGCGTGTCGAGTCGCGTCTGCTGCGGCCCTCACCATAGGCCTCGCCATCGCGGCCTTCCCATATATCCGAGTCAGCATCGCCATAGACAGGCACATCGTTGTACATGTCATCGCCATTGCTGCCTCGAGTACCAGCAAAGACGCGCGACTCAAGAATACGATGTAGAGGTTCAACACCCGGTGGCGGTGGTACAGAGCCGTTGAGGATATGCTTGGCATTGACGCTTTGCCGGTAAAACTTCTTGTTGGCGTCTCTGCGTTCAATGAGGACGGAGCCCTCGAGGGAGATGCCTGCGAAAAGGCCCTTTGTTTTGCTGTAGGAGAAGATGGCGGAGACACCGCGATGACTGGCACTACCGCTTGCTTCAGCTGACCTGCCCACGGGACCAGCCGCAATGGAGACGTTTCCACCGAGTGTGACGGAGCCGAGTGCTGCAAACGTCTTGACAGCATCCCGAGTATTGAGGATCATGACAAAATCAGTCAGCTCGAGGCCAATCTGTCCACCCACACCGGCGCCAGCGAGGCCGATACACGAGGGTGCGGACCAGCTGCCATCGGGGAGACGCGCAATCAGCAGGCCTGAGCCAATGCGCCCGGAGAAGAGGAAGCCGCCCTTGAGGACGGTGATGACTGCAAGACCCTGCGCATTCTGGAGGATCTCTGGAGGTATGATCTAGTAAGTGTGAGTGTGCGCGGTGGGTGCGATGACGCAGTTGCGTACCTTATCTGGGCCGAATGCTTGCTTTGGGTCAACGAAGGAAGCGAGGATGCGCGCGGCCTTCTTGCATTCTGACTTGAGCGATGCTGGGAGAGGGTTGTTGAGGCCCATGGCTGCCTTGTCTCGTCTGTGCGCTGCTTTGTCTGTGCCTGGGCCGTGTACCTCGATTGCTGGAGCCTGAGTCGTTCCTCACCGTCTGGTTCTTCGTCGCAGGAAATTTCAAAATTTGAGAAACTTCAAGCGCAAAAGACGCATCCACCGACTACTCAAGCTTCGAGGGAACGGCCTGGCATTGCAGAGATGAGGGAGCACAGCCCAGCCGCATCGGAGCCGGATATAGACTTCACTGGTGCTTTTCTTGCGGAGACCAACGACGACGGCGGCCTCTCAGATGATAGCGACAGCGCGTTCATCCAAGCAGCCCAGCATGCCGCCAACCGCAAGCCTAGTGCGCAGGTGAATGCAGGGACAGGTAAGCAGGGTAAGAAGAGTGCAGGATCTGCTTTTCAAACGATGGGCCTACTCCCCTCGTTGATCAAGGCCATCACACACAAAGGATTCAAGGTACCAACACCCATCCAGCGCAAGACCATCCCGCTCGTCCTAGAGAAGCGCGATGTCGTCGGTATGGCGCGTACAGGTTCGGGAAAAACAGCTGCCTTCGTCATTCCCATGATCCAGCATCTCAAGGCCCATACGGCCAAGTCAGGTGCGAGAGCCATTATCATGTCGCCTTCCAGAGAGCTGGCCATCCAAACGCTGCGTGTGGTCAAGGAGCTTGGAAAAGGGACAGACCTCAAGACAGTCTTACTCGTTGGTGGTGACTCTCTCGAGGAGCACTTTGCTGCCATGTCGGGCAATCCAGACATCATCATTGCCACCCCTGGCCGATTCTTACACATCAAAGTCGAAATGTCCCTATCCCTGTCTTCTGTCGAATACATTGTCTTTGACGAGGCGGATCGTCTCTTTGAAATGGGTTTCTCAAATCAGTTAACGGAAGTGCTCCATGCTTTGCCTGCAACACGACAGACTCTGCTCTTTTCCGCAACGCTGCCTGTGTCTCTTGTTGAATTTGCCAAAGCTGGTCTTACAGATCCGATCCTCGTCCGTCTCGACGTCGACAGCAAAATCTCAGGCGACCTCGAGAGCGCCTTTTTCAGTGTACAGACAACAGAGAAAGAGGGCGCCTTGCTCTACCTCTTGTCGGATGTCATCAAGCTCGAAACACAGCTCGAAAAGAAGAAAGAAAGGAAGCGCAAGCGTGAACAAGTTGCGCCTAATGCCACCATTATCTTTGCCTGTACAAAACACCATGTCGACTACCTCGCCACTCTCCTCACCAAAGCCGGTTACAAAGCCTCATACATCTACGGAGCCCTGGATCAGACTGCACGTCGCAACCAAATTGACAGCTTCAAGTCGGGGGAGACCAATGTCCTCGTCGTAACGGACGTGGCGGCTCGTGGTATCGACATCCCAATTCTAGCCAATGTGATCAACTACGATTTCCCAGCACAGCCAAAGATTTTCGTGCATCGCGTTGGTCGAACTGCGCGAGCGGGTAAGCGTGGATGGGCCTACTCGCTTGTTCGCGCCGAAGATTGCGCGTATGTGCTTGACTTGCAGCTTTTTCTCTCCCGACGTCTTGTTCTCGGAACAGAACAACAAACTGGCGTCGACTTTACCAAAGATGTTGTCCTGGGTTGTCTTCCAAGGGACGGTGTTGAGCGTGGCTCAGAATGGGCCAACAAAGCTGTTTCGGACGACGTCGACCTCAAGGCCATGAAATCTGTCACGGTCAAAGGCGAACGACTCTACCTCAAGACACGTCCTACTGCCTCCACAGACTCAATTCGCAGAGCAAAAGAAGTGATTCGCAGTGATGCCTGGATGACCTTGTCACCACTCGTGAATGCCGCCACCTCTGCAGATGCCGATCGTCTTGCCATGCTCAAGCGTGTCGGCTCCTTCCGACCACACGAAACAGTGTTTGAGATTGGCCATCGTGGCAACAATGAAGCGGCCAACGTTATGCGCACTCGACGGCACAAAGTCGTGATTGGTGCACGCCCAGCTGCCGACTTGGAAACGGAAGCGCCCGCCGCTAAAGAAGAAGCACAACCACAAGAGGTAGAGGCAGAAGAAGCCGTCATTGAAGCTGCCTTTGAAGAGCCTCAAGCAAAACGCAAGAAGAGGAAGCTTGAAGGCTTCCGCGATACGGAAAACTACATGGCACACTATGATCCAAGTGCGAATGCAATGGATCATGCATACGATGTCAATTCCTTCGCAGAGGCTGCTCGAAATGAACAGCTCGACCTGGCAACAGATGAAGGCAAAGACGCTAAAGGGGTGCGAATCGGCGGCAAAGTCTGGGACTCAAAGCAAAAGAAGTTTGTCATGGCTGCCAACCTTACAGACGGTAGTCATGGCGACAAGAACCGCATGATTCGTGGTGAATCAGGTGTCAAGATACCTGCTACCTACCAAGCAGGTCGTTTCAAAGCGTGGCAGACGGCCACCAAAAATAGAGGTGCTGAAGTGATGCCGTTGGATACAACGGCACCTGGAGGCCGAGGAGGGCGTGGCGCCGGTGCAGGCAAGTACAAGCATGCCGGCATGAAGGCACCTAAAGCGGCCGACAAGTTTAGAGACGACTACCACGTTCAGAAGAAGCGCATTCAAGAAGCGAATGAGCGGACGGGAGGGCCCGGTGCCAAGACAGAGCTCAAGAGCAGCCATCAAATTCGCAAGGACAGGGATCTCAAAGCCAAGCGCAAAGACAAGAATGCGCGGCCAAGCAAGAAGGGAGGCAAGAAGCGTAGATAAATCATCGACTGATTCATACATTATTCTATCTGGATGTTCGTTGCAATTCAATCATTGTGTGATGCCAGAGAAGGCTGTTTGCCAGATACCCTTGGCGTTCTCTTCAATAACCTCGCCGTGACATGGCACGATGCGCTGGAAGGGCCACTTGTCGACCTGAGCCAGGGAAGCCTTAAAGCTCACCTTGTCCTTGCAAAGCACATTGACATTGAACCATTGGTGGAATTTAGAGTCTGCCTTGAGCTTCGCAAAGGGCGATAGAGAAGAGAGCAGACCGCCCGTCGAGTAGCCGCCAGATTTACTGTACTGCTCAATGGGTGGCAGATTGAAAAGCAAATCTGCTTCAACAAGCGTGCTCGATGGCTTGTGGAACAGGGCAAGCTCCTTATTGCCGTGTCCAGGAAAGTAGACGGCTTCAACCTCATTCTCCCATCCAATTTCTGTGACATGATCATATGCCTTGTTGCCAAAGACCTTGAAGAAGGTCAAATTTGGGTGCTTCTCAGGAAGGCCTTCGACACCGATAATTTTGGCCTCTGGATAGCGCTTGGCATAGTCCTCGAGCTGCAAGTGGTGCTCTCGGTCAGGCGCAACGAGGTACTTGACTGCGCCGAGTCCAGCAAGGGCCGTCTCAATTTCGGGCGATGCGGCGATGGGCGACACGATGATGACGTCCTTTGCTGGTGTGCCGCTTCTATTTGTCACCCCAAGGGCCGTGGATCGTGCACCAATCTTGAAGAGGCCGAAGCGCGAGAAGGGAGCAGAGAAGATGGTTACGTCTGGCGCAAGTTGCCTGATCGTCGTCATGGCCTACAGAGTCTAGTTAGTCGAGGGTGTTGAGGAAGACGTCTCGTGGCGGGGATGCTTTCCCTTTTTATTTCTGGCGACTTCGAAGACAAAGAAGAAGCCAAGAAACAAAGAAAGTTGCTCAGGAGCAAGCAGTCTCGTCTGTAGGGATAGCAGTAGCAGTAGATGCTCCTTCGCGTGCACTTTCAACACTCTTGCACTTGGCCTCCTCTGCCGAAGCCCTCGCCCTTGCAATCAAAGATTTGAAGTCTCCATGATCATCCGCCGCACGCTCTTCCAGCTCCTCCGTCGTTAGCTTCACCGTCGATCTGCCTAGTGCATCCTCCCACGCTTTGAGCTCACGCAACAGATCTCGTCGTGACCGAGGGTGCTTTGCATCCATATTGCTGTTCCACAGCGTCAACCATTCTGCATGTCTCCGTTGTAATGTAGCTTTGCTGCCGCTTGAGGGGATGTCCAATCGCGAGAGCTCTGTCCGTAGCTTCGCTTCTGTCAATACCGCATAGTTGAGCTTTGGCAAACGCTTCTCTGGGGGACGTGTAGAGACATGAACGACCGGTGGTGTAAAGTGCTTCGATTTGGTCTGTACGACTCCATCATCTGCTTCACCGGATAGACAGCGGTCGACATGCGAATTGATGGCTTCTTCCTGCACCGGCTTGTTGCACACTGGACAAAGCACTTCGCCGCGCTCGAGTGGGCGCGTTCGCACGACATCTTCAGGCGACGCTGAGGCATGAGACTGCGAGGTGCGTCTCCGCTTCGATCTACGCGGTGCATCTTCGTGCGAAGACGGAGAAGAATCAGGAACTTCGTACACATTACTCTGCTTATGCTCCTCGGCTTGTCGCAGGTGTTCTTGCTGCATGCTCATGAGACCTTGTCGCAACGGCTCATACGCCTCGACGAGCTCCTCAGCAAGCACATTCTTCCGTAGCTTGAACTCATCTTCACGGGTTCGACATGCAGGACAATGTGCCTCTGCTGCAAGTGCGCGTCGTATGCACAGCGAGCAGAAAGTATGGCCACACGAGGTGATGAGTGGTGCGATGAGGTAGTCCTTGCATATCCGGCAACGCAAATGATGGTCGATGGTAGGCAAGCTTGGGAGACTCTTTGTCAGGGCTGGCAGCTGTGCATCCCACTCTGCATCGCCCCGCATCAGCGCCTGCTCCGTGTGCCGGCTTAGTGGTTGTGGTGTATCTGTACAAAAGTTTAAATATCTACTCTACGATGTCGTCGCCTCTTTCTTGAGTTGATACTCAAGCCGCATATCGCCGCCTTGCTTCCATAGATGCCGCCGCACCATGAGCAGCGTCCAGTCAGGGTCCACAGCTGTGCCATTTACGCGGATCTCGAGCCAGTCCTCCTCGTTGCCGCCTTTACCCTCTTGCTCAACCACAGAGGCATCTAGCCGCTGCGAGATATAGGTCAACGCCTTGCGCACACGAAGACTGCGAGCGGCACCCAGGCGCATCATATTGTCGGGTTGGTTGAAGGGGTCGCCCAGCTTACTGCCTGGCAACGGCGCAAAGCAAAAGTAGAGCTTGGCTTGCTCAAGGTTATGCATGGCTGGTGGCATCTCATTCAAGAGCAAGACCTGAGCAAGCCAAGCGGGGAGGATTGAAGAAACCTTGGACAGCTCAGAGGTGAGTCCACCAACAGAGCCGCGGTAAATGTCCTTTGCCTCGCCTTCCCCAGGCTTAAAGTCTGCAATACCCAGCTCCACCTGCTTTGGCACAATGAGTGGCGGCATCGGGTCAAGCGGTATTATCCATGTCTTGCGTGCTCCACCATCCTTTTCTTCTTCGACAAACTGCTTTCGTTGACGCTCTACCACTTCCTTAAAGTTGGTGGGTGGTAAATCGGCAGGGGTAGGCTTCAAGACTGCAGCTGGCGTTACGGCATCCTTGGATGCCACCTTGTCAGCGGCAGGCGACTTGGCAGCCTTGTTCCCGCGCATCCACTTCATCCCTTTCATGAAGGACCCACCACCGGGCGTCTTCATGCCGCCAGGAGTGGTCGGCTCACTGCTGTCCTTTTCATTCTTGTCCTTGCCATGAGAGTCGGCAAAGTAATCGCCTGCTACCGGCGTTGTTGGCTCCTGAGAGGTTTGCCGCGTATGACCTGGCTTGGCATTGTAGGTGGGCATAGGTGTTGCTAGACCAACTGAGCTACCAGGTGTCTGCATCATTGCGCTGCGTGTTCCGCCAGCACTAGGTCTTGGTGTCTCTAGGCCACCACCGTTCATCGTCAAATCGCCAAGATCGAGCTTTGAAGGTCGGCGTTTGCGCAACCGTGAACATTCAACAGAGTCGCGCAAGAGTTCTGCATCAATGAGACCTTTGAAGAGCCCATTCAACATCCACTTGCCAAGATTAAATCGTCTGTTGCGCGTATCGAAGTCGAGCACCTCCTTGTCCAGGACAGTATCAAAGTACGTCTCTGCATCGAGTAGATTCCGGGGATCCATTTCCACCGTTAATGCACCAACGCGCGTATTGACTGTACACCAGCTGGCAATAGCTAGCGGGCTTTGCAGTGTGTCCTCGACATGCTCAATATCCACTTTACCATAGTCCTTGACTTTTTGACACTGTGCAATATTCCAAAGACTGACATCACCCGCGGTGTCCCTTGTCAGGACATGGATGCGGTCGCTCAACATAACATGAGCAATGAGGCCAGCTTGCCCTTGAATTGTCGCTTCAGGAGCCTCTCTCTTGGGTTCCATGCTCTCCACTGATGCTCTCCGCTCAGAGTCCAGACCAAGACTGACGACCGACGCCGCTGAAAAGGTGGAAACTCGCCGTGCCGCGCCATTTACTGAAAGCTTTGATCTTGAGATGGATGAGTTTTGCGTCTCCATCCGCGACAAGGAAGCTTGCAGATTTTCTGGATCTTCGAAAGGGTCTGTCGGCATGGTCTCTGTGTCTCGCCATCGATTAATGCTGCTTGATGCGGTTGCGGTAAAGAGGTGGTCGCCCAGCAAGGCTAGGCTGTTAATGCTGGAGGACTCCTTTAGCAGAGCAAAAGACTCGGTCTTTTCGCCACCTACATGACGCAAATCCGTCTTGGACACAATACCGGAGCGATCTCCAGCGTAAAAGACCGCAAGGTCAGGATGCTCGCTGTGCAATGCCCAGATGGGATCAGAGTGAAAAGTCATGGTGTGTAAGCAACGGCCGGCCGTCGAATCCCAAATCTTGATGGTCGAATCTGATGATGCTGAGACAAACGTCTTGCCGTCGTCTGAGCACAGGATGGCTCGCACATTATCCGTATGGCCAACAAATTTTGTTATGCGCTGGGCGGTGCGCGTGTCCCACAAGCGAATGACCTTTTCAATACCCCCACTGCATAGGATATTTGGTCCAGCAGCCAGGGCATACACACTTTGCTTCATGCCTCCATCAACGCTATGCTCGTTTATGCGCATCCGCTCGCCAGTTCCTGCTGTGTCCCAAAGGATGATTTCTCTGTCAAGACCGCCTGTTGCGATCCAGTCTGTGGTGAACTTTGGCACTGTCAGACACTTGACATAGTCTCCATGTGAGCCAAGGGTAACAGCCTTGTCCTTTTGTGCTGCGTTCGGGCGCCAGGCCTTCACGAGCGTGTCGCTTGAACAGGTGTACACGGTCTGATAATCGGCTGAGATGGACATTTGGTTGATCCAGTTGGTATCGGCCTGTATGGATGTCTTCATCTTGCTCGGGCCGTGTATGTGATCCACCTGGTACTCGAAATCAGAGTCGTTGAACTTGTTGGCACATTGACTCGTGCTCATATTAAGGTCCCATGCTGCAATAACACCGTCGCGGCCCTGTCGTCAGTAAAGGAAGATCACATGGTCTACTTACAGCGCTGTAGAGAGTGCCACTGCCGGTGGGATCAACAGCGAGCGCGTTGACGCCTAATCTGTGACCTGCAGCATCCGACTGTGTGAGCGGGATTGTGTAGCGGACTAGGACTCTGCTCATCTGGGCAAAAGTTACCGGAGTACAAAGCTCTGTCGACCCTGAAAGCCTGTGAGTTGTACGAAGAGGCAAGGTCCTTGGGAGTGTGGGTGATGGTGCAGTTGCTCGTTGTGGTTTGCGGAGTCGTCGCCGGCGTCATTTCATGTCAACAACGAGCAGAAGTCACCTGGAGCAGCTGCGCCTGTAGATACCATTACTGCTGGGTAGTGTCTGACTCTATAGGGGTGCACAGGCTATAGAAAGAGTCGGACATGATCTATGCAAACCTTCCAATACTATGACCCTTGCTACTACGATCTATCCCCCACACACACGTCCTGGGTCAAACTCTTCATTGCTGATCTCTACAAACTCAAGACAGTAGAGGGCTATGAGTCAACGGGTGTCCGTTTCTACAAGAACCACCCTATCAAATGGATACAGCTTGTGGCCGTGGTTGTGGCAGCAGAAATCAAGCTGACCGGCCACGAACGCGACATTGCTTATGGCGAGCTCGAACTAGACGATGGCAGCGGTGCTGTTATCTCTGCAAAGCTGCGAGATGAGGTGTATGCATCTGTTATCATTGCAGCGGGCCCCAAAAGTATTGATATTGGCGCACTTGTCAAGGTTAAAGGCACGCTGCAAACCAATTATGAACAGCATTCCTTCAAAGTAGACAAAATTCAAGTCCTGCGTGATCCAGCTGCAGAGGCTGCCGCTTGGCAAGAGCGTAATGATGTACGACGACGAGTGCTTGACATACCTTGGCAGCCAGACACAAGTAAGACGCTGTCCAAGGCACTGCGGCATCATGAACGCGTTCTCATCAAAGAGGAGGAGAAGAAGGCTGAAGTGGTCGATGTTGTTGCACTTGATCTCGCAACCCAGAACGTGCGCATGCTCAAGCGACAACTCATGCAATACCTTCAAAACCAGAATGTCCAAGTCTTTACTCTAGGAGACCTCTCGAGAGATGCGCGCCTCATGGAGGCGGCCAAGGCAGTTGCATATCAGCGGTACAAGACTCCATCGGATGAGTCGCAGAGGATACTCAATTCTTGTGCTGCAGAACTCGTCAATGACGGTTTGCTCGTTATGTCTCAAGTTGCCCGACGAACGTTCTGCACGGTTGGGCTGTGGAATCTTGGGCCTGTCGTCACGAGTGTTCTGGAGCACCTTGCAGCGAGTGGCATCGAGGCTGTTCGAGTCAAAGATGTCTGGGAGCAGGTCAAGGGTCTGGGCTTTGCAAAAATAAGCAAGCAACAAGTGCGAGAGGTGATGCAAGAGCTTGGCACAGAGCGGGAGATAAGTTAAATGTACAAGTGTAGAGCCACTCGCTTCAAGCACCTCGATGACTTTGATGTGCACAGTTTCGTGCCATCTGAACCTTTACTCCTTCGACGCGATCAGACCAAAGCATGCACACTTGATACTTGAGCAAGATTCAGCACAGCTCACAAGAGTCAGACGGTTCAATTGAATAGCAGCGTATGGGCCGCTCATCACGCTCCAAGCCCACTGAGGAGCCTCTTTTGGAACTCCCAGAGGACGGTTCCGAGGAAGAATCCGTCCACTCTGGCGACATGTCACCCGGCGCAATCTCGGACGACGGTGACGACGATGACGATGACGAAGCAGAAGAAGACGAGGATGCAAAAGGCAATGAAGATGATGGCATCGACTCTCGGAATCCTTACACCATTTTAGCGGTAGACAGCAAGGCGACCGAGAAAGACGTACGGTCAGCCTACCGGAAACTAGCACTCAAGACACACCCAGACAAGGTGCCTGCTGCTGAGCGTGAAGAGGCAGATGCTCAATTCAAAGAGATTGCATGGGCTTATGCGATCCTGTCTGACGAAAAGAAGCGCAAGCTCTACGACACGACGGGCCGGACTGACGGCGAAGGCGGCGATTTCGACTGGGATGCATTCATGACGCAGCAGTACAAAGTGGTCATTGATGAAGGTGTCATTGAGCAGGTCAAAGAGGAATACCAAAACTCGGACGAGGAGCGCAGAGATGTGGTGGCTGCGTACAAAAAGGCCAAGGGCGACTGGACGCGCTTGTTTGAGCAGGTGATGCTCTCTCAAATGCTTGGGGACGAAGATGAGACTCGCTTCAGAAGGTATATTGACGAGGCGATTGCGAAAGGAGAGAAGAAATACCCAGCGTACGATGAGACGAAGGAGCAAAAGGCCTCGCGGATCCGCAAGGCAGAAAAGGAGGCGGCCCAGGCTGAGAAGCTGCTGGCCAAGCTCAAGTCAAAGGACAAGAGCAACCCTGCGACAATGACGGAGGGAGAGCTCGGAACACTCATTCGGTCGAGGCAAAACAACACACTGGCCAAGATGGACGAGGCTGGAGCTGCTGCACTCGCAAAGCACTACGAGGAGAAATATGGTACCCCCAAAAAGAAGAAGAAGCGCAGTGCAGGAGAAGCGAGCAGTGAGCCTACGGAGGCAGAGTTCCTTGCTGCCCAAGAACGGATCAAGCAGCGACGGCAGAAGTAGAGCCGGCAGGCAGTCTGTGGACGTCTTGAGCGTGAGAGTCTTTTCGCTTTTTTCCTGTTTATAGCAAGCAGCTCGCCCTCTCCCCCTCCTGCCCCCCAACATATCATCAGTAGGAAACTTATCCTCTTTGAACAGGTACCCAGGATGGCTGCCCTTACCGGTAAGCGTCCTGGGCCTGCTTAGAAAGAATATATTTTTTACTTTGGGCTTCGTACTACGTGCGACATGTTCCCTGCTTCGGCCCTTCAGTGGCAAGCACGGGCGTTCCCGGCTCATAGAGCGTGCTTTCGGCTTACCAACCTTCTGTCCTTGATCTAGCTACAAGGGCGACGGGGGTCATTGCGTACATACATCTCTCATAGCAAGTCCTTCTCTTCCTTATTGTGTGAGTTTGCCTGAACTGAAGCGATGAAACAGAACCAAGGCACGCCCAAAGACCAAACCAGCAGGACACAAGCGAGGCCTTTCCCTCTTCCCAGACAGTTCGTGTGTAGGCCGGGCGCATCAGCAAAGGGGCCGACCTGCCTTGTCTGCTACTTGTGAGTCCTTCTCTAGTGCATCGCACAGAGCAGCATAGGCTATGGCGGCGTCCTCCAACAGGCCCCGCGCTTTTGACGCAGCACACGCTCACTCCTGGCACTGTACGCCCTCATTCCATCAAACAGCCATGCTGATATGCCAGACTATACTCCGCGCTCCAATGCGACAACGCCAGCGCAAGTGGAGACCGGCGCACAAGACATAGCATCTGCGCGCCCAACCCATGCACGTCAGGCGACTACACCCGCGCCCACCCCGCAGCCCGTCTTTGATGCTGCAAATCCACGGACATGGAATCGTTCAGCGTCGCGGCTTCTGCTGGAGGAGCATCATCGTGACCGGCCGTCCGTACGGTCTGTCTTGGACCGTACGTCAGTGCGGACACCCACCCGCCTCAGCACCGCATCGCGCCCTTCTGGCGATAGGTCTCCACGTACCTTGAATGACTGGTCAGAGTATCTCGCAAGTGGCGAGATAACCTCCACTCAAGAGCGCGTCGCCATCTTAACTGATGTCTATCGCGCCATGCAATTGGGCTCAACCCCATCAGGTACGGGTTTGGCTCAGCGTCGCCGG
This sequence comes from Protomyces arabidopsidicola, assembly GCA_003568695.1. Lineage (NCBI taxonomy): Eukaryota > Fungi > Ascomycota > Taphrinomycetes > Taphrinales > Protomycetaceae > Protomyces > Protomyces arabidopsidicola. The sequence goes on from QXMI01000222.1 coordinate 494,267, forward strand.
CCCGCACCACATCGTCCACCGCGTTCTCGAATGGGTACTGGACTTGCAAGTATGTTGCACGACCCAGATTTTGGTGACACATCCGCATACTGGAGTGCCATGGTCTTGACGGATAATAACACGCGTGGTAATGCACACTCTACTTACGCGCGACGTCCTGGCGGCTCGATCATGCAAGCCGCTGCACTCATGTCGCAGCAACAGCAACGACGACGACGTGGCAGTGTCGCAAGCATCACTACGGTCAACACGACCCATTCACAGACAACCTTGCCTGAGTACGATGGCGGCGACTGGACACTTCCAGACTACAGAAGCCAGCATTCTTCTCGGGGCAGCATGGAGATCAATGTCTAACTTGTGACAGCCTAGGGTTCTTGAAGCGTTTGTATGTATATAGGTAGCTTAGTTTGCTCGTTGCACTTTTGGCCTCTCTGTCGCTGAACAACATGTCCAGTCCAAAGACCGAGACGCTCGAGCTCGTGCATGCTCTGCTAGAAACATTGCCGGAGACGACTTTGTATGCAACACTCGTACAGCTTCTGCCGACACTGCTCTATGCGTACGTAGGGCCAAACGAGGCCAGTGTCACCATAGCCGCTAAAGCACTCCTTCTCGATGGTGTGGCCAAGTCAGAACTGATACAAGCCGCCTTGAGCAATACAGCTTCGCTCCAGAGTGTACTGCAGGCATTTGAAGTCGGCAAAGAACGCCATCATGTGCAATTAAAGCTCTTGGACTTACTGATTTGCGCATACATAATCGTCAAGCACGATGCCATCACGGGTGCGATTCAGAGCATGTCTCAGAGCGACGAAAATGTTGACGATGTGCTGTACCTTGTTGGGTTGATACAGTCCATGTCAGTACTCTCTCAAGTTGAGACGGAGCTTGGCCACGGGTTGTGCACGCTTCGTTACATTCTACGCCAACATTATGATACTCGATTACAATGGTTTCTAGCATGTCTAGGTAATCAAGGGTCATTCACGCGCGACTCGATCGAGGATGAACTGCTTTGCGTCGAAGTATTGCGTCTGATTGCAAAGCTGCCTGGATCTGACTGCGTGGCCCTTTCCAGGAACCACAAACTACTGGACTTGCTTCGCGACAGACTTGCATCATCAAACGAGACAATCCGCGACAAGACCTTGCAATGCGTAGCCACCTTGTTTCCCACCATGCCTGATGGCGTCTGGGATATCCTACCAGCAAAAATTAGCAATCCATACATTGCTAGCCTTGGCATGCTTTTCGAGCGCAGTCCAACAGATACCTGGAAGACGCGCATCCTCGAGGAAAAGTGCCCAGGAGATTATCTCTTACAGCTGTTTGACGGTTTGTCCAGTACTTTTGAGGCGCCACGCAAGGTGAGCTACTACCACTTTCACCAACTCGCGACCTGGCAGCAAGGCGTGGCATTGTTGTGTAGCAGCGAAGGTATCCTGTTACTGCTCACAAATGGCAAGGGCGAGTACAACGATGTCGTGACAAAGCATGAGATCATGAGCAAGGCACTTGAGACACTGAGGGCAGACGATGGCTGTGGCCGAGACTTGTCTGGTGGGCACAGACGCAAGATTGAAGCTTTTGTCAATGCAGGACCCTTTGGGCGAGTAGAAGACGGCGGCATGCAGGTCGCGTCGCAGACGACTTGAACTAGTCAGCGTGAACCCGCTTCTGCCAGAGCTCTTCCAGCTTGACTTCATCTCGCCCTTGCTCAGTAAAAAGCTGCAAGATGAGACCCGATCTGCCGGCATCAATGAAAATCCAGCGCAGACGATCGTCGTCGACTTGATAGCTGGCTTTTCCTAGCATCTTTCTTCGTCTGCGGCGTTTGACTTTAGTGTTTTCCCAGTTGACCAGGCCCTCGATGCGTGGCGTACCACCATGTTTCCGTAGATAGCTCTTGAGTGATTCAGCAGAAGAGCGCAGCTGTCTTTCCGACTGAGCCGTGCACAAGATCATCATACAATCATCTCCCCAAGGATTCTCTCGCTGACGCAAGTCGAGCAACTTGATGTCTTGCAAGATCAAGTCTTGCACGAGGTACGTCAGCAGCGGCGACAAGATGGGTGGCGCACTCTCCGGCAGAGACGGAATGGATGCTTGACGTGCTGGCGTTGCAGTGTCAAATTGCTTGTTGTACTGCATGAACCAGGGCACAGTCTTGGTCTCTGCAGGTACCGGAGCAGTCTGTATGGTAGATTCGGTTGGCGCTTGCAGCGGCCGAGCGAAGGGCCTACTGCGCGGGTAGCCTAATGGCGTGAAGGAAGAGAAGCATTTCACTTGTCTCTTGAGCATATGACTAGCTATAGCACGAGAGAATGAAGCAGATGAAGTGGTAAAGTAGTCCAAGCTAATTCCTTTCGCGGTGCAGGCGTCTTTTCGCGGACGACGACGAAGCAGCGTAACCAGACACCGCAGCAACACCACACACACCGCATTTCTGCAGGTACGCGCCATGAATCTGACCCTCTACGCGGTCCAAGGCATCGTCATCCTCGATAACACAGGGCAGCGTATTTTTGCTCGTTACTTCTCCCCACCGCACAGTAACAATGCTACCAGCACAGTAACCGGAACCACAACAGCACACAGCTCGACCGCGCTGGCGCACAACGTGACAACGCAGAAGACCTTTGAGAAGGCTTTGTTCAAGAAGACACAGAAGCAAAATACAGATGTTGTCTTGTTTGACGGGCGCGTAGTTTGCTACAAGGCATCTGCAGACTTGGTCATGTACGTAATTGGCAATGGCGACGAGAATGAGCTCATGATTTATGCTGTGGTACTCGCCCTGCGAGAGTCACTTGAGCTGCTTTTACGCGTTAGCATTGACAAGCGCGTCTTGCAAGAACAATACGACTTGCTAGCGATCACAGTTGATGAGATATGCGACGACGGCGTCATTTTGGAGACGGATCCAGTGACCATCTCCACACGCGTCACACGCGCACCGACGGGTATGGAAGGTGGAGTGCCTCTAGACTTTTCAGAAAAGGGCCTCTTGAATGCGTACCAGATGGCCAAGAAGGAGCTGGCAGACCGGATTTTACGAGGTTAGCGTTGTATGCATGTTATGAAGATGCCAGTAGCGTTCTAGCAAGCTCTACACCTTCCTTGACCTTTTGTGTGTCTCCCTTTGGTACCATGGTTGCCTTGGAAACCTGTTTGCGCAAAAACCAATCGACACCGTCTCGCAGCGCCTTATGCTCCATAGTCTGTATCCGTCGAAATATGCCGATAATGGCCTTGTCGTCTACTTTGATGAAAATTTCGCTGAAGAGAATATTAAGCAGTAGTTTGGTCTGCGCCTGCAGTCTTGAAAAGGTGAGCATCTTGAGAACTGTGATTGGCAACGCTCCAAGTGCAATGAGGCCGCCGTAAAATTTGGCGCAATTGACAATCTTGCGCATACTGACCTCTTCTCGATGTCCTGATGCTCCAATTTGAGTCTCCTCCTCACCCAATTCACGGAAGAGATCCCACAGGCAGAATTGCAGGGAAATGCGCATGCCATGCCGCTCGACAAGTCCCTTGGCGATGTACAGATAGTAAGGATTGAAGCGCTCTTCACCGCCAACAAGCATCACAAGCACACGCGAGATCTCAGCCTCTTGGGACTTTTTTAATCTGAGAGAGAGCAAATTTGTGATGCACTCGAGGTAATCGGCGCTTGATAAGATGGTGATAAAAATTTGCTTGCGAATGGGGTGCGTGAGGCGATATGCTTTGGCTAGAGCCTGCAACTCTTGTGACACTGGCTCTTGTTCCACCGGAGCTCTAGTTTTTGGTGTCTCTCCAGCCCAACTCGCACCAACGAGCCACCATTTGCCGCGCGTTTCGACATGTCGAATATCATCGAGCGATACACGCAAGGCTTCCGGCGCTGAGCCTGTCTTGCTGTCCAAGTTGCCGATAAATTTGCGCAGCCTGGTGCGAAGCTCTTTAAGGGCCGCTCCGTCCTGTGGCACCTTGTTGTTTTTGAGGTTGATGAGTGTGTCAATCATAAACTGCATTCGTGTAGAGACGTGTGTGGTCTTGCCGACTTGTTGTTGCAGCAGCGCAAGTATATCACGAAGGGCAGTTGGATCATCACTTCGTAGGGATGAGCCGCACGACTTGAGGATGAGCAATAATGCTTCGACGTGCTCCTCCGTGAGCAAGGCCAGCGCTTCCCGAACAAAGTCGTATATAAGATTTGCGCCAACAACGTCAAAGTTGTAGAGCTCCACCAAGAGTGGCAAGAGCTCCTTGCCCTTGTCCATGCTCTCCACTAGCGACTGCACCATGGAGGCAGCAAACTCGGTACCATGAGTTTTGTACAAGGCAGCAACGAGCGCTGCATACTGCACAACAAATGCTTCTGGATGTTTCCCAGCCACGATGGCTTGTATCAATGTAGCAAGTGATGCATTGACCTGGCCACGAGGGTTGGCGGCGTAGATGTGCTCGAGCTCTGTATAAATTGTGGCAATATTGGCGGCAGAAAGCCGATTTAGGTGACCCTTCAGCTGCCTATCAAGTTGAGAATTAACTTGCGCTTTACGCAATGCAGGTGGAATGTAAGCAGAGGCAGTCGAGCTCGCGATAGCTGGTTCGTAAATGGATGGCCGCGTTATTGTAGGCGCCTGCGCAATGTCATCTGCAGAATCCGCAGCAGTCTCGTCTTCCATATCATTCTCAATCGTTGCCTCGACCTGTGAGCTTGTATCGGTCTCATACTCAAGCAGGCTTTCTCCTCGGGGTAAGTCAAGACCGTCAAACAAATCATCAAGCCCGTCCTGGTCGTCTCCTGCCGTGCCGCCATTTCCGAGCTTTGCTTCCCAGTAATCAATTTCCCGGTCGTCTTGCTCCATCAAGACTTCTTCGTGTGTACGCGGCCGCTCCTGCTTGCGCACTGGTAGTGGCACAGCTTCTGTGGGCTTTTCATCTTCTACTTGCTGATATAGCTTGCGTTTCTTGCGCGGCTCTTGGTTTTGAGTGCGCTGTGGCCTGCGCTTGGAATGCACGCCGAGCTCCTGCTGCAGTGCCTTGGGTAGCTTGAGCTTGGCCATGGCTACCGCTTGTCGCACATCGTGAAATCTTGTCGCAATCCAGGTTATTGTAAACTTGCGGCGTGCGACCAGATTTGGACAACCAGGCCCCAGCGGAGGCGCTAGCTAGCTTGCAGCAACTCCACCTGCACCGTCTATTATGCTTAGTCAAAGGCTTCTGCTGAGCGGCATGAGATTGAATACGCCAGAATCGGGAAATAAGGATTCATCATCAAGAATGCTGTCACTGGCAGCTATGCTAAGCATCTTATAAGCTGAAACGCGCAAAAAAGGCTTACTAGAGAGCGCTTGAGCTTTTGCTATGCAAAGTGTTTTGCCCGGACTGAGGTTCTTCTTTCGAGAACACCGGCACTGTGAGATGACGTGTTTCTTGTCTTGCATCTTCTAGACAAGCGACGAAACAGCTGGATGTGTCTCCCTCGCCTTTCTGTGGACTACGCTGTTACGACAAATTTCTACATTGCGATTGACAGAAATGGTGCGGCATGAATGCTATGATTTCAATAACTATGCACATCGGACTCATGACGTCCAGAAATTGATGAGCCTTTGTTTCCAGAACTGCTCTTTGTTGCTTTTGAAAGCGTGTAAAACGTAGACATCCATTATGACACGCTGGTCATCTGTATTGCCACTCCTGGAATGCGCTTGGTTGGGTGCTAGCGCGGTGACTGGTAGTATCAAGACGTCTTTGATCTGCTTTGGCTTAGTTAGGTTGCGCATCTCATCGACCAGTACGTTGAGATGTTGTAGCACAGCATCGGTAAACGCTCCAGGCCCTACGGCTCGGACCACGTCCAATCTGTTGAGCTTTTTGAGGGAGCTTGTTTTTTGCCACCGGTCAAGTCGCTTTATGGCTAAGTCGAGAGCAATCTGGAATACCGGATGACCAGGTCGAGCAAGGATCGAATATTGGACAAGCTGAAAGTTTGACGCCCATCCCCACCAAGCAACTTTGCCATCCGTCACGTTAGGTTCGTCTACCTCGACCCCGACCACAAGGTTGATCGTCTTTTGATTAAATTCTGGCGGAATCCAGGTGTCCAGAGGTCGGACAGTAGTAGTGTCAATGTCGGCGTACAAACCACCAAATCTATACAAAGCTGCGTAGCGAAATAAATCGGCGCGCGCTGCTGTTGATCGTAGACCGCGGTAGTATTTGAGTAGCCGCGAATCTTTGCCAATGATGTCTTGTGCTGCTTCATCGGTGTGGTGGCAATACACGTAGCCAGGATTGGCGTAAATCCAGCTCAGCTGGTCGCCATAGGTCCTGATTGACACTGCGCGCGATGTTTGATGTATGACTTGTGGAAATGTATGATGCTGCATCGGCGTAGATGTTCGGTGACGATCAATCAAGCTTGCAACGCCTGTGTCCATGACTTGGCTAATCATAGACCGATTTGGATCATTTGCGCCGCCTTTTGAGAGTGCCAGTAATTGCCCCAGTAATTGCTGGTGTTGGTGGACTCGCCGGTGTTGGTGAACTCGCAGCGAAGATTGATGGCAAAAGTGTAGGACAAGGCACAGCACGGCCAGCTTGATCAGCCTCTTCACTACTCTTTGGCCAATAGGCACCATCGCAAAGAGTAGTGAGTTTGCTAGTCCTCCGACAGACGAACGACAGCGTTGCCGTCCTGTTTATTCGCTCATATCGCCAGCGTGTCAAGATCCCTGATCGACATCAGCCATGGACTCCTGAAACGTTCAAATCCTGAAATACTTGACTCCTGAAACAACCAAGATTTCAACACAACAAATCACCTAGCTCAGATTGGTGCTATCACTGCAAAGGCTTGCAATGAGAATCGAGCATATCCATAAACATTTGCAACTCTTGTCTAGTCGCAACGTATCAGATAAACAGGCGAGCACGCCGTACATAGTCTCGTATCAAATGATATTTTGTTTGTGTGAGCTTGGTGTCGAGCTGCAAGCACACATTGACTGCCAAAGCGATAGCACATTGATTGTCGCCATGAATTTGGAAAGGCAAGCGCGCCACGGTGGTATTGAATTTCAGAAAATGTTGCATGTTGACATTGAGCAATAAGCTCTTCCGTCGCATTCGCCAGCCCTCCGCCTCTGTCGGTATTGCGCGATGATATCCTGCTTCTCCCTGCTCGCAAATGCAGTTGGAGCCAAGCATGAAAATAAAGCCACTCGTTCACTTACTGCTACTGAGATCACCACCATAGTCAGAAAATGCAGAAAAAGTTCAAGACTTTTTGAAAGGAGGCTGAGGCAGGATAGCCAGCGTAGACGATAGTCAAGATTGTCTCTGTTGTCGTTTCTCGTGATGTCGTCGTTGCGCTACTTCCCCACAATGTCCATCTGCCCATCTCTCACTGGAAAGTGCCAACGAATACAAGCAGTAAGAGACATGTTGAAGCCATTCACCCTTTACATTCATAATGGTGGACCCAAGGGATAGAAGGTGGCCATTGTTCTCGAGGAAAGACTCCGTGTATCTTGGCTTCTAGTCCGGCGAGCACAACCACGAGAAGCTCACCAAGTTGAACCCCGACGGCCGTAATCTAACGATTGTCTGCCATGAAGACGGTGGCCTGGCAATCTGGGAATCCCAATGCAATCGCCTTGTGTCTCGTCAGCAAATACGATAAGGACCACAAAATCTCCGTTGATATGACCAACCTCAACGTGATTGACTGACTGCGTCATCTCAATCATGGAATATTACCGCGTCATTTCAATCATCAATTACTACCGCGTCATCCCAAGCAGCTCAACTACCGTGACAGCCCGACCAGTCATTACTACTGCGTCATCTGGTCTCGAATGTTGCGCACAATACTTGTATTGAGAAGTCATACATAGCCTTCTTGCGGATTTGCTAAAATCCTTTGGACACCGTGCTAGGCTGCAAATTATCGAGGTTGCCAAGCCGCCACAAGCTGTCTTAAAATACGATTTTAGCATGACGAAAAGAATTCGTGTTGCGCGCATGCGTAAGATGGATGGTGTGGAACCAAGCAGGACATGAGGCTTCCACATTGGCACGGCGGTCTGAGCAGCCTTGCGACACTTCGCTCTGCGGACGCGCAGTGGCAGATGTCGATGGCCTCCTTAAAAAGGACCATTACCCCCCTTGCTCAGGAAGTGAAGTAGGGGCACCTTTTATTTTTGCGACAGATGGTCATCACCATCCTCTTCCGGGTACTACTTGCCTCGGTCGCCGCCAGTCCTGTAACGGACTTCGAGAAGCGCCATTCCGTTGCCGTGCTGCCTGAAGGCAGTACGACCCTCGCCCAACGTGCTACCTTCTTCTGTCCACCTGGCATTGACGCAACTCTCCCTTTGAAAGAAGGCGGCTTTGAGGCGGGTCTACGGTTTTGCTCGAACCTTGACCGCTGGTCACCGGCCACGCTCTACAGCTCGATCGCCTTTGCAAATGTCGGCCCTGGCCAAATCCGTACTGCCGCTATTCGCTGTGCGGCTATGTGCGTGGACTCCTGCCAAACCTTCTCGGTCGTCGCAGCAACCCCTGGCAACACCAGTCACTTTGGCTGCAATCTCTACAATGCGAGTGTGCCGTACCGTGGCAGAACTTTTGGAGGTCTTTTCTACGCCCGCCAGAAAATCGCCGGTGCGCTTTGCCCAACTATCGGCGCCACGGGTAATGCTGGAGTTGCCGTGGCTCCAGGGTACGACAGCACTGTTGCTGGAGTCGTTACTGTTGCAACTCCCAGCGCTGGAGCACCTGGTCCTTCTGCTGGAACCGCTGTGGTCACTAGCACGACTACTGTGTTCCAAACGCTGACCTCGTTTGTGGCGCCAAGTGCCACCTTTATCAATGCTGCAACCACGATCGTTAATGGCGCCAGCGCAACGACCATAATCTACGTTGTACCAGTCGCCATCCAGAGCGTGGGTCCTGCTTCGGTGATCTTTGATGGTCAGCCTGGTGTGGTTGTCGTGACGTCGATTACAGACAACGTTGTCGTTATTGTCAATGTTATCGTGAAACCGACCGGTTTGACAACGGTTCTGATAACAACATTCGTGTCGACAGTCACGACGAAGGCCATGACAGCTGGCTTGACAATCAGCTCCTCAGTACTTACACGTGCATCAGTGTCTGTCCTACCCTCTGCGTCTGCGCCTGGTGCCTCCTCGATGATCGACTTGACCGAGACCAAGGCGTTCGCAGCTACTTCTGGCATGATCACAGCGCCTCGGACAACAGCACCTGATATGACCACGGCTCCTGGGACGACAACACCGGATATTAGTACGGCTTCTGGGACGACAACACCTGATAAGTCTCCGACTCCTGTGACTCCAGCACCTGACACGACTACGGCATCTGTCATGACCATAACAACGACCGGCATTGTGCCCGGTGTCAGCACAACAACGACGACCTTGTCGACCGTCACAGCGACCAGCACTGCGCCGGCCGCCAGCACGTCTGCAGTAGTCACATGCGAAGGCCCAGGGGGCCCATGCACTGTTGACAACTTTGTGAATGTTTGTTGTGCGGCACCAGATGGTTCCGTCGGCTGCTACTTTCCTACTGGCGACCCTACAGACGGAAACTGTTTTCAGTGATACTCAGTATGGATTGGACAGATACACGGAGCGGTAGCGCAGTTCTGTCCAAGTATTATCATTTCATTAGGTGTTGTATATAGAGAAGCACCTTTGAATTTTCCCACCCCTAGGCGTCTGTTCCCAGATTTCGTGTTCAAGACCAACAGTCAAATTATCTGCGCGACTTGGCTCTCACGCGCACACATAACATCTGTTGCACAACATCGTGGTATAATGCTGCGTTCATCCCAAGCTGTGTCTTTAGCAGCAGGTGCTATCAGCACTCGTCAGCCACTGACACCTGTGCCTTTGAACGCCAGTATCAACAATAATGCCACCATCAACACCGACATTGGTACACCGAGCGCGAGCGCATCTGTCTGCACCCAGCAGTCAAGCTTACCTGGCTCCTGCCCACCTCAATTGTGCACTCCCAACGTATGGTTCTTTCGGAGAAGACATGTCTTCCCCATTTCAAAATTTTCAAACCACCACCCAAAACACCCTAACCCAACCTCACAGTGACACCTCTTCTCCTTTGCCAATTCGGACATTGGTCT